>ML776606.1:2013014-2043016 GCA_009831015.1 Picea engelmannii
ATCAGGACCACTAACCGAGAAACATTATGGTATGAATATTGTATGTGAAATTTATATTGGTTTGGATACATTGCTATGATATGTGGATAAGTGCATGATTTCAGGTGACGACACTGCCCAAAACCGAATAAACGATGACAAAAACTCCAGCAACACGGTGCCAGTGTATATTCCATTGTAGGGTGTGGACCCCAATCCTGTTAGGATGGGTGGAGGCATTTCCCACCGTGTATCCTCCATTGTAGGGTGTGGACCCTAGTTATGATTAGGAGGGGTGGAGTCATTTCCCACCGTGTATCCTCTGAAACCTGAATTCATGGGAGGATGGTGTTATTTCACGCTCCCCAAGACGTGTGATGATGACTATCAGATGCCTGCTAGGGAAGCTTGGTTGAGATAGTGACACTTCCGCTTACGGGTTCTATCTGGAGTTAGGTCAATATAGTTGACACTCCAAGATAGTCTAGCAGAGGAAGGATAGGAATGGAGATGGAAGTAGGTTAGGGAGGAAGGATGAGTAGTAATAGCTGAGAAAGTATGAAGATTTGTCTTGTGGTGGAATTTAATGTTTTCCCTTCAAAAAAAAAAGAAGAGAGAAATGTATATATATGAATATTCATAATTTCATAACTAAACCACAGTCGTTTAAAATAACATTGTCGAACCCGATAATAGTAATTAAAGGATTTCTCAAACAATTGATTGGTTTGTTGTCTTTTATAAAAGACTAGTCTTGTTGACTGGATTAGATGCGTACATAAAATACTAAAGGATGGCAGTTTGATTATTAGTACATGCACAAGAATTGTATGTACTAGATACACATGCAATTCTTGTACATATACACTAGTATGTATGAGTTTTCTTGACTTACTTACTGATAATGTCAGTTACTTTTTATGAATGTGTGAACCATGTTTCTTGTCCGTTGTACCATAATATACCTTAACTTCGGGACGAATTTTCCTGAAGGGTGGGTGTATGTAACGACCGTGCTTAAATAGATTTTTATGATTATTAATTATAATTAATTTAATAATCTAAATGTCCTAAAAGATTAGATAAACAATAATTATTTCTTAAAATAACATTAACTAATTATTTATTATTAATTAATCATTCATGATTGTCAAGGATTAATTAATTAAGTAAATGATTAAAGGGGGGTTAATAAATTATTTTATTAAATTAAGAGTTACATACATGGAAAGGGATAAGATATTAAATAAAGTGGATAAGGGGCACTAACGACGAGAGGATAAGAAGGTAATAAATGGGTTAGGTAGGGCGTAAATGAGGGGGAAGTCGGTGAAGGAGGAATAGGGAGGGGAAGGAGGTTTACGGGAGGTCATTCTACGAGAGATGGGGGATTGATTTGGAGGGCTCTTGGATTTTGTAGAGAGGAGTGGAGTTTTGGAGTGAGGATTGTATCAGTCAGGCACTGGGGTTGTTGGAGGTTTTGTGCATGGGGGCCAGGATATCCATATGATATCCTGGAGCTAGGAAGTTACCTAGTTGGCAGGGTGGAACTAGGTTTTGGGCAACGTTTATAGTGCAACAACGGTCAACAAGGCAACAACAAGGTAGCAAGGCGAGGTGAATTAGCATCAGACCCAGGTAATTTAAGTTGTGTACTTTTTTTCTTTGCTATAAGATTTTAATATTCGTTGTTAAATTACATGCGTATGTGCTCAAAATAAGGAATAAATGAAATTTTGATGTTTTTCTCAATTAAAAGAAATTAATTAATTTTCTGAAATTAATTCTGTTACAATTCATGTAATTATTAGGCATAAAATCTATTCGGCTACTACAATTTACTTACTAACCAAATGATACAGGAAATGGGGATGAAACTTCACATAATAATGATAAAACTTGGATGGAACCATCGTCTTCAATTCTAGAACTTGGAAAGCTAAGCCTGAGAGTACTATGCACGAAACCTGAATACCTTTTGTGTGAATGGTAGGAACTGACATCCACAATTATACATGGTCAAATCCTCTGCAAGGGATTTCCATTTTAAACATTACTAAAATACAATGAAAGCAAGGAAAATGAGACTTTCAAGAGAATGATAAATGATAGTAACAAGTTATTTTAGAGTGGCACTTAAATTATATCTTGGAGACTCGGTGTCGTTCCCTTGTCATGTTCTGGTTGGACAGACGTTCAAGGATAGAGGAGAGGATGGTTCAAGGACTTCCTCATGGGTACCTTGGCAATAACAGGGTCCCACCATTAGAGTTCATACGAAAAGCGTATAAACCAAACTCTTTGTGAAATGAAATAAAAAAAGAGTATTAAAATTTAAAATATGAATTGCATAAGTCATGCCATGTGATCACGTCGAAGACATCATCCAAACTTTACACACAGAATAGAATGCTATACGTTAATATTGATATTAAAATGTACTATGAACCAACTGCATCTATTGAAGAGAGTATTTTACTCCATGATAAGTACAAAGCTAACCGTCTTACTGAAATTGCTAGGCTTCAAATGTTGTATACTACCCACATACAATGATAACAACAGGAGGAACACACTTAAACCAAGAAGTCTTACAAACTAAAATATTATATGTCGTAGGGTATTTCCTAACCAACTGCTCGAACCACCGAAGTCACATTTTCCTTTTATGTCGAATAGGAATGCAATAACCTTTAAGGAAGAATTATATTCGTAAGGACCATCTAAGGGTCTGATGAAAACTACATAAGGGAGGATTCATTTTTTTATCAACAGAGGAACTGTAATAAATGTAAGGGAAATAACGAAACCCTAAGAGTGAAATACATGCGAAAATTATGCACATGGCTATTCCTTGAATTTGGGAATAAGGAATCAGAATGGCAAGTCCTTTTAGAGAGATTGAGAATAAAACAACAATAAGAACCTACTTATCCAGGAGTGGAAGCAGTCCAGGAAATTATGAGAGAATAAAAAAATTAGCTAAACTTAATTTAAAAGCATAATAAGAAGTCACAGTACGAGGATTTCTTCCACTATAATGAGATTCTAAGGTTCCACTCGATTATTTAAATTACAGTAGCATAATAAACTTATCGGGGAGGACGGATAATGATGCATGCTTCCACTGGGCAAGATCAACCAATTCGACAACCTTCCCGCTAAGAAAATAATATGCAGAGCCATTTCGGAGGACTACACAATGACAATAGAAAACTCACCTAACCCTAGAAGGAACCCTTTCTATGAAGATTAAATGATGAGAGTATGAAGGTTGGTCTTTCCATGTGATGGGGTAGAGTTGGTGTGACTAGACTGGAGGGAGGTTCAAGTGAAAACCATTGAAACTCGCACACACAAGACCTCCATTAATAGCAGGTGCAGAACCTTAACTTCTTTATGAAAAGTAAACCCTTCTTCCTATATCAATAAAACACAAAGTTAATGACAGTCCCTTCGTGACATGAATAGTTGGAACACATTCACCCCAACTATTTCATTTCAGTTAACATATTGTTCAAATGAGACTTCATTGAGATATCGCTTAGTTAAGACAAAGTTAAATAAGGATTAGTGTGGGATTTTGTTACCCAAACCTTTATGTAAATTGTTACTAGAAGATCACTAACCACGAATAATCCATCAGGGAATCCATTTAAAGAGTTGGACCATACCAAATTAATTCCAAGTATTTTATGTTAAGCCATTTATATCCTACTAAGGGGTATAATCCTGAACCTATTACTTTATAAGTGGTATACGAATTTTGTTCTAAGTTCAATGAGATAGACTTGCATGCAATTATAGAACTCATGTTTAAACAAGATATCAGGACCTTAAGTCCTAAGTCTGATATACTATATAGATATATATATATATATATATATATATGAGTATTAGAATAAGTTTGGGTTTGAAGGGAAATGTTAAAATTGGAGAACGTTACTCATTCAAGATTTATGTTCAAAGAGAGATTAGGCTAATGATACTATAAGATACCTCACAGAGATAAATAATGGTATTACATAGTTCCTCTCCTTAACTATGAATCGGTTAATGAAATTGTAGATTAACGTTCCATAAAAAATAAAAAATAAAATTATGCAAATTTGGGGTTCATTACATATGGTATCAAAGAAAAGGTTACAACACTTGGACCTTCAGCAGGGCCAAAATATTTACTTAGCATTTTTGTTTCTTGTTATGAAAAAACTAACAAAAACAACAATTGTTACAAACATTAAACATTGTATTATGTGTAATCATGGCAGCCCGGGATGAGGCAGAAATCAGACTTGTGGAGAACTCGTGTCAAAGAACTCTTGAAGATAACCGATAGAAGAATGATGGGATCTCACCTACAAAAGTTCTGGAAACAATGATAAATCTCATTGTGGAATTGCAGGTTTTCAAAGAAGACAATGAGAAACTAAAATAAGCACAGCAAGAACAACAGGAAATAAATGAAGTCCTACTGCGAAGTATAGTGACAAAGAAAACCCGAAAAGATGATAACCATTAATAATAGGTCAATAAAAATTCCTCCAAGAATTCTGGTCCTAAAGAAGAGAAAGGGAACAACTCATATGAAGGTACACCTCCAACTAAAGATAAAATAAAAACAGACAGAAAAAGGAAACATGTGGATCACCTTGAGGGAGAGTTTAATAAAATCAAACTGATGCAGGAGCATCACCAACATCAAGTGAGCCAGCATGTAAGACAAGGGACAACTGGACAAGCGCCAACACAAATTTTGACATTGCCTTGGAGTTGTTGCGCGATCTTAAATGAACCATTAAGATGAAGCGCACTTGTATAATGTAATCGGACCTTGAGCCTTTAGCTCTCGTCCTTAGTAGGTAGAAGGCATTTAAGATAGTTAATGCAGGTAGATAGAATTTAATTCTAGATTAGACTATTTGAGAGCGCAAGAGGGAAATGGGATATAGACACCCTCATTGTGTATTGTATCATTAGTTAGAATCATTTGAGCAAGAGCATGCAGAGAGTTGTGTAAGAACACCCATGTACAGATATTTGGATTAATAGAAAGAGGTTGATTCAAATTCATGGTTTGTGTCATTCTCTATGTATTGATGTTGAATGATATGCTCATTTGATGTTTGCTTCCTATTACACATTTTCTTTATATTATGTGTATATGATTTCATGTTTGAGTTTGAAGTCTGAAGGGAAGAAGGAATGAGTTTCAATTGTTTCTCTATCTGAGCTAGAGTTCCTGCAAGGAGTGCAGTTGAAGTGTCCACAAGGAGTGTGTTGACAGAGGGTTCAGATAGAGATAACTTTTGTTCTCATCTCCGCAGGAGTGCAGTTGAGCACAGGATCCGTGCAAGGAGTGCGCAGGCCAAGTGAAGTTCAATTTTGCGAACCTGAGCGAGGGTTGAAGGAGTGCTAGTGCAGGTGTGCACAGAGTCAAAAGGATTCAAGCACTTGAAGTGTTTGAGGGTTGCCGCAAGGAGTGCGCGCAAGAGTCTTTTCTAAGACTCGGAGTTATAAGAAAGTTCTGGAAGGTAAGTCCTTCGGAGTTGTTGAAGGACAACGCAGGGAAGTTGTGCCTTGAAGGTTTGCAAGAAGCGTCGTAAGTTTGCACGTAGGTGGAGGAGTTACGCGGAGGAACACTTAGTCATCAGATCCATACGTATATCGTGTGTCGGGGTTTCATGGGTTGAAACTCCGTAAACATAGAAGCAGGTATCGCGATATCATGAAACGCAATATCCCGACACCCAAAAGGATAGTGTGGGGCCCTAGCGGATTCGGCTAGTGGACAGGTGGCACAGTATATCGGAGTTTCGTGGTGAGAAGGCCTGAAACATATGCATTAGGATTCATGATATTGCGAACTCCGAAATGCCGATGGAGTGAAGGAACTGTTGAAAAGTCAACTCACAAGCACATTGGAGTTTCAACGTATCGGGGTTCGAGAGTCAGAGAGACAAGCTGTTCGACATCGCGAGTGCCAAAATCGCGATAGAAGAGATCTCGATAGGAAAAGGGAAAAGGTCAGCGTTGACTGGTATATCGGGTTTCAGAGATTCGTGGAACCAATGCTCGACCATTGGATTCGCAAAGTCGTGAAGCCCGATCTCCCGATTTGTAAAGAAAGGGGGATCCCACGAATATTTCTGTGGGTGCATATTTCCCAATAGGGAAATAAAAGAGCATTTGAGTTCTTCGGGGCCGAGGGGAAAGAGAAGATCCTGTGAGTGGGCGTTCTTGCGAGCGCGTGCTGCGTCACAAAACATCTACCTTTGACGGGGAATCAAGAACAGGGGAGGAAGATGAAGCATGGTTATTAGACATCAAGAAGTATTTCCAGATATAAAACTATTCCAGCAATATGAAGGTTAGGATGTCCATCTATAATCTGAAAGGAAAAGCCAACATGTAATGAACCTCAATTTCATCATAAAAAAAAAAATCTTCTAAAGGACATTAAGCTCTAAATTTGTACAACAAGCTCATAATTAAAGAAATACCCTGTTATTCCTATTGTTAAACTCTTATACCTAACACTTTTCACATTCCTTTCCCTAACATGACCGACCACTATCTAGTATATTTCTTTCAACTTTTGTTAAGTCATACTAGATTTTACACGGTATTATAAGTTTATACTTGGGAAATAAAGTGGAAAAAACATAGGCCTTGGAATTAGGGTCCTAGCCTCTTCTATAAACATATGCACGCAACCTAAACTCTAAGCCCATGAGTGAAAACATTATACATACACYAATGGGTGACGAAATTATTTTCTTCATCGTTACATTTAGCTATTTGTCTCTTCCAAAGGTGACTAAGGCTTCGATGGTTCCCTTGGTAAATTATGGTTGACTGAGAGTCTTTCCCTCACAATTCAGCCTAACGATATTTCTAGYTAGAAGCAAAACTTTAAGTTGACAATTAGTTAATCCTTACCAGGATTAGGTGAAATCTAACTACTGGTGCCAACGAAACTAGTAGTAACTAAAGGTTGGTATTTTCCAAGCGTAGGTTTCGAGGGGACCCATCCTTGTCCTCATAAATTAAGTGTGACAGGAAGTTTGACAGTCGAGAGTTAATATCTGATCGACCATTAATGGATGTTGATGAGGAACGAGAGCCAACCCTATACCCTCATTGTAATGAACCCCACATTGACCACCAAAAAACACTTTTGTTTACATAGTTTTCTTGGTAGAATAAGGGTCCTAGTTATGCCATGATGATGTTGATTTGATCATCACTCTCTATGATAACTTTGTTTTTAAATTCTATCACAATGTGCTTGTTATAAATTCTTAATTTCTCTAATTCACCACCATATTTTTTAATCATGTCATGATTAGGAGGTTATAAGTGCAAGTTGGTATGCTACTGGTCCAATTCGAGCTAGTATCTCAAAGGGCCCACAAAACTTGGGTGCCATCTTGGCACAATTCCCTAACTTCAACGAACTTTTTCAGGCTTTGACCTTCAAATAAACATGGTCTCCCACTTGAAATTCCAAGTGTCTTCTTTTCTGATCTACATAGCTCTTTTGGTTGTCTTGTGATTCTTTTAAGTTATGTTGTACCTTCCTTATCATGTTCTCCATTTCTTGGAGCATCTCTGGTCCAATCATGAGTCTGTCAGCCGGGTTGTCCCAGCTAATTAGAGTCATACACTTTCTACCATACAATACCTCAAAAGGGATTAACTGAGCCAAAGTTTGGTACCCATTGTTATATGAAAATTCTACCAAGTGTAGATAGTATTCCCACTTGTTTGGTTTTGTTATTACGTAAGCTTACGTAGATAGTAGACTCATTCAGTAAGCTGATTTTGAGATAGGGGCTGAACAAGGTAGTAGGTCTATGGAGAAGAATATTTCCCTTCTCGGAGGTAATTCTGGTATCTCATCCACAAACTTTTCTCTAAATTCACGTAGGACAGTGAAGTCTTCTAATTTTGTCTTATCTTCTTTTTCTAACAGATTCATTACTTGGATGGCGTAAACTTGACATTCCTTCCTCATTCATTTCTTCAGTTGCATCACTAAAACTTGTCTAACTGATACAGGTTTTCATATACCTTGGGTTGTTCTAGTAGTGCCAAAATCGTCTTTATAGTTAAGTATCTTTGTATAACAATCTCGTACTACTTTGTGCTACTCCAACCAATCCATCCCGATAATCATATAGTAAGATCCTAGTGTTAGGATGTTCAGATTTTTTCTTATACTTTGACCATCTAAGCTAAACAGAAAAACAGAAATAAAGTCAACTACTTTTCTTTTAGTTCATGTTGCTAGTTGTGCCAGCCGTGATTTTTTGTGCTTCAATTTCTTAAGTTTATTTGACTTTACTACATCAGGAGTAATATAACTTAACATAGCTCCAGCGTCAATTAAATAAGAAATTCAAGTGCCATTGATTTTACCTTTGATTTCTACCATAGAGGAATGGTGGTCAGCTTGACGACCATCTATGGCTGCATTTATCCAATGTAGGATTCTACCCATGTCACCCACCGTCGAGGCTTCCTGCAAATTATGAACAACAACTATGTTCGTTGAATTTAAACATGGACGGTTCCTCCTTAGATGAGGTTCTCCACATTCCCAACACTTTAATGGTTCATGGGGGTTGTCCCTGAACTTCTTCGTCCCCATATTTATTGGTTTATCGTTGCCTTGCATATTTGGAAGGTTGGAGAGAAAATATTTTCTCGGAAATCTTTCTGCTGCATTCCAATATGGAGTTGGCTAGTATCCCTTCTTCTGCTAGTTCATTCGATCTTGTTTCTTATCCTTCCAGGCTTTGGGAAAATCTACCCGGTTCTTACACTGGTCATAACACATTCACGCTTTCCTGAATACTTGACTCAAGGATTTGGGGTTGTCAAACTCAATTCTATCCCTGTAGGATTGTTGTAAACAACTTGAGAATTGATGGATTTTTACCTTATCCTCCCGGATGTATGGTACGAACCTTAGTAGTTCTATAAATTTATTTATAAGGTCCTCCATCATCATTTGTCCAAGTCATAACTCATAAAATTATTTTGGTTTCCTTTCATAATAGATTTCAGAAAGGTATTTTTTCTTGAAATACTTATTAAAGTCAAACCATTCCAACTGTTTCTCCTTTAGGCCCTTGCCCAATTTCAGGTGTTGCCACCAAATGTTGGCCTTCCCTTTCAGATTATAGATGGCCATTCTGACCTTCATATTGTTGGAATAGTTGTAGATCTGGAAGTGATTTTTGATGTCTAACAACCATGCCTCATCTTATTCTCCTGTCCTAGATTCTTCATCAAAGGTAGCTGGTTTAATTGTTTCAAACTCTCCTTCAAGGTGGTCTACCTGTTTTCTTTTTTTGTCTATTTTAGTTTTGTCTTCAGCTAAAGGTGTCCCTTCAGATGAGTTTTCTTCTTTTTATGTTTCCGGACCAAAGTTCCCGGAGGCCCTTTTGCTAACCTCTTCATCGTGGTTGTCCTCCTTTGGGATTTTATTGGTCATTATACTGCGCAGCAGGACTTCATTTATCTCTTGTTATTCCTGCTATGCTTTCTTCAATTTCTCATTGTCTTCTTTGAAAACCTGTAGCTCAACAATAAGATTCCTCAATTTTTCCAGTACTTCCATAGGAGAGCTTCTGTCACTATTCTGTCTTGGATATCCATGAGGTCCATGTTTTGGATTTCCTTCCATTTTGATTTCTGGATCATTTGGAGCTTCCATGGTCGACATAAAACAAAAAAAGTTTTTATGTTTGTAACAATCAAGGTTTATTAGTTTTTGCATAAGTAGAATATATGTCAAGAATTTAATGTGGCCCTGTTCAAGGACTAGTGTTGTAAACTTTGCACTGATAGCATATGTAATGAACCCCATATTGACCACCAATTTTTTTTTTTTTTTAGATAGTTCTCTTGGTAGAATAAGGGTCCTAGTTATGCCATCATGATGTTGATTTGATCATCACTCTCTATAATAACTTTGTTTTAAAATTCTATCACAATGTCCTTGTTATAAATTCTTAATTTCTCTAATTCACCACTAGATTTCTTAATCATGTCATGATTAGGAGGTTAAAAGGAAAGGATCCCCAAAACTATATGGCAAACCCCCTTTTGTTTTTAATATGTACTCAACTAACTATAGGTTGCACACCTAAGGAAAATATTATAATACATGTTGCAGCTCATTATAATGTCATAATACTTTAAGTCATGCATAAGTACACCTGTGGAGTTATGGAAGGAATGCCTTAAATAATCCTTAAATTATGAAGGACCTAGGGTCGGATTCCTCTTACACCGGAAAACTAACCTAACTACCAAGCTCTGGTTAGAATTGATGGTTGAATGTAGTGCAGGTACGAGATCCAAAGGCCAGTGAAAGGTGACAACTAAGGTTTATCTGTTGTCTCGAAATTACACCGAGGGGTAAGAACAATTTGGTTCAGATTCAAGTCATGATGGTGTCCCATCGCAACCTCCTTTACGTGGATTATAAGTGTTACTGTCGTAAAATTTAATTCTCTGTAAAATCACTAAAAACCATCCCACGAATCCCTATGTAATTTTTGGCTTCATACTCCAAGTGTCAAAACACTCTGCCATGGTCACATGGCAATCCATCCTTCACACCCCTTACATTTACTACGAGGTGACAAGGTGTCTACTAGGGTTAAGGTAGGTTTATCTCTTTGTCATTCTCGAGTTTTCCCGGAGATGTTCGACATGCCCCCTTTCAGAGGCGAAGACTGTGAGTGAAGGAGGTTACTACATGATGTAACTCTCAACATGGCCCTATGCCCTGGTAAACTTTTTTAACACAATGCCGAGATAGATAAAAGAAAAGGAAGATGAAGAACTTCGGAAAAGGTTAAGCATTCTAGTATTTGTGAATGGTAGTGTTTTCCCTTTTTGTTTGTCGTGTCTTTCCTTTCGGCACATTCTCTTCATCATTTTTCAAAACATCACCCCGTAATCCTGGGAAATGCTTCCTCCCCGAGATTGTTGGTAACCCCTTTTTGGTTAGGCATTTTGGGGTCCCTCTATAGTAGACAATGGAGCCTTTCAGAATTATGGTTGATCAAATCATACGCCTCTCACTGTGAAAATACCTAAGACGTAGTATAAGTATATCATCTTGTTTTGTTATTCCTGCTATCATTGTTCCTCAAGAAATCTTACGGAGATGGGTTGGCTCTGTGTATAGTCAACGATGTGGCTTCTTTCTATTTGGTAGGAAGATTATTATATTCCTTTTATCTATTTCCCTAAATGAATGGAGTCATCATCCTGTAGCTTTATCAAACCTTCAGTTGGTCCTTCTATTACCATTGTCATATCTTATTTCCGGGGTATCTTGAATATTTTACTGGGAGTCTTGTAGCATAAACATTTTGTATGTATCATGATGCCATGTAAATATTGACGACGATGATTTATTTTCGTTCTTTATACACCACAGCACGACGACTCTTCTTTTACTGTTGATTTTGTATCTCTATGCATTATAATTTTGATTCGTAACTGAATTATACTTAACTCATTAATCATGTCGATATACTGTGTGAGGAGTCTATAAATTATTTCATCTGCTTTCTATTGTAGCAAGGTTTGTACTGTTTTCAAGTTACGGGTTTCATTTATCAAACTGTTATTGTCACTAATGATGGGCCTTGTTGTTCCAAGGACCCATCATAGATGGTACCACACCCTCCTCCCTTGGCCTGAATATCTAAACAGATAGCAGGCGAAGGGGCAAATATTTGAACCCGTGTCTCAACAAGATAAGTATCTTTCTGAAAGGGAATCATCGGTTTAATTTTATTTTTTATAGTTTTATGGAAATTTACTTTTCTTGGATACTTATATTTTGAATAAAGACTAATGTTTACAGGGTTTGATTTCTTGTAGGGTCTTTGTCTATGAAAATCTCGGATACCCTTCACTCCCTCTAGCGCAAAAGGTATTCGGGTTCCAAACCCTCTCACATCTCGGCTAACTCTACAGGTTCTATCATCGTTTAAGGAGATCATGATTTAACCTAATCTGATGTAACTAGTTTGAGTCTATTGTATCATTCGTTGGAGTAAACCCTTGAGGTCATTCTTCCATTAATGGCGTTACGCCAAATTTCCTATATGAGTATTGAGTCTGTAATTGAATACATATTTTGGCCATTATGTAATATACTTCTCTCCTTGAAGGGTTATAAAGACAATCTTGGTCGAATTTACTCAGAATGATAATATGTGGCAAAGTATTTATGTCCTTTAAAATTTGAACATGGTACTTACCATTTATGCTACTCGACTATGTTCTAAACCATTGGCCTAACTTGTTATAGAAAGGAAAAGAGGTTTACCATACTTTAACAATGTCTTCACTAGTATCTTTGGCCTACTGTGTTCACTTTGAATTCGATAAAATACAATGGTTGTTGTTTTAACTAGAGTAGTCCAACTCTTATTTATTTAAATTATAGTCAAAGATTGTGTGTCTGTCGAATATTTATCATATTCATAGTATAGGAGGAACTTCTTATGAATACATACCTACATATAATTGTATATACACATTTGTTTTGTGTAGACGATATATTCTATAATTCACTATCATGCCTACCCATAGTAATTAGGAATATATTTATTACAAATCTATGGTGGAGTTGTATTGAGTCAGAGTGGATTAAATTTACACAAAGTGGTAGATAGCGTATGATTTTCATTTATGAATCTGAAGTTGTATTTACAACAAATAAACTTACTCTAAATATATATTTATATATATAGATTCAATTTGTTCATGCCTAGATATCTTACACCAGAAACTGCAATGTACAGGAATTACCTCTGTTATAGCAGAAACCCAACTACATAAATTTTATACTTTGGTCACATAAACCCATTTGATTGTACTCGGAAGACATTCAATTAATTTCTAACATTCGAACAAATTCAAATTTAGTCATCAAGAGTTACTCTGGAATTAGTTTTCTAACTATTTTGTTCAAAGGTTTGACTTCACAATGTGTATAACCGAACAATTTTTTTCTCAGGTTATTGTGTACATACAGAATTTAGTAATTTCGCTACATCTGGAACTAATCCATCCCACAGAGATAGAAATAATTAAATTAGATATAGTAAGTACCTTACATCAACTACACGACCATTAAAACAGAAAATGAAAATTATTTCAGTTCAGATCTAACAAGTACAAGACATTAGATAGAAAATCATTCAAGCAGAGAAGTAGTAGATTAACATATCTGAACCAACTCACGGGAAGACAAAGGGAACAACAACGTTCCTCCCAACCGTAGAACAGAGCAGCCAAAATCGCTTGCACAGTTCACCCCTTAGCCTGACCATGAGTCCATGAGGGCGAACTTGGAAAACTCCTCCTCATAAATCTCTTTCCATTCCTGCAGAGTACTCTGGAATCACACTCAATCCGTAGTGTTCATAAAAACAAGAAAAATAGTAGTCTCATTTTCCTAGCATACTAGGTAGTGTCCTACCTCCTCACATATGCTATATATCCAAACAATCCTTTTTACCTAGGTCTTCCTTCCCCCCCTTGGGAATTTTCGCAGCTTTCTAAATCCCTGATTTCCAAAGGCTTCCAATGGACAAATCTATTATTTGACACTTGTAACAATCATCCTAGAGGTAGTTCCCACCTGTTCCCCACTCATGGAGTCATGGTCAGCTGATTTTAACATGGTTGTTCCATTTGTCCTCCTGCAATTAATATAAAATATCATGTTCTCATACAAGTGTCATAGTCAAATAGTTTAGTTGGTTCAAATCAGATCCCTTCCCAACAATCACAATAATTTATTACAATTATCAAATTCGAAATTCAGAATTTCCATAAGTGGAAAAAAATTTCTAGATCCGAATTTACTAAAAATGGAATAATGTTCCAACAAATTTTAAATTTCAAAAATACTTTATTTTTGGGGATGTCACACTCATCCAACCCATTCATGCCAAGTCACTCATATCACATGGCACGTTCTTTGTTTTACTCATCACATTTAATAAGCACGAGGTTCATGTTTTAAGGAACATTAGTTGTCTGTTGTCATTTTTGAGCAAGCATGTTCCGACATTGGCCCTGCATTTCCCCTTTGCTTTCTAGACCTTTCTTGGTGTAAGAAGTTTTGTAGAAAGGAGCACCTCCCAAGACTGCTTCTCCTATCAGTAAGTGACTATTTATATTGTTGTATCCTTTATTCAAACTCTCTGTAAGGTCCTTCTGGCTTATTGTTCTTTATATTCCCTTCCCACAAATTCGCGTAAGTAACATTCTCTTGATGGTCATTCTTTAATCACTTCTTGTATTCACTAGTTCGAGTATTGGGTTTATCTTTGTCCTAGCATACACAGTGCCTTGCCAAAATTATGGCTCTGAAGTTTATTAGGTTAGGGTTTCATATGTGCCTAGTTGCTATGCTTATTTACCAACACGTGAATCACTCTGGAAAGCCTTTAATGTCATTTTTCCTATCCTGGTTGGGTGTTTGGTAAGTGTAACATCCCGCTCTGGTGCATTGAGAAAAATTATTCTTTGAGGACACTTGCTTTCAAGTGATCTGGATTGTTATGATATTAAAACTTTTGATTTTGATTATGAGACGTTATGGGATGATGACATGTTGTTTTACCGCCTTGACATAGACAGGTGCTATTGACTTGGTTTTACTGAGTGTGCAGGATTATAGACCTCGAGGATGACGAGGCATCGATGGAACCCCTTGGAATCTGGATCGAGTCTGGGAGTGTACCATTGGGGTTTGATTGTTTTACTGTGATTTTAGTGCTTCTGATTAAATGATATGATATGGATATATTCTGACATGATTCGTTGATGATGCACGTTGATGATAGATTGCTGACCATATTCACATGTGGAGTAAAGGGGTCATGCATGACTACCAGAGATGTTGAGGGAGAGGTGTGGACAATAGTCCTACCACAACCTACTAGAACTCCCACCGTGGCTCGAACTGTAGGTTAACGATTACCTAGTTCGAGAGGACGCACGATGCCGTGAGGTCAGACTGTGATAGTCTCTCACGATGATTATAAGGGGCACACAATAAGGAGGGGGCCTTATTCTTTAGAGGCCCTTAGTCTCCCACAATTTCACCTGGAGGAATATTGAATCCAGGGGCTATTGATGTCTACCAAGTCAGTCAAGAGGCGAGTAGCACCCTTGGAGCACGTCGTGTATCTTGAAGGCCATGTCATACAATGGAACAGATGAGGTGAGTGGGACCCTCGGAGCACCTAGTGCATCCTGAAGGGCATGTCATGTTGTTTTTGATAAAATGAATGAACCTAGACGGCCTTAGGATGAACATTGTGTTAAGAATTTAAAAATAAAATAAAATAATAATAATAATAATAATAATAATAATAACAACAACATAAATAACAATTATACTCTTCATTAAATCTTGTAACATGAAGGGAATAAGAAATTTAATTTATTCATAAAAAAAAAAAAAAAACTGTTGGAATAAAATTTAAAAGAAAAAGGGGAATTAATGTTTTATTATTTTGATAATTTAAAATACTAATTAAATGAGAAAAGGGAAAAAGGGTTAATTTCCACACCTGCCTTTTTGAGTTCTAATTAAAAAGGGGAAAGAAGGAAAATCTAAAAATTTAGGAAACTAGGAAAAGAGGTAAGCATAAAAAGGGAAAAAGGGGAACATGAGGGAAAAAGCAGAAAGTCAAACTTAGAAAAAGTATCTACCATTAAAGAGATTTCTAATTTAAACTAAACTAGCAATTTAATAATAGGGAAAGCCATTAAAACCTGTAAGAGAATTTGGGGACACCTAGGAGTGATTCTAGGAGTAACTCTAGGTGGGTGAGGGAAATAAAGATAATTAATTAATTAGAGAAATTAATTTATGGAGGAATGTATGGGATGGGGGACACTTGTACGAAGATGAATTTTTGGGAATTAAATTTTAAAAACTTAATTAAACTAGATTTTAGGAAAGTAATGAACCACATAACTCTATATAATTAAGGGAGGAGATGGAGGTAGGGTATCTTTTATTTTTCATAACGTTGCGTTGTACAAATATCTTCTTGATTGACTTAACTTATGGGAGTTGGGATACCCAGATCGGTGAGGAGTGGTAGCTCGGCCTTGTGAGGTGAGCTAAGAGCTAGTCGAAATCTCTGGATAGTGAGTGTGTGGCCCCTTTGTGGCTTGGGGGGATAAGGGGGAAGAAGAGTACTCCTACCATTGGTTGGGAGGTACTGGTGAAGTCTCGACGGTCAGCGAGTAGGAGTGGCATAGAGCGCGTGGGACATCAGTCAGAGAAGGTGATAAGGCAATGGTACATTCTCTTCATTTTTGTATGGTAGAATGTTTTGGGAGTTATGCTTGGATCTACTTATTTAACGGATAAGCAAAATAATGTTTTTTTAAATTGATGACTAAAGCTTTCCTTAGCCTAGCTCGATGGTTGTTGACTCCCATGGCCTTCATTTTCCCACATGTCTTGACCACCTTGCTGTGTTGATTGTGACCTTCATTGTTTCTTAGCCTTCATCCCTAGCTCACTAGTCCTCGCCTAATCAGTCGGCCATGAGCCTGATCTACGGTCGCCACCTTAGCGTTAAAAGATGTATTGATCTCAATGCCCTACTTTTCTATGCGAGAATGATGAGCGAAGGACGAAACGGTTAGCTGGCTACCCTTGATGTTTGTCCCTGGTTGATTCTTGATTCTTCCATCTGGCAACAACCTCTGCTTGTGGATTATTTGGTGTCCTGGTTAGTTTTCTCTATGCCATGACTGATAGAACCCCTGCAAACATTCCATGACATTTCCCATTAGATATTTGTGTTCTCTTACTGTTGTCTACACTGTATTAGGGTTATAGCAATGAAAGCATGGATTGATTCCCTGTCTACAAATTTTTGGGTATTCTGGAAATGGAAAAACGCAATGGTTTCATGTCTGCATTTTTATTATTTTATATTCTGGCAATGAAACAAAAACAAAAAAAAAAAACTAATTGATTTCAAGTCTGCAATTTTTATAATGGTATCGTGGAAATGGAAAAAAGTTTTACTTGATTTCTTATCTTCATTTATATTTGTGTCCGAGAAATGAAAAACATTTTTGTATTCTTCTCTGCATTGTATTGGTACTCTGGAAATGGGAAGAACATTTGATTCCCTATCTGCATTTTATATTGTTGTCTGGGAGATGAAAAATGTTTTTTTGTATTCCTGTCTGCGTGGCATTGGTATCCTGGCAATGGAGAACGAATTCATTTCCATGTCTGGATTTTTCCAGCGTTTTTCCCTTTTAAATGATGATGGCAACATGGAGTTCCTTCTGGTGAGTTTTTAGCACATCATTCTACATATTTTAAATACAGATAGCCATAAATGTCCTTTTGGTGTGTCCCTGTACATGTTTTTCCCCTTTTAAATTGAGACTGTGATTGTTGTGTAAATGATGACGATTTTGCCATCCAAAACGTGACCGATTTGCTATTAAATTACCCACATTTTTTGTTTTAAAGTATGACATAAACTATCCTTTAAATGCCCACAATTTTTTCCTTTAAAATGTGAAGATATTTTTGTTAAATCACCCACGTTTTTGCTCTTAAAGAATGACTTAGATTGTCATTTAAATGCCTACGATTTTTGCCTTTAAAATGTGAAGATATTGTTGTTAAATCACCCACATTTTTTCTCTTAAAGAATGGCATAGACTGTTGTTTCAATGCCAATGATATTTACCTTTAAAACGTGAAGAGATTGTTGTTAAATTACCCACGTTTTTGTTTTTAAAAAAATGGCATAGACTGTTGTTAAATGCCCATGAATTTGCCTTCAAAAATGGTCATCATTTGTTGGGAATGACCACGGTTGGAATAAAAAAATGGACTGTGTAGACCAACATTTTCAGCTTGTTTCAAAGTGTTTCTATCACTAAGTTTACACCATGATTTACAACTGAAGTCACGCTGTATTCATCACTGAATCCAAACGATTCCATCACTGATTACAACATGTTTTTATCTTTGAGTTTTTACTATGTATACCACTGAGTTGTTGTTAAATGATCAAGAATTTACCAGAACAATTGCTATAGTTAATTGGCTTGATAATTGCAATGTTAAATGCTATATTAATTGCCTTACTAAATGCCAGAGCAATTGGTAGAGCACTGTGAATGGTTAGTAGATTCCTACTTATTGATTAAATACTGCAGCGAGTTAAATGGTTAACAATTATGTAAATTGCCTTGTTTTGGGGCTATTAATCGTTATGTTAACCATCATATAAATTGCCTCTCTACTGTTATATTAATTGTTATGTTATTTAACATGATAATCGCCTAGTTAGTGCTATAATACTTGTTATGAAAATAGGCATGCAAACTACCTTGTTATTGCTCAATTAATTGATTATGTTAATCATTATGTTAAATGCCTTGTTAACTGTTGTAATAAATTATTATGTAAGAGATCTGTAATTACCTTGTTGATTTTCTACAACAATGTTATTGGCTAGCAATTTCGTCTTCAATGATAATAAACAACTAGTGTGGTTAGTTCAGTCATTATATCTAGACTAATGTTGAGGTTTAACTGTTCATAAGTGCTATAGGTAGCATTCCACTTTAATAATGTTAATGTTGTTATTCAATTTTATGGTTAGTTGGATTTATAGATATCGCCTAATTGGTAACCCAGACTCACTAAATTTGAGTCATAATTCATGTTAAGTTCGGTTGGTAACTCATTGACTAATGAGATTTAGATTGGATAATTGATCTGTAATTAATGCCAGTTTAAATCATAGATATTCACCATTTAGCCTTGATTAATGGTTGGATTGTTGATGAAGTTTTTTTTAGCTTGTAATTCCCATTGAGGGTGTCGTTGTTCATTTTAATTAATGTTTGTACTTTGTTTTGTAAACATTTAATTTTCTTGGTTTGCTCACTGTAAGGGTTCTAGTTACTTGTGTAATTAATTTGGGTGCATGGGGTTGTTAGGATGATTTTCCTTAGCTTAGTAGGCTTGGTCTTCCTATGTCAGGTGAGATGTAGACACCTCCTTGTTCCTAAAAATAGTCGCCAACCTTGAGACCTTAAATGGTCAAAATCGATGGGAACCTGGGCTTGAGCGTTTCTTATGTGTCGTACATTGCTTCCAGGTGCTTGATGCGATTTTATGTTAGGTCATTATGTTTTTTGTGGCGTGAGTTGCATGCATTGTGTTCGTCATCATGTTGCGATGTTGAGTATAATGTCATTATTACCTTCCTATATACACAAAAATAAAATAAAATAAATTGCACTTGTTATGTGAGGCTTGTTGTCGTAACGAAATGGGAGGTTCGTTACATATGGTATCAGAGCTAGTTCGACCTGCGACTTGGGATCGCTATGGATTTCGTTGATATGATTTGATTATAATGTTACTAATTGATTTGACTTGTATGCATGAAGGTAATCATGGTTAGAGGACGTTGCGGAGGCAGACAACAGGGTGCTAGGGGAGGGGGCGTGATGCCTCCAGTAGCATCCACGCCTGAGGTATCTAACCCCTAGGGAGATGAGCAGGTTGTCAGACAGGAGAAGATAGTAGTTGGTGATGTGGTCGAAATGATGAGATCTTTTCAGTGCATGTTTGAGGCACTGATCAACCATTTGGACAGAGATGAGGCCAGGGTGTCGGTACCCCTTGAGGTTTTGCTGGGCGCTCCGGTCGATACTGGTAGCATTCACTGTGAACTCAAGAAGGTCAAATTTCCTAAGTTCTTTGGTGTCTCAGACGACATATCCACCGAGGCATGGTTGGAGAACATGGCGATGTGATTTTCACTTTTCTATTATACCTCCAACATGAAGGTCTACATGGAATTCTTCCAACTAAAAGGAAGCGCTCTTCTATAGTGGAAGATGTTCCTACCGCAGTTGAACATGGTCGTCGAAGATGTGTCATGGGAACTGTTCGAGTAACGGTTCCGAGACAGGTACCTTTCAGAGGAATTCATCAAGCATCATCTCAATGAATTCAACACCTTAAAACAGGGTCGTCATATGGTGCCCAAGTATGAGGCTCATTTTATGGAGATGCTTTGGTATGCTCCACACCTTAAAACTGAGAAACTTAAGGTCAATAGGTTTGTTTTCAACCTTAATTAAACCATACGTGTAAAGGTCAGGATTTTGATGCCTCAAACCTTGCATGATGTCATCCAGAAGGCTCTCATAGAAGAGGAGGAGCTTATCAATGGGGGCCAGACCAGAACTCTAGCGAGACCAGAAGGGAAGGTGTCTTTTGGAGCATAGCAACATCAAACACTAGCCAGACATACGCTGGGATATCGTGGCTTTCAGACGGGATCCTCTTTCACTACACCTCGGTGACCGATGCCTCAGCAACGGACACCTTATTAGGGACCACAACATCAGCAAGAGCATCGACCGCAGTAGCAGTAGTTTAGGCCTGTTCAACAGAACAAACCAGGATTCCAGGCCAGAGGGTCATCACCTTCTACTTCAGGTACCAGGACTACTGGGCCAAGGAAGTGGTGTTGGATGTGTGGGGAGCCACACTACCAACACGATTTCCCGGTGGAGAGGACTAGAGCGTCCGGATTAGCCGGACCCACTACTGTGGGAGATATGGTCAAGGCCCATCAGATTCATGCAGTGGTGAATAATTGCCAGGCAGAGCATCATTCGAATGTGCTCGAGACGACAGGTACTGTCGTTGACAAGACCCTTAGTATTTTGATAGATTCTGGTGCTACCGAGAGTTTCATTTCTAATGCAATGCTAAAAAGGATTAAGGTAAAGGCAGTCAAATATGACAAGTTTAGCTTCGTAGAGATGGCTTCGGGAGCCAAACAGAAGGTTGGAGGAAAGGTTACGGTCTGTATCCTTAACCTAGGAGAGCTTGTCACGAGGTAAAACCTGTACGTCACGATCTTAGGATCTTATGATGTCGTAATTGGTATGGACTGGTTGGAATCGCATGAGGCGATACTCAACTTTAATATGAAATGGTTGAGCTTGGTCAATGACGAGGGATAGAGACGTGTGATTGTAGGACAGAACCAGGGAGTTTCCCTAAGGTTCATCTCTTCCTTACAACTATGGAAGAGCATGCACAAGGGGTGAAATATTTATGTGATCCTTGCGTTAAACGAAAAGGGATTAATGGAAGGTTTAGAACACCTTCCGGTGGTGAGAGAGTTTTCGGACATATTTCCGGAGGAGTTAACTGGGATGCCGCCAGATAGGGAATTGGAGTTCACTATAGACCTAAAACTGGGAACTGAACCGATAGTGAGAACGCCTTATCAGATGTCGACCCCAAAATTACCAGAGTTAAGAATGTAACTGAAGGAGTTGTTGGACCTGGGACAGATACGTTCTAGTGTGTCACCATGGGTTGCACCTGTTATTTTCATATGAAATAAGGATGGGTCATGGAGGCTCTGCATTGAATACCATCAATTAAACAAGGCCACAATCAAGAATCAATATCCATTGTCGAGGATTGATGATATGTTCGATCAAATGAAGGGCGCGAAGGTGTTCTCAAAGATCGATTTGCGATCAGGGTGTCACCAGTTACGAATTAAGGAAGATGACGTCCCTAAGACTACCTTTAAGATGAGGTTTGAACATTACGAGTTTACTGTTTTACAGTTTGGACTGACAAATTCCCTAGGGGTATTTATGAGTTTGATGAATGGGGTTTCCTGTGAGTACTTGGACAATTTCGTCCAAGTATTCATTGACAATATTTTAATTTACTCTCAGACGACAGAGGAACATGACGAGCACTTGCGCTTGGTACTACAGTGTCTGCGAGAGCACAAATTGTATGGGAAGTTATCCAAATTCTCATTTTATCAATCAAATATTCACTACTTAGGGCATGTCATCTTCGACGAAGGCATCTCCATGGATCCAGCCAAGGTCGAGGCTATTATGGAATGGCCTGCGCCAACGAATGTCCCGGAAGTGCGTAGATTCATGGGTTTAGCAGAATACTATCGATGGTTCGTCGAGGGGTTTTCAAAGATAGAAAATCTAATCATGTAATTGCAAAAGAAAAAACAGAAGTTTGTTTGGACCGAGAAATGCGTGGAAGCATTTCGGAGGCTCAAGAAGTTGTTGACAGCAACACTGATACTAAAGGTCCCAGACATGGATGCAGACTGCTTGGTATGCACTGATGCATCCAAGGAAGGCTTAGGCCAAGTCTTGATGCAAGACAGATGTGTGATCTCTTGCATTTCGAGGAAACTGAGAAGGCATGAGAGGAACTACACGACGCACGATTTGGAGTTGTTAGCCATCGTATATGCCTTGAATTTTTGGAGACACTACCTTATTGGACAAAAGTTTTATCTAAAGACTGACCACTGTGGACTACAACACATATTTACTCAAAGCGACTTGAACGTGTGACAACAACATTGGTCAGAATTGATTAGCGAGTATGACTTCGAGATTACTGACATAAAAGGAATAGCGAACCGAGTGGTGGATGGATTAAGTCGGAGATCACGCATCTTTTCGGTGTTGCCTCTTCAGAAAAATCTATGTGAAAATATTCTAACCTTACAGCATGATGATGACTGGTACAAAGAGGTCGAGGGTTTTATCAGACAAAACACAATGATGATACCACAATTTGAAGGATTTTCATTTGATAGCGATGGTTTATTGAGGTTTAAAAATTGGATCTATGTACCTCTGAATGACGAGTTGAGGATGTTAATCCTAAGCTAGGCTCATAGAGAAGTTTACATGGCTCACCCGGGAGTCATGAATATGAGGGAAGACCTTAAACCCTTATTCTTATGGAAGGGAATTAAAGAAGACATAGTCAACTATGTGGTCAGATGTCTAGAATTTTAGCAGGTAAAGGCTGAACATAGACACCCAATAGGATTACTACAACCACATGCTATTCCATAATCAAATTGGGAGGTTATCTCGATGGATTTTATCGTTGGATTGCCACTAATGGCGAGGAGACATGACTCGATTTGCATAGTAGTAGACACTCTGATGAAGAGTGCTCACTTTATTCCTATGCGTACGACTTATTAGACACCTAACATAGCTAGAATTTTCATCAGTGAGATTGTGAGGCTGCATGGCATGCCTAAGAGGATTATATCCGATCGAGGATCGATGTTTACTGGACAATTTTGGACGAGTTTCCAAGAGGCCTTGGGAAGCCAACTTAACTTTAGTACTATGTATCACCCAGAGACTAACGGGAAGACCAAACGAATGAACCAGACCTTGGAGGACATGTTGCGCATGTATGTGATGGACCAACAAAAGAGTTGGGAAGAATTCTTGCCACTAGTGGAGTTCGCTTACAACAACAGTTACCAGATCACCATTAATATGGCGCCTTTCAAGTTTCTTTACGGGCGACCGTGTCGGACGCCTTTGAGTTGGGATCGACTTGAGGATAGGGTCCTGGTAGGACCAGAAGTGATCCAAGAAATGGAAGAGAAAATTAAAAAAAATAAGACAAAGGATTAAAGAAGTGTAGGATCGACAAAATATTTATGTCGATGCGCACCATGTCGACCGTAGTTACGAGGTTGGTGATCGAGTCTTCTTGTGGGTTAAATAGCATAAAAGTTTGATCAAGTTTGGGAAGGGAGCTAAAGTCTCTCCTAGGTTCGTGGGACCTTTCGAGATTGTGGAGAGAAAGGGGCCCATGGCCTATCGACTAGCCTTTCTTGATTCTTTGAGGCATATGAACGATGTTTTTCATGTATCTTTTTTGAGACATTATATTAGTGATCATACTCATGTTATTGACATGAGTTTCTTGCAGGCATCAGATGAGGCAACACTCATAGCTGGGCCAATCCGCATCTTGGATCATCGTGTTCGATAGCTATGGCGTCGAATGATAGAGTAGGTCAATATACAGTGGACAATTATAGTCTGCACTCGGCGACGTGGGAGGAAGCATATGATATGCGCCAACAGTTTCCATTTTTGTTTGATAGATAGACATATGATATTGTGATACACTTTATTTCGGCATATATACTGTAAAACTTCGAGATGAAGTTTGGACCAAGAGGGAGTGTATGTAACATCCCTCTCTGGCACTCTGAGTGAACTTATTCTTTGAGGACACTTGCTCGTAAGTGATCTAGATTATTATGATATTAAAACTTTTGATTTTGATTATGAGGCATTATGGGATGATGAAATGTTTTTTTACCGCCTTGACATAGATAGGTGTTATTGACTTGGTGTTACTGAGTGTGCATGATTATGGCAGGCGAGGATGCCGAGTCATCGATGGAACCCCTTGGACTCTGTATCGAGTCAGGGAGTGTACCATTGGGGTTTGATTGTTTACTATGATTTTAGTGCTTCTGATTAGATGATATGATATGGATATATTTCGACATGATTCATTGATGATGCTAGCTGACGATAGCTTGCTGAGCAGACTCACATGTGGAGTAAAGGGGTCGTGCACGACTACCAGAGATGTTGAGGGAGAGGTGTGGACAATAGCCCTTCCATAGCCTACTAGCACTCCCAACATGGCTCAAACTGTAGGTTAACAATTACCTATTTCATAATGACCCATGATGCCATGAGGGTAGACTGCGACAGTCTCTCACGATGATTCTAAGGGGCTCGCAATAAGGCGGGGGATTTATTCCTTAGACGCCCACAAGTTCACCTGGCGGAGTATTGACTCCAAGGGTTATTGATGTCTACCAAGTCAACCAAGAGGCGAGTGGAACCCTTGGAGCACGTGGTGTATCCTAAAGGGCAGGTCACGCAAGGGAATAGATGAGGTTAATGGCACCCTTGGAGCACCCAGTGCATCCTGAAGGGCACGTCGCGTTGTTTTTGATAAAATGAATAAACCTAGACAACTTTAAGATGAACATTGTGTTAAGAATTTAAAAATAAAATAAAATAATAATAGTAATAATAATAGCAACATAAATAATAATTATACTCTTCGTTAAACATTGTATCATGAAGGGAATAAGAAATTTAATTTATTCATAAGAAAAAATAAAAATCTGTTTGAATAAAATTTAAAAGAAAAGGGGGAATTAATGTTTTATTATTGTAGTGGACATATGAATTTAACATCCCTTAATTACATAAACTGTAACAGTAATATCTACTTGATTTCATAAAATTCAATAATTCCTTTTAATTGAGCACATACGCATTTTAAATTGATCAATGAATAATATAATTTTATAACAGAATAAAAACAAATACATAATTTTAAATACCTGGGTCTGATGCTAACCCTCCGTTTGTCCGCTTTTCCTATCGACCTTTGTTGAACTGTGTAAACATTGCCCAAACCTTGTTCCGCCTTGCCAACTAGGACAACTTCCTATCTCCAGGATATCATATAGATATCCTGGCCCCCGTGCCCAAAACCTCCAGCAAAACGCTGCCCCTGTACTAAACCTTTCGACTCCAGAACTCAACTCTCCTCCCTGTAAATCCAAGAGAACCCCAAAATCAATCCCCCAATCTCCCATAGAATGATCCTATCCTTTCGTAACCTCCTCCGCTCATATTTCCCCTTCACCGAATTTTCCTCATTTACTTCCTTACCTACACATAGTTAATGCCCCTTATCCTTTCATTTATTATGTTATCCTTTCGTAATTAATATATTATCCCTTTCCGTGTATGTAACCTTTTTATTTTAAACAATATAACTTATTAATCTTTTAAATTTAATACCCATGTTATTGAATGTAATAGGTAGTTAATTAATTAATTAATTACTCAAAATTATAATATTTAATTAATTAATAAATACTTAATTAATATCGCTAGACCAATCTTTGTTTAGTTATTAACATGGTAGGAAAAATTAATTACCTAATAAATAGTTTACTTAATAATCCCTAAGTATATATTCTACTAGGGTTGTTACATACACCCACCCTTCAGGAAACTTCATCCCGAAGTTAAGGTATCTTATGGTACAAAAAAAAAGAAACATGGTTCACACATTCATAAAAATTAATCAACATTATCAGTAAGTAAGTCCAGAAAAATCATACATACTAGTGTATATGTAAAAGAAATGCATGTGTAGCTAGTACATACAAATCTCGTGCATGTACTAATAATCAAAACTGTCATCCTGTAGTAATTTATGTATTCATCCAATCCACTCAGCAAGACTAGTCTTTTATAAAAGACAACAAACCAATCAATTGTTTGAGAAATCCTTTAATTACTATTGTCCGATTCAACAACGTTATTTTAAACAACTGTGGTTTAGTTACGAAATTATGAATATTCATATATACACATTTCTCCTTTTTTTTTTTTTGAAAGGAAAACATTAAATACCACCACAAGACAAATCTCCATACCTTCTCAACTATTACTACTCATCCTTCCTCCCTAACCTACTTCCATTTCCATTCCTATCCTTCCTCTGCTAGACTATCTTGGAGTGTCAACTATATTGACCTAACTCCAAATAGAACCCGTAAGCAGAAGTGTCGCTATCTCGACCAAGATTCCCTAGCAGGCATATCACAGTCATCATCACACATCTTGGGGAGCGTGAACTAACAACGTCCTCCCATGACTTCAGGTTTCGAAGGATACACGGTGGGAAATGCCTCCACCCCTCCTAACAGGACTAGGGTCCACACCCTACAATGGAGGATACACGGTGGGAAATGCCTCCACCCCTCCTAACAGGACTAGGGTCCACACCCTACAATGGAATACAAAGTGGCACCATGTTGCTGGAGGTTTTTTCATCATTTATTCGGTTTCGGGCAGTGTCATCACCATAGTGTTTCTCGGTTAGTTTTCCTGATATCTACTTTCATCATCATTATCCCTTGGCTATTTCATAGCCCATAACCTGCAAATTAGTCTGTAACACAAACTCAAACATTTCTATGCATTATCATCATGTAATTCCATACTATCATCATTTCAATTTGGTATCCCTGTACCGATAAATTAACATCAAATTTTTCCAATTAGAAATAGATCTCATAATATCCCGTAATTCAATTTTGACATCTATTCATAAGATTATCATTTACCCAAAATATATTGCATCATATCCAACATCATCCCAATAGCATTTAAACATTCATTAAGTTCACATTCTCACAATACATCGCATCATATACATCATCATCAATAACATTTAAACATTCATAAAATTTACATTCACATAATAGATCACATTACATACATCATCATCAATAACATTTAATCATTCATAAAAGTTCATACATTTAGAGTTTAGGTGTATCACTTAATAGTTTCATCGTGACTAGAAAACAAAGTATATAGGCCTCAGGTAATCCTGGTTGTCTAAGTCAAAAGGTGGTGTTACATACACCCAACCTTCGAGAAACATGTTCTCGAGGTGGTCAAAAAAGTGAGGGATAGTCTCTTCGTAGTGTCTCAACGTCTTCCCAAGTAGCAGATCCTGGACTATACTTGTCCCACTGGACCTTAACTTGGTCTACCAGACGATTTGTGAGCTGTTGGACTCTACGGTCCAATATGCGTAACGGTTCTACCATGAGGGTTCCCACATCCGATACCTGCAATTCCTTCCAATTTAGTTTATGTGATTCATCAGCAACATAATGACGTAAAACAGATACATGAAATACATTATGAGTTTTATGCAAGTGGGGTGGCAGTACGAGACGATATTCAACGGGTCCGATTTTCTCTTGGATCCTGAATGGTCCTATAAATCGAGGTGACAACTTTGTCCCCTTCCCGAACCGTATGGTACTCTTATTAGGCCTGATACGAATGAAAACCTGGTCTCTCACTTCATAACTTCGGTCGGTCCTGTGTGCAGCCGCATAGATTTTCTACCTATCTGATCCGAAATCGGATTCAGAAGCATGTCAGGGCATGAAAAATGCTCAAAAATGAAAGTTCTCGGAATTTGACGAAACCAACACCATTGCGTCTGTCTCATCTTCCTGATTCCGGTGGTATAATTTTTTTGTCAAACGGAGTCCGTATGAGGAAGATATCACATTCTGTCTGCTAAGTCAAATAGGCAAAAAAGAAGAAGATGATGACTGGGAAGGCCGTACAGTTGATGTGACAGAGGCCATACAACTGACGTGGCGAACGTACAGTCGACGTGGCAGGTGATGTGGAAATCATCGATTGGTTGACTGTGGATGAGTAACATGGTGACACATGGCATATTATAGGCGAATGGAAAGGTGCCACGTGGCCCAATGAAGGGCTGCCACGTGGCACCCGTTTACTGGTTGTTGGGTTAATGTTTGGTTTATTAAAAAATTTTGTGGGTCCGTGGGGTTCGACCCCCGGAACTCTCCACACATCAAATCTTTAACACTATGGTTCTTATTAACCATATGTTGAAACATATATAAATGTTGGATTGTTTAATATATTGCGCGGGGGTAGGGTTGGGGCTAAGCCCCAGCCCCCGGTCACATCCTTGTTACATATGACCTTACATTTTAATGGTGCACGGGGGTTAATTATATAGCAATGGTTATATTATATGTTGTTACATGACCATTGTATTTACATGCGCGCGGTTTTGCGTTTTAAACGGTTAACACTACTATGTGATTACCATATACAATGGCACGCGGAGTGTGGTTTGTAACCCACGATTCCATTGTTTTTAACATGCCACGGGACCAAGTGCTACAACGCGCGAAAAAGGGGTAAGGCCAGCGCTAGCCCTAAATGGCTAAGCGCTTGGCCATATTACATCCATGTGACCACGCCAAGAGGGGCACGCGCCAGAGCTTGGGGGCTTAGCCCATATTACAACTATATTATGGTTTAAAAAGTGGGTTTTATAACCACTTTGGCTTTTTAATATTAATTAACCCATTTTTATTGTAATTAACTCATTTTTGGGAGTTATTGGGCATTTCTAGAGCCTAAATTCGTGGAGGAAGTTGGAGATGGATAACCAACTTCCCCACTATTTAACCAAGGCCATTTTGAGGCCCAGGGGACAACTTTTGGACGGTTTTGGAGAGCAGAGATGCTAAGGCAAGTCAAGTCAAATCCAGTTTGAGGCAGGGAAGCTGTTGAGGAGGAGATGTTGTCGGACGATTTCTGAGAGCTCGGGACATCCGTTTCAGGTGCGTAAGTTGTGCAAGATTCTAGAGATCTAGGCGAACATGACCAGATCAGTCTAGAAGTCATTCGACATTGTAAAGATGTACTATTAAGATTTCGAACAGAAATAAAGAAGCCTCCCTCACAGAGAAAAGGCCCGGAGACGTAGGCAAATTTGTGCCGAACTCCGTTATCAACCTGTGCATTATGGTTTGTTGTTTTTCATTGTCTTTCAGATCTGCAAATATGTTAATGGTTGTATAATTCTTTCTCTTTTCTCGTTCTTTCGTTAAATTTTCTCAATGGTTAATTAATGCATGCAAATAAAACTCAACCATAAGTCATTCGAAAAATCCTGACGGATCAAGTGGTATCAGAGCTAGTTGATGTTTGGAATTGAGTTTGCATGTTAACCAGGGAAGAGCACATCTCAAGGAGGAAAATGGCATCTACAGGAGGACTTTCTCAAGACGAGAAGAAGTTCAGAGATTCGGTGTTTTCCATGGCCGAGATGGTGAAGATGTTGTATGAAGACTACTTGGAATGAAAGAGCATGGTTCAAGTGAAAGCTTCAAAGAAAAACAAAGGAAAAGAAGCATTGAAGGAAGTGCCTTCTACATCTGTTTCAGACAACATATCTAAGGTATGCAGTGAAGGTTTCTCAGTAAATTTTCCTCATTCTCATCAAGTTGGTTTTGGTGAATTCAAAAAACACACAAAAGGTGTAGGTTTGAGAATATTAACCAAGATGGGTTATGAAAAAGGAAAGGGCCTTGGATGTAGAGGTCAAGGCATTGTAAATACTATTGAGGTTGAGGAAAGGCCTCGATACTTAG
>ML776606.1:2062783-2092362 GCA_009831015.1 Picea engelmannii
CAGTATAGGGGAAAAGTAAATGTTTTACAAAAATGAATAAAGAGGATTTACGAGGAGGGATGGCGATATAGGAATGTGAACTAGACAAGTAAAAGGGAGATGGATACTGGAAGATCTAGGCGATGGAGGATAGTTTTATTAAGCAGACAAGGATAAAGAGAGGGTGATGGTCTGAGTTTTTGTTTTCTTTTTTCTTTGAATTTACATTTGTTAAGGCCACACTAAAATTTTCCCCCGGTTTCTAGAAGGTCTTAGGCTTAGGGTTTAGATTCTGAGCTAGGCGACGATTGGTTAAGGGTAATGCTTAAGGTTTTATTCAGGTGCTGAAGACTTAGCACTAATTAGGCTGACTCCTTCAACCATATTTATCGCGACGTGCCCTTCAGGTCGCACCACGTGCGCCAAGGGTGCCACTCGCCTCTGGAATTTCTTTTGGCAACGTGCCCTTCAGGATGCACCACGTGCTCCAAGGGTGTCACTCGCCAACTGAACTGATTGGTAGACCTCTATAACCCCTGGAGTCAATACTCCACCAGGTGAACTAGTAGGAGACTAAGGGCTATAAGGAATAAGTCCCCCACCTTATTGTGCGCCCCTTAGAATCATCGTGAGCGACTGTCGCAGTCGGCCCTCACGGCATCGTGGGTCCTCTCGAAATAGGTAATCGTTAACCTACAGTTCAAGCCATGGCAGGAGTGCTAGCAGGCGGTGGCAGGGCTGCTGTCCACCCCTCTCCCTCAACCTCTCTGCAATCATGTGTGGCCCCTTTACTCCATATGTGAGTCAAGTCGGCAAGCTATCGTCACCCTGCATCACCAATAATCATGTCAGAAATGTCGACATCAAATCATCAAATCAAATGAAACATCATAATAAACATATCAACCCAAAAGCACACTCCCTGACTTAGTCTGGAGTCCAAGGGGGTTCTACCGATGCCTCTTCATCCTCAAGGTCAAAAACCCTGCACACTCAACAAAACTGAGTCAATAGCACCCGTCTACATCAAATAGTAACACATCATGTCATCTGTCAATCACATCATAATCTAATATAAAAGTTCTAACATAAAAAGGGTCCAGATCACTTGCAAGCAAGTGTCCTCAAATAATAAGTGTTCGCAGTGTGCCAGAGCGAGATGTTACAAACAGCTTCCCATACAATTTGTTCTCTCTAATGCAGGACAACACTATTTGCAAGTGTTCCTCGTCTTCTCTTTCATTCTTGTAATAGATGAGGATGTCATCTAGAAATACTTGTACAAAACGGTATAAGTACTTCCGGAATACGCCTTTCATGAGGCTCATGAATACTGCTGGCACATTGGTCAATCCGAAAGGTACTACAACAAACTCGTAATGTCCAAACCGAGTTCGAGAGGCAGTTTTTGGGATATCACCTTCCTTAATCCTTAACTGATGATAGCCTGATCACAAATCAATCTTGGAGAATATTGTTGCTCCCTTCATCTGATTGAAGAGGTCATCTATTCGCGGCATTGGGTAGCTATTTTTCACTGTAGAACAGTTCAAGTCCCTGTAGTCTACACATAGTCGTAAGGATCCATCCTTATTCTTTACAAAAATTACTGGTGCGCCCCAAGGTGAGACACTGGGCCTTATTAGCCCTAAGTCCAGTAACTCTTTCAACTGCATTTGCAATTCACAAAGTTTCGTCACTATCATCCGATATGGAGTCTTGGAGATTGGTTCTGCACTAGGTTTTAGCTCAATAGTAAAATCAAGCTTCCTCTCAGAAGGTAATACTGGTAACTCGTTCGGAAAAACATCCTGAAATTCTGACAATATCGGGTACTGATCCAATGAGGGTCCCTTCCTTTCATTCACTGCTTCCACTACATACAATCGACACCCTTGCCTCAAGCATCGATTAACCTTCATAGTTGATATAAAGTGTAACGACACTTTTCTTTGTACACCCTGGATCTCTATTGGTCTTCCTTCATCATCGACACAGAGCACCCTCTTTGTGAAACAATCTACCAAAGCTCGGTGAGATGCTAACCAATCCATTCCAATGATTAGGTCATATGCCCCAAGAGCAGTGACGTATACCTTTAACCTGGTAGTACACACTCCCAGGTCTACTATACAATTATCGACACTAGGTCCTACGGCTTGTTTTTCCCCCGAAGACATCTCGACTTGTTTAAAGTCATCATGCTCGTAGGCTACCAACCCACTCTTTTCTAATGCAGATGGTGAAATGAAACTATCTGTCGCACCAGAATCAAACAAAATATTGACATTGATACGATTTAGTGTACTTAATGACTCCACCACTGTGGATTGATGTTCGGCCTGGCGATTATTAACCGCTGCGTAAATATGGTGGCTGCTACTTGCTCTCCCCATCAGTGCCTTTCCTTCTCTATGTACGAACCTTGATTCTAACTTTGGGCAGTCACACTGGTAATGGGGTCCTCCGCACCCCCAATAGGTAACACGAGATTGAACCTGTGAACTGTCATGCGACTCTCTCTGAAATGAGTTCCTTCCCCTGGAACCCCTGCCCCTACTCGATGTTCCCTGAGATGGTCATGGACCTGTCTGTGTCGTTGGCAATGAACAAGATGTTGCACTCGCTGCCATTGAAATCCCTGCAGCTACTGTCCTTGGCGTGACTATGTTACCATATGGCGGTGGCCTTGAGCCCCCTCCCCTAGGAAATGTCCTAGCTGCCTTTCCTATGAATCTCGGGCGATGCGGACATGTCGGTCTTGTACCCCCAGTTAAGTTCATGTGTTCTTCCACGTAACGCACATTTTCCACCACTTCTGCTACTGAAGACAGTTTCCACATCCGCACCATAGCTCTTATCTTTGGGTTCAATCCATAGATGAAGCGCTCTGCTTGTCGTTGGTCATTGTCCATATACAAAACATATTTGACCAGTTCCATAAATCTGATCTCATATTCTTCTACAGTTCTGTTTCCATGTACTAAGGCATGAAATGCCCCTACTTGTTGTTCCTCGTAGTAAGCTGGTAGATATTTGCTTCGGAACCTCTCCTCGAAAAGTTCCCAAGATACTGTGTCTAGGGTAAGGTGCAGTTGTCTTTCGAGGTTGCCCCACCAGTTCAAGGCATTGTCTCTTAACTAAAAAATTGTGATATTTGCCTTTGCGTTGGATGCATAGTCCTTTAAGGAAAAAAACCTTGTCATGCCTTCCAACCATGCTTCTGCATGTTAACTGGTGTGACCCCTGGAAAACTCTGGAAGTTTGATCTTCTGCAATTCTCGCGTGATGTATTCAGGTGGAGGTCCTCCCCCTGAATCCCTTGACACTTATGGATTACCCATTCCAAATGGTGGGGGTTCCACTTCAGTCCCTGCCGATTGTCGCCCCTTTAAAGTCTCATTAATGGCTTCCAACGAGCACAGTATGAGGGCTAGTTCCTGTGATGGTGGTTGTGGTGTTGGCGGTGCTTGCGACGACGCTCCCCTGCCTCGACTCCCTCGAGTCTTGACCATCCTGTATGATTTAACCTGCATCAACCCAAGTTGTCAGGGTGAGTTTGAGAGTGTTTCAAATTAGTGCTACTCAAACTAGAAACAGGGTTAGGCGTAAGTTTTCTTTACTTGTCTGTAAACAGACATTACTCCTTTAGGGGATTGGCTAGGTTAGGGTTAGGATTAAGCGTCTAAGCTTGATTTCTTTTCCCCTATGAAAAAGAACTGTTGGTCCCCTTGCCCTATAGCTATGCTAGCCTTGCTCCATACTCACCACTTCCTATGCTTACTCTCCTAGTGCATATGCCACCTCCTTCCCACTTGTCCTAATCTAATCCGTTTTAACTTTTCGCTTACAACTGATTAAAGTGACTTCCGACCTTATGCTTATTACTTTATTAGAAACTAATAATCTAGACTAAACTTAATCCTAAGCTTCAATCGCCTTAATCAACACTTCAATTTATTCCCGAAAATTAATATTATTATTAGTGTTAATTAATTAGTCACTAATTTACTTAATCCATCCTATTAATTTAATTATTATTATTATTATTTTTTTCTCCAAGGCACATACATGGTGCGTTGGTGTTTGGTTGTTCCTTAAGGCTTAGGTAGTGGGTGGTGGTCAGGGGTTCAAAACCCATAGACTCCATATCACTTCTCCTTTTGTGAAATTTTTTTTTATACAATCAGTTTAAATTAATTTATTTAATTTTAAATCCCTAATTCAAAATAAAACCTTCTTCATTTAATTTACTTACTTATCACCTAGCTAATCCTTAATTCAATTAACCACTTCAATTAATTAATCTTCCTAATTATTCTCATTTAATTGATTGACTAATTATCACTAGTAAATGTATTTAGATTTAAATACTATTGCTATTATATAATTAATATTTAACCTAAATTAAACATTAATATTTTAATATTTAATCTAAATTAAGCATTAAAATTTTTAATATTTAATATTTAAGATAAATTAAACTTTAATATTTGATATTTAATATTTAACCTAAATTAAACATACCTAACCCTAAAACCCTACACCTGCCATCTCTGTTTCTCAACCCTAACTCCCTGCGCCCAACCCTTCCTTAATCCTATCATTCGTCTGCCTCTCCATTATGCTCTCTCCCTCCGCAGGTTTGTTCTGCATCTATTCTTCATCATACTAGCATTGTTTAACCCATTCATCTCTGAGTTTCAGTGGGTGCATTCCCACCCTAGCTCAGTTATACTCCAGTGCATTGTTCTGGTTGCAGTCACCCTATGGGAAGATCTTTGTGTTGAGGAGCAGTGCTTGTACTGGCTGTTGGTTGTTGTAGTTGCTTGGCGGTGGCACGTTTGTAGTTGTAGTTGCTATGGGTGTGGGAGTCCCCGGGTCAAAGCCGCGGGCTTCTCCTCTATACACATATATTTATACCTGCGCGCGTTTTGGGTTTTTTTTTATTTTTTGTTTTCTTTTCCGACAACTTTGCGGTTTTTCTGTAGGGTCTACGTTTGTATACATATTATAATTTGCAGAGATTGTTATAGCATAATATAAATTTAATTTGCAGTTCTCATGGAAATGACCTGTGATCTATTTCATTATCTCTTTTAATGAAATGAGAAGCTAAAATTCAAGGAGCATAATTATATGTAGTCATTTTGAGCGATTTCAGTATACAGACTGATGACGATCTTTCAATGAAACGAGGAGCTAAAATTCAAGGAGAAGCATAATTATATGTAGTCATTTTGAGCTATTTTAGTATACTGATTGATAACAAGCATTCTACTGGAGTTGAATATATAAAAAGGCAGAAGCGTGCTTCACTGAAGGGAAAATTGCAGAAGACAACGTTGTTTCACAATATTTGGGTAAGTTCTCCTTGTACACTATATAATCTGCAACAATAACTCTATATTTTCTATTGTTGAATAAGAACCCTCGTTTCTTAGTAAAATGCCCATTGACAGTCCTCATTTCTTCTTCTGTTTTATTTTAGAATGTCGATTTTGCAAATAGGAAAGCGGCCTCTGCATAAAATCTAGACAGAATAGAAAAAAAACTTGAACATGTGTTAGCCAAAACAAAAGCTAAATAGGATTCGAACAGAGTGAAGTGATTCCTTCCATTTTGCTTTGCATTGGTTATGACATTTTCATGTTTTCATTGATGGAAGCCCAACCCATGTTCACACTTTTAAAACACAAAGTGTAAAAATCGTTGTTATCTAATTTTAAATCATAGGATGTACTAATCTACCTTCAAAAATATTCTCAATCGTAATCTGATACTAATAGAGAGCTGAGAGCTCCATGTCAATAGTGATAATCTACATTGGACAGCTGAAAGTTTTAAACGTTATCAAAGAGACTATTAAACAATGTAACCTATATTCAATAGAGACTCGGTATCGACGAACGATTTAGCTATACTGTTATCTATGATGGCGCAATGTGGAAATCAACCCACAAAGATAGGGGACTATTCAGTCATTGAGAAAATTAGATCTGGTTCGTTCTTAGTCGTATGGCATGCAAAGCACAGATTCAAGGGTTATGATGTTGCTATCAAGGAAATTGCAACCAGACGACTTAACAAAAAGTTGCAGGAGAGTCTTTTGTCAGAGATTGAGATACTCAGAAAAATTGGCCATCCTAATATTACTCGCCTACATGAAACTGTAGAGGTAAGCACTTTTTCTCTCACCTTGTTGATTTTTCAGTACAGTGGAAAGCTCATGTTTCATTGTTTTGTGAGACAAGGGTGGTTTATGACACACGCTAAAAGCCTTGCCAATCTGCGTGGAATCTGGCTTGGGGGTGCGAGTCCCTGAGTTGAGGTGATAGCATCCTCCCTCGCTCCCACGCTGACATAGCTTAGAGGTGCCTAGAATTTCTATTTTAGAAGATTTCATAGGTTATTTCTCAATTTCCTCTCCCTTAAATGCAAATTCCCATATACACGATGTAGAAGTAGGCTTTCAGGTTCAAGGTCTTTTAATTGTGCAAGCGTACTAGTTCAATTTTATGTTATTTGAAACAGTGTCAGCTGTGTGATTTCTGAATTTATACATTGTATAATGGAATTTGTTTGGATTTATTATTCATGCTTGTTTGGGTTTCCACAGTTTTGTTTTATTTTATTTTATGGAAATCTCTTCAAGTGGCTGTACCGCTCTTCAAGTGTGTCTGTAAATATTTTTAACGTTCTTCAGTGGTTGAATCTGGAAATTGTGCTTTTGAAATAAAATGATCCACACCTCATAAACATTTTGGTTAACTTTACAATCACATGGAGTGAACCTGATGGGTTTTGTACCCGTGTCGCTAGCACTAGAGCTATTGCATACTATATTTGAAACATCGGATAATTAGATTGCCAGCTACTGTAAGGTGACAATATATAGTTCTGTGTTCCTTTTAGGGTTGTAATATGACTTCAAACGAGTGTATATTGAAATGGCTTCATTTTAGCAAGTTGTAATTACTTTGATATTGAATATAATTTAAAGAAAATCTAATTGGGGTCAAGTAATTGTAACAACCCTAGTTGTATGTTTTACTTTGGTAATTTTTTTTTTTTTTTTTTTTACATTTTCAATTCGTATTGCATTTATTTGTATATTTGTGTTAAAATTTCTGTGTTTGGTTTGCAGGTTAGGTGTAGCTGGAGTTAGATCTTAGATTTTTGGCTCTCAGGCCCAGATTTCAAACAAAAGATTTGATACCATGTGTAGTGGCCATATGAATTTAACATCCCTTAATTACATAAACTGTAACAGTAATATCTACTTGATTTCATAAAATTCAATAATTCCTTTTAATTGAGCACATACGCATTTTAAATTGATCAATGAATAATAGAATTTTATAAGAGAATAAAAACAAATACATAATTTTAAATACCTAGGTCTGATGCTAACCCTTTGTTTGTCCACTTGTCGTGTTGACCTTTGTTGAACTGTGTAAACATTGCCCAAACCTTGTTCCATCCTGCCAACTAGGACAACTTCCTAGCTCCAGGATATCATATGGATATCCTTGCCCCCGTGCCCAAAAACTCCAGCAAACCGGTGCCCCTGTACTAAACCTTCTGACTCCAGAACTCAACTCTCCTCCCTGCAAATCCAAGAGAGCCCCAAAATCAATCCCCCAATCTCCCGTAGAATGATCCTCTCCTTTCGAAACCTCCTCCGCTCATATTTCCCCTTCACCGACTTTTCCTCATTTACTTCATGACCTACACATAGTTAATTCCCCTTATCCTTTCATTTATTATTTTATCCTTTCGTAATTAATATCTTATCCCTTTCCGTGTACATAACCTTTTTATTTTAAACAATATAACTTATAAATCTTTTAAATTTAATACCCATGTTATTGAATGTAATAGGTAGTTAATTAATTAATTAATTAATCAAAATTATAACCTTTAATTAATTAATAAATACTTAATTAATGTCATTAGACCAATCTTTGTTTAGTTATTAACATGGTAGGAAAAATTAATTACCTAATAAATCTTTTACTTAATAATCCCTAAGTATATATTCTACTAGGGTTGTTACAATTATTTTGATAATTTAAACTACTAATTAAATGAGAAAAGGGAAAAAGGGTTAATCTCCACACCTCCATTTTTGAGTTCTAATTAAAAGGGGGAAAGAGGGAAAATCTAAAATTTTTGGAAACTAGGAAAAGAGGTAAACATAAAAAGGGAAAAAGGGGAACATAAGGGAAAAAGAGGAAAGTCAAACTTAGAAAAAGTATCTACCATTTAAGAGCTTTCTAATTTAAACTGAACTAGCAATTTAATAATAGGGAAAGCCATTAAAACCTGTAAGAGAATTTGGGGACACCTAGGAGTAACTCTAGGTGGGTGAGGGAAATAAAGATAATTAATTAATTAAAGAAATTAATTTATGGAGGAATGTAGGGGATGGAGGACACTTGTACGGAGAGGAATTTTTAGGAATTAAATTTTAAAAACTTAATTAAACGAGCTTTTAGGAAAATAAGGAGCCACGAAACTCTATATAATGAAGGGAGGAGATGGAGGTAGGGGATCTTATGTTTTGCGTAATGTTATGCTGCAGAAATATCTTCTTGACTGACTTAACTTGTGGGAGTTGGGATACCCAGCTCAGTGAGGAGTGATAGCTCGACATTGTGAGGTGAGCAGGGAGCTAGTCGAAATCTCTGGATATTGAGTGTGTGGCCCCTTTCTGGCTTAGGGGGCTAAGGCGGAAGAAGAGTACCCCTAGCATTGACTGGGAGGCACCGGTGAAGTCATTCAGAGTGGGCGATCAGGCAACAATACGCTCTCTTCATTTTTGTATGGTAGAATGTATTAGGACTTATGCTTGGATCTGCTTATTTAATGGAGAAGTAAACTGATGTTTTTTTTAAATTGATGACTTAAACTTTCCTTAGCCTATCTCGATGGTTGTTGACAACCATGGCCTTTGTTTTCTCGCATGTCTTGACCACCTTGCTGTGTTGATTGTGACCTTCGTGGTTTCTTAACCTTCATCCCTATCTCACCAGTCCTCGCCTGAGTAGTCGTCCAGGAGCCTGATCTATGGTCATCGCCTTAGGGTTAAAAGACCTATGTATCTCAATGCCCTATTTTTCTATGCGGGGATGATGAGCGAAGGACGAACCGGTTAGCTGACTACCGTTAATGTTTGTCCCTGGTTGATTGTTGATTTTTCCATCTGGCAACGACCTCTGCGTGTGAATTATTTGTTGTCCTGGTTGGTTTTCCCTATGCCTTGACTTATAGAACCCCTACAATCATTCCATGACCTTTCCCATTAGATCATTGCATTCTCTTACTATTTTTTGTGTTGTATTGGGGTTATAGAAATGGAAGCACGAATTGATTCCCTGTCTGCAAGTTTTTGGGTATTCTTGCAATGGAAAAACACAATGGTTTCATGTCTGCATTTTTATTATTTTATATTCTAGCAATGAAAAAAAACAAAAAAAAAAGAATTGATTTCAGGTCTGCAATTTTTATAATGGTATCATGAAAATGGAAAAATGTTTTATTCGATTTCTTGTCTACATTTATATTTGTGTTCGAGAAAAGAAAAACGTTTTTGTATTCATGTATGCATTGTATTGGTACTCTGGCAATGAGAAGAACATTTGGTTCCCTATCTGCATTTTATATTGGTGTCTGGGAGATGAAAAAAAAAAATTTGTATTCTTGTCTACGTGACATTGGTATCCTGGCAATGGAAAACAAATTCATTTCCATGTCTGTATTTTGCCAGCATTTTTATCTTTTAAATGATGACGGCAACATGTAGTTCCTTCTGGTGCATTTTGGGCACATCATTTTGCATATTTTAAATACGGATAGCCATAAATGTCCTTTTGGTGTGTCCCTGCACATGTTTTTCCCCTTTTAAATTGAGACTGTGATTGCTGTGTAAATGGTCACAATTTTGCCATCCAAAACGTGACCGAGTTGCTGTTAAATTACCCATGTTTTTGCTTGTAAATAATGACATAGACTATCATTTAAATGCCCACAATGTTTTCCTTTAAAATGTGAAGATATTGTTGTTAAATCACCCACGTTTTTTCTGTTAAAGAATGACATAGATTGTTGTTTAATTGCCCACGATTTTTGCCTTTAAAATGTGAAGATATTGTTGTTAATTCACCCACATTTTTTCTCTTAAAGAATGACATAGACTGCTATTTAAATCCCCACGATATTTGCCTTAAAAACATGAAGAGATCGTTGTTAAATTACCCATGTTTTTTCTTTTGAAAAAATGACATGGACTGTTGTTAAATGCCCATGAATTCACCTTCAAAACTAGTGATCGTTTGTTGGGAATGACCACAATTGGAATTTAAAAACAGACTATGTAGAGCAACGTTTTCAACTTGTTTCAGAGTGTTTCTATCATTAAGTTTACACCATGATTTACAACTGAAGTCACGGTGTATTCATCACTGAATCCAAGTGATTCCATCACTGATTACAACGTGTTTTTATCTCTGAGTTTTTACTATGTATACCACTGAGTTGTTGTTAAATGATCACGAATTTACCAGAACAATTGCTACAGTTAATTGGCTTGTTAATTGCAATGTTAAATGCTATATTAATTGCCTTACTAAATGCCAGAACAATTGCTACAACACTGTGAATGGTCAGCAGATTTCTACTTATTGATTAAATGTCACAGTGAGTTAAATGGTTAACAATTATGTAAATTGCGTTGTTTTTGCGCTATTAATTGTTATGTTAATCGTCATATAAATTGCCTCGCTACTGTTATATTAATTGTTATGTTAATTAACATGATAATCGCCTTGTTAGTTCTATAATAATTGTTATGAAAATAGTCATGAAAACTACCTTGTTATTGCTCAATTAAATGATTATGCTAATCATTATGTTAAATGCCTTGTTAACTGTTGTAGTAAATTATTATGTAACAGATATGTAATTACCTTTTTTATTTTCTACAACAATGTTATAAACTGGTAGTTTCCTCCTCAATGATAATAAACAACTAGTGTGGTTAGTTCAGTCATTATATCTAGACTAATGTTGAGGTTTAACTATTCATAAGTGCTATAGGTAGCATTCCACTTTAAGAATGTTAATGTTGTTATTGAAGTTTATGGCGAGTTGGATTTATAGATATTGCCTAATTGGTAACCCAGACTCACTAAATTTGAGTCGTAATTCATGTTAAGTTTGGTTGGTAACTCGTTGACTAATGAGATTTAGATTGGATAATTGATTTGTAATTAACGCCAGTTTAAATCATAGATATTGACCATTTATCCTTGATTAATGGTTTGGTTGTTGGTGAAGTTGTTTTTAGCTTGTGCTTCCCATTGAGGGTGTTGTTGTTCATTTTAATTAATGTTTGTACATGGTTTTGTACACATTTAATGTGCTTGGTTTCCTCACTGTAAGGGTTCTAGTTGCTTGTGTAATTAATTTGGGTGCATGGGGTTGTTAGGATGATTTTCCTTAGCTTAGTAGGCTTGGTCTGCTTGTGTCGGGCGGGATGTAGACACCTCCTTGTTCCTCAGAACAATCGCCATCATTGAGACCTTAAATGGTCAAAATCGATGGGAACTTGGGCTTGAGTGTTTCTTATGTGTCTTGGAGGTCCTAACCATTGCAGGGTAGGATGGGAAGGTAGTCATTCTTATTCTTCGTCGGTTGAATGTCGTACATTTCTTCCAGGTGCTTGATGTGATTTTATGTTAGTTCATTATGTTTGTTGTGGCGTGAGTTACATGCATTGTGTTCGTCGTCGTGTTGCAATTTTGAGTATAGTTTCATTATTACCTTCCTACATACACACACAAAAAAAAATAAAAAAAATTGCACTTGTTATGTGAGGCTTGTTGTTGTAACAAAATGGGAGGTTCGTTACAGTAAGAAAATGTATTCTCGGGTCCTTTGTTTACCCAAAGTATCCAACAAAAAACACGCGACTATAATTTTCTTATTGAGAGTCACCCATAGAAATTAATAGTCAGACTAATCCTTAAAACAAGGCTTATACTCTGCGAAATATACTAAGGTCAATTGGGTTCAGTCTGTTCAAGCCCATTCTCTTATAATTTTGAATTCATTTCAAAAGCGCATGCATGACTGCGATTTTCAGCACTGTAATGTCTATGTATTCTCCTTCCTTAACTAAACTAAAACATAGGGTACGAGATAGACTTAATGATATTTCTTATTGGCTCAAAGTATCCCATATTTACATTTTTAGAATTAAATATTGGTTTATACTTGTCATGCGACTTATGTATGTGTTTAGCATTTGTATAATCATTCTCTGCCAAATTTTCTTTGGTTATTTACTGGTTCTTATTTCTAATGGTGGGGCCCTATGATTTTTGTGAGGGTACCCATCAGGAAGTTTTGGGCTCCTCCTCCTCTCTCAGTTTGGAAGGAACGTTGTTCGTTGCAACAGTGAAGGATTTCAAATCACTCCATCTTCAAATAAGTGTTACTTTAGGTATTCTTTCTTATTAATAACTTAAATCATCTTATCTCTGTTGAAAAAGTTATAATGTTTTTACTGGAATACATGAAGGGTTTTCGGTCACGTGAAGATATGAGGAACAACTTCTATCATTCGCGTGAGAGGTATTTGGGTTCCATTCTGCCCCTTTCAAGAAGCTTAGGAGTTTCAGGGTAGAAGAAGGGTTTAACTCTCTATGGTATAGATTATTCATTTTTACGCTGGTTATTATTTCTTGTAAAACTATTTTCATTTCCAATAAGAGGGTCAACTATAAAACTAAAGGGTTGGCCGAAAGGCTTAGTCGGATTTTTTACCAGCCCTTAACTCGACATTTTTGGACATGGAAGATATGATTTAAATTCTCTTGTTAAATTGGAAATAAATGATATTTTTTTTTTTTAAGTAAGAAATATTATATATTAAAAGCCTTCCAAAACCAAAGTGGAATTTCAAAATACAGAAATAGCCATACTGTAATTATTGGACTTCCCCAACAGAGGGGAAACTAGTCCATCCAGCAGAGAAGTCAAGCATAAGTAGTGTAATAAGCTAAGAAAAATAGTCTCAGACAAACTGGTCACCAATTGAAACTAAAAGAAGCTAACAAGACCTCAAATACCACTATAGGCTTAGACATCTGGCGAATAACCTGGCCAGGTGGCGTGGAAGTCCTCGGTCCAAGGTTCCTCCTCGACATACGTCACTTGGTCCTCCCATTGCACTTCGAATTCCACATTTCTCGCGGTTCTATCGACACCTGTCGTAGTATCCTGTAGCGGTCGCCTTGCCGAGTCCACCTCCACGGCCATGGTCTCATGCCCGGCCTGCTGCAGCCCATTCTCTGTTGAGCATTTCACCTTGATGTCTCCTCCACTGGTAGTTGCACAGGGTTCCTCCACTGAAGTCACTCCTGCCGGGTCCGAGGGGAAAGCCTCATGAAGGGAGGAGAGAAGATGAAGAAGGACCGCTACCTTTCCGTCTGTGGCTTGCAGGCGAAATTGAAGGTCCTCCACCCGTTGGAGGAGTTCAAAGACTAAACCGTAAAGGATGGCCAGGCTTTCTCTAATATGCGTGACATAGAAGGAATGAGAGGACTGGTTTTCAGAGTTCCGAGGCTTACAAGGAGGAGGAGGCTCACCTCTTGTTTTCCTTAAAGAATCAAAGACTAGTATAGGGGCCGGCTAAACCAAAGGAGGGGCGAGAAGGGGATGCGAGGAGGAGATCGGCATCCGGGGGATGATTTCTAGACCATGAAACTGTGAAACGGGCAGAGCGAGAGAGGGAGAAATGATAGGCTCGGGTTGGAGGGGAGGGGAAGAGCAGATGGAGGGTGAGTCGGGAGGTGAGACAGAAGGCCGATGAGGTTTCCATGGAGAACCCCTCTGTGGCCTCCCCCTTAGGCATGACATAAGGTGCTTCTTGTAACTGTCCAAAGAAGCTAGGTGCATGAGGCAGAGGTAGAATGCCTGTAGGCGAGTAGGGGAAACAAAGAGCATGAAAGTTTGAATAGGATCAGGCCATGGCAGCGAAGGGAGGAGCCCTTCGGAACGCGAGCAGAGACGAGGGACACACACCAGTAACCAAGCCATGAGATGATGCGCATAAGGAGAGGCAAGCTGCATAAATGAGCTTTCAGGTCGTAGTAAGAGCTATTTATTGCAGGAGGAGGGTGGCAGGCGGTGGCACGCGCCCGTCACATGGCTCCATGCCCCGGTGGTCTATGCCTGCCTCTATTGTATGCCAAGTGTGCCACACTAACACCCCATCCGAGGGAGCGTCCACCGTTCCAGCTTTGCGGATACATTGCTGGAGAATAGGGTGATCAGGATCCAGGGCTGAGTTGCATAGGAGATCCAGTCCACTCCAATTGGTACCGATATTAGCCAGTTCATCCGCAACTTGATTCGCCTTCCTCCTTATGTGAGCAGGAATGACAGCCTGATTTGGTTACAGTAAGTCTGTGATGATCTGTAGCCCATGTGATAGTCTCCAGCTAGGCGATAGTCTGTCTGGGTTCGCTCCATTTAAAATTCTATGCAGCAGGTTGATGATGATTTGAGAGTCCCCCTCAACGATTAGCTTGGTGAAATCGTTTTTGATGGCTAATTGTAGTCCTTTGATAAGTCCCCAAAGTTCTGTTGCATTGTTCAGGGAATGACCGAGGGAGCCTGCGCTTATGAGAATGATGTGCACCTGATGGTTGCAGAAGCCTACCCCATAACCTGCTGCTCCTAGATTGCCCTTAGAGGCCCCGTCAAAATTGAGCTTGATGAAATCCTCTAGGGGAGGAGACCAAAAGGAGGGGCTGCTAGAAGGGGGGGAAAGAGAAGAGGAGGGAAGAGCTTGAAGAGAAGGAAGAGGAGTCCAATTCCAAAGGACGGGGAGTTCGGAGGGAGTGCTGGTGAAGTCTACATCAGACCACTGCTGAAGGTATAGAGTTTTCATGATGTTGCGATAGCATTGATGCTAGCATTGTTTCCAAGGGAGGGAGATACTTCTAAAAAGTCTTTTGTTCCTTTCTTTCCAAGTTTTCCAAAGGATTAAGCCTGGAAGAAGTTGCCAAATACGATTAAGAAGGGGGGAATGGAAATCCTGATCCCTCCAGTTCATAATGGTATCAAGGATGTTGTCTCTGTGGTGGTCCGAGGTGCGCATGATAAGTGTCGCTTGGTCCCAGATTTGAGCAGTATAAGGGAAAGAATTGAGGAGGTGGTTCATGGTTTCCTCTACCTCTCTGCAAAGTATGCATAGAGAGGGCCCAACAAAACCTATTTTCGAGAGGTTATCCCAGGTTAGGATTCTTGAATGGGAGACAAGCCAGAGGAAGAGGGTGATTTTTGGCCAGTGTTTAAGACTCCAGATTTTGTGCCAAACTTTCCTAGCAGGGAGGGGGTCTATTTGAGTTTTGATTTCATAGGATTCCTGCATGCTGAAGGTGCCCTATGGCCTGTATCCCCACCGAAGGATATCCTCTCCTGCAATTTTGGAAATTTTCCGTTTGGCCATCTCTTCTTGCCAAGGTGCCAGGTCCACATGTGCCTCCAGGTTAATGTGTTCCCTGTCCAAGTGCCAACAGTGCTAGGTGTCTTCTAGGGAATTGTCCTACCAATGGTCAACTACTCTGATCAGGCCTGCCTGTGTAGCTTGGGTGCATATGTCTCTGGCCCAGTCCTCAGTGTCTATAACTGGACATTGTTGCCAGGAATCTTTCCAGAAAAGAGCAGTTTCCCCATTTCCAATTTCCCAGAAAGCATGTCGAGTCACCAACTGTCTGCTCTGCTTGGCTGTTGTCCAAATTAAGGAGCCTGGGTTGTCCCCATTCCAACGAATTAGGTTCTTCTCTGCCACATTTGGAGCGTATTTCTTCCTCCAAAGTCTGGCCCATAGATCCTTGGGATTTTTTAACCATCGCCACCAAATTTTAGCGCTTAGAACCTTGTTCATTATGAAGGGATCTTGTAATCCCAAACCACCTTGCTCCTTGGGTCGACAGAGTTTGTCCCAGCTGACTAACGTTATTTTCTTCCCTGAGTTGAGGCCTTTCCAATTGAAGTTTCTTTGTAAGATTTTGATGGTTGTGAGAATGAACTTTGGGGCAGCTAGCGCTGAAAAAGTATATATCAGAAGGGCCTGAAGAACAACTTGGAGAAGAGTAAGACGAATGGGAAGGTTTAAGGCTCTGAAGGTCCAGGAGGAAAGCCTCATAGTAAAGGAGGATAAAATATATTCCCAAGAGGAGTTCTGGAGGGCACTGTCAATCAAGGTAATGCCAAGGTATTTGGATGGAAGGGAGCTTCTGTTGAAACCTAGGATATCAGAGATATGGCACTGGATCAGAGGGGGCGTATTGAAGAAAAAGATTTGGGATTTATCCTTGTTTCAGTCCAGACCTGAGGTGTCTAAGAAGGTTTGGAGGATCTCCAGGAGAGAGTTGGCTTCACGGACAATTGGGCTTCCCATCAAGAGGGTGTCGTCCACAAATTGGTTGTGCGAGATAGGGGGGGAAATGCAATGCAAGGGTAGACCTATCAGAAGGCTGTTTTTTACTGTTGCATGGATGGAATGACTAAGACCTTCGACCAAGATGATGAAGAGGAAAGGGGAGAGGGGATATCCCCATCTAATTCCTCTTGAGGTGGAAAAGGGTTGCGAGGGAACACCATTGATGAGAAGAGAGAAGAAATATGAGGAGGTTAGATTCATAATCCAAGTCACCCAGCGTTGATCAAAACCAAAAGCTAGGAGAATTGCTCACATATATTCCCAGCTTACCTTATCAAAGGCTTTAGAGAGGTCTAATTTAAGGAGCATACCTAGTGTTTTGGTCTTCTGCAGAGAGTGAATCACTTCATGGGCTAGGATGACGTTGTCCAGGATTTGTCTGCCCTCAACATATCTTGATTGCTCCAGGGAGATGATTGTCGGTAAGATAGGATTGAGTCTCCTGGCTATCACTTTTGTAAGGAGTTTGTAGATGACATTGCAAAGAGCTATGGGCCTGAACTGCTTGGGATGATGTGCCTACCCCTCTTTGGGAGCTAAGGTGAGGAAAGTAGCATTGAGATCCTGGAGGACCTATCCATTGGCTCTAGAGTCTTCCAAAATTTCTCAAACCTCTGTCCTGATCATCGGCCAGCAATGGTGAAAAAAATTGTTGGTGAATCCATCGGCACCAGGAGCCTTGCATTTAGGGCTGTCCTGAAGCGCTTGGTCCACTTCCTCGATTGTGAAGGGCTGGAGAAGAGTTGAGTTTTTCTCCAAAGGTATGCTTGTTCCAAAGTTTGAGAGTTTGTTTGAGATTCTTTAATTTTTGCTCGAATCTGTACATTTTGGAGCCGTGAGGGACCTCTGCCTCCCTCCACCAGTCCTGGATATTTTCTTGCAAATCAGGGTGGTCAAGCCAGGACTGTTCAAACCTGAAGGGTTTCTTACCAGGTGTGCCTGGGACATCCAACCATAACTGTATAGGCCAATGATTTGAGCCAGATAAATTCAAGATAGTATCTTCCATTGTTGTACCTTCCATCATAAGGGAGTCAGAGATGAGGAATCGATCTAGTTTGCAAGCGATTTGGTGTATTACAATCCTTATGTTTGTCCAAGTGTGAATTCCATTGTTGGCCTCTAGTTCGATAAGGTGAAGATCGTCTATGAGGCTATTGAATTCGCTGGAATCCGATCCAGTCGTCTTGATCCTCCTTTTTTTTCCTCCAGGTTGCGAATGATATCGAAATCTCCACCAACAGTCCATCTGTTATACTGTGTTAGACTAGATAAGTAACTCAAGATCCCGAGGAAGGCCTGCTTAACCCTTGGGCTGGCCATGGTCAGGTGTCCAGGCTTGTTTGAGCCTATGAGCCTATAATTTTCTGTAATGGACCATTTGGTTGTGAGGAAGTTTTCCAACAGCATTGCGTTGGTGTTCCAAAGAATAGACAATCCTTTGCCTGTGCCTATGGTGTCAGTTGAAGCCTCTAACCCTTGCTTCCAGGAGTAGGGAAGTAGCCTGTCAATGTCTTCTGAAGTGCATTTTGTTTCCTTCAAAAGTACTATGTCTGGTTTTTCCGCTAAGATCAGACCCATAGCATTTTTTGCTTGATACGTCCATTGAGGCCTCTGATATTCCATGAGATGATCTTCATAATGATGGGGGGGTGGGGAGAGGAGGGAAGCTGTCTGAGATCAGGTGGATTTGTCCTGAGTTTACCATAAAGTGGCCTATTTCTTGTATGAGCTTGTTAGTGGATTTCGTCCCCCTTTTCTTTTGGCCTTTCTGAGTTTTATTTGGGTTTTTTGACTGACTACCCTGGATTCCCAGAGCTTTGCTAGCTCGAGCTGAGGACCCAGCTAAAGAGTTGAGAAAAACCTTGTGCACCTTCCGTAGTTGATCCCTGGGTATAGTGTAAAGTTTTTGATTCCTGTAGGCGTGCTCAAGGTGCTCCAGATCCAACCCGGCTAGGTATTGCTCCTCCAGCTCCATTTCTGCATCCCCGTCCTCTGTCTCCAGCAAGTCTTGTTGATTCTGATCCATGTCTAGGGGAGGGAGATCTGAATCCTTACCCTATGGGGGCCATTCAGTTCTTTGGCATGTGGGCTGAGGTCCATTGTCCGGAGGTGGTACATTTGGGTTTGTAGAGGTTGTGGGGTTTTCTGGTTGATCTTGTAGAATTGAAAACTTATTTCTAGTAGAGGGATATTTACTTACTTGGGCTGGTTGTTTTCTCCCTCCTTGTCGTCTTTTCCCTGCTAGTTGTACAAAGTCATCCTTGTCTTTTCCGCTTTCTAGGTTCCCTTCTTTGTGAGTAGTATTGATATGGCACTCTTTGAAAAGATGACCATGTTCGTGGCATTTCTTGCATTGGAATGGAATGTGTTCATAGTCGATGGTTTGGGACCAGTCCTCGTCATGATATTCTAGTGTAATGGATCCTGGGAGCGGCTTGGCTATGTTCAGGTACACACAGATTCGCTCATAAGAAGTGTAGCGCCACTGCTTGGTGGCTTTAGAGGACTTAAAATAGATGCCAATGGTGTTGCCAATTCTGGCCAGGACCTCTTCCAGCCAAAATTCCTAGGGAAGAGAGTACAATCTAATCCATACCGGTACATGGGCAAAGTATTCCTTCTCAGGGTTGAACTTCTCTATCCAGGATCTTAAAAAGAGTCCCGCCGAGTTGTAGAAGTATGGCCCCCCATCAAAGATATGATTGCGATCCTCAAGGTTGTGGAGGATGATTGTGAAGAACCCCTTGGAGCCCAGTTGTAGCTCATAGTGACCTTTTGGTTTCCCCCAGTGTTGTATCCATTTGACCAGATCGCACTCAGAATGCCAAAGCCCTAGGAATTTTCCCACCAGGGCATAGTCTCGCATGTATTGCTTCTGCTCTTCTATGCGTGGTGAGATGATAACGTATTTTGGGGCTTGTGGTGCTTGTGGGATGCATTTACCCGACAACCATGGAGTTGACACAGTAGCAGGGATAGTATTTTTCTCTGGATCGATGTCCATCTCCCAATCCTTGAAGGTCCCTTCAGCTAGAAGTTTCGAGCACAAATCTGGTGGCGGCTCAAAGGTCAGCCGTTTCGTTCCTTCTGCAGGGTTTCCATTCGTTGTGTCTTGGCTGTAGGAGACACCAGTCGGCTCCCCCTCCCTTCGAGACATGAGCCCCAGTAGGACAGTCGTTGTGGTAGCATAGTTCAAAGCGGCTGAGAAGCCCTAAACCCTCAACGCAGATCTCTTGTTCTTTTCCATTTCCTTGGAAATAAATGATATTATGAATAGTATGACGTTTATATTATTTTATTCCTATAAATTTACTTTAAATATTTATCATCGTAGGCCCTCGACAAATAAGAGCACTAGGTGTGTAACCCTTTTGTGTTTATAGATGTAACATTCAGTCTGAGCTTGCAATTAGTTAGGCAGACTACTTGTTTCATTATGAGATGTATTCAAATCTATTCTTAATTTACCTTACTTCCGTATATACGAATTGTCTAAAGTTATACTACTTCTGTTCACAAAGGGATTAGCAGGATCTATGCATTAGGTAATTATACAGGCCTGGGTCTATCAATATATAAAATAGATTAAGAGTTCCCGACTCTGTCAATTATATCTCGACTATTTTATTTATACATTTGTAATTGTATTTAAATTTGTTGGCCATTCTTTGGTTTTTCTATGGGGTATTATATAACTGTTAGGTTTTTTCATCTACAATTCTTCAAATATGTGCAATGGTTTATAATGTTACAATGTCTTTCTGTGCAATCTACGGTAACGCTTGTCAAGAAAGAAAAGGATATGTATAATCAAACTGTTTCCATATAGTTCATACCATTTCACAAATCTCCTATTATCGTAGTTGAATGTCTGTTGGAATGATTCATTACTTACAAAGTATAGGAAAGATCTGTACACACACACACACACACACATATATATATAATTTATGGTATCAACATTGAGTCTAAATTCTTCTTCTATCATGCCTACATCGATTACCAACTATGAAAGTAGACATACTTATATATGTGTGTGTGTGTGTGTGTGTGTGTGTGTGTGTGTGTGTGTGTATGAAATAGAAACATGTATATATATGGGAAATTAGTGCTCCATACTAGTTCCATCATAAGTATATATATACAACAGTAATCTAATCTATAGAATAAATTCCAGAATTGGACATAAATATTCTTCATAAATAAAAGGAAAACTACATTATTCATTCTATATTTTAGGTCAACAAAAATACTCAGTACTAAATCTTGTGACACTCTGTCAGTTTTATGCTCCACAGGAGTGAACAAAATTCATCCATAATATTATTCCAAACCTAAATGATAGATACATTACAATAAATAAATTTAGTCATTCCAAACAGAGAAGAAATATAATACATATCTGAACCAATTTGTAGGATGACAATGGGAACAACCACATTCCTCCCAACCATAGAATAGGGCAGCCAAGTCACTTGCCCAATTCACCCCCTAGCCTGACTATGAATCCATGAGGGTGAACTTTAAATCTCCACTTCAACAATGTTTTCCTCTATATCCAATTCTCTCCTTGCCTCACACTTAATATTTAGTGTTCATAACAACAAGTACACAGTAGTTCTCTTTTTTCCATCATACTAGGCAGTGTCCTACCTCCTCACATATGTTATTTATCCAACAATATTCTTGCCTAGGTCTTTTTTCCTCCCTTGGGAATTTTTGCAGATTTCTATATACCTGATTTTCAAGGGATGCCAATGGCCAAATCCATGATTTTCCACTTGTAACAATCCGCCCAAAGGTAGTTCCAACATCTTCCCCACTCATGGAGTCATGGTCAACTAATTTGAACATGGTTGTTCCATATTTCCTCCTGCAATAAATATAAAATATTTTCTTTTCATACAAGTGTCATAGTCAAATAGTTAGTTGGGTCAAAATAGATCTCTTCCCAATAGTCATAATAATTAATTACAAATTACCAAATTCGAATTTCAAAATTGCCATAAATGGCAAAATATTTCCAAATTCGAATTTACCAAAACAGAACAATTTTCCTAACAATTTTCGAATTCAAAATTAATTTATTTTTTGGGGGGATGTCACAACCTTTCCCCCTTCAATAAAACACTATCCTTAGTGATCATTCCTTTCTTGGAACAAGGTTGGATGAGATTTCTGAAAATATCCCTCCAACTCCCAACTGACCTCCTGAGAACTAAAGTGCTTCCACTACACCTTTACCTGAGCGACGACTCTGTTCTAAAGTGTTATTTCTCTCCAAGATAGAATACATAGGGGTTCTGCCCAGAACTTTCCTTCTGGTCCCACCTGCACCAAGTTCCAATCCATCATATGAGTAGGGTCATGAACATACTTTTTTAACAAAGAAACATGAAATACATTATGAACTTTTAGATTAGATGGAAGTGGAAGTTGGTATGCTATGGGTCCAGTTCGAGCTAGTATCTCGAAGGGCCCACAAAACATGGGTGCCATCTTGGCCCAGTTTCCTAACTTCAGTGAACGTTTTTGGGCTTTGACTCCCAAATAAACATGGTCTCCCACTTGAAATTTCAAGTGTTTTCTCTTCTGGTCTGTGTAACTCTTCTACCTATCATGTTCTTCCTTTAACTTCTATTGTACCTTTCTTACCATACCTTCCATTTATTGGAGCATCTCCGGTCTAACCACAACTCTGTCAACCAGGTTGTCCCAGCTAATTGGAGTTGTACACTTTCTGCCATACAGTATCTCGAATGGGCTTAACTTAGCTGAAGTTTGGTACTCATTGTTATATGCAAATTCTATTAGGTGTAGGTAGTCTTCCCACTTGTTTGGTTTTTTTCTCACATACATGCAGAGCATATCCTCCACGATTTGGTTTTTTCTTTCAGTTTGTCCATCCATTTACGGATGAAAACTCGTACTGAAATTCAAATTAGTATTTATCCCTGCAAATAATTCTTTCCAAAAAGCAGAAGTAAATTTCACGTCTCTACCAGAAATCAACATTTTAGGAATACCATGCAGTCTAAAGATTTCTTTCATAAATATTTCAACGATATTTATAGCTTTAAAAGTAGACTTTATAAGAATAAAATGTGCAGACTTACTAAGTTTATCGATTACAACCATAATAGATTCATTATGTTTCTGAGTTGTAGGCTAATCTATAATAAAGTCCAACGATATGGTCTCCCATTTCTATTCTAGTACTAGCAATGGTTGTAATAGGTTGGCTAGATGTTTATGTTCGACCTTAACCTGCTGACAATATTGGCACCTAGCCAGATATTCTTCTCTTTCACCCTTCATGTTAGGCCACTAAAATAGTTCTCTAAGTGTTGTCATCATTTTATGGTATCCTGGGTGGCCAAAATATGGTTTCTTATGAACATCATCCAAGACTTTTATCTTTAACTCTGTTGAATCTGGGATGTAAAGTCTATTTTTAAATCGTAATAGTCCATTTTTTTCGATACTCAGATCTGGTTTATCTAAGCTTGTGGTAATGTTTTGTGATTATACCATTATTTTAGTGTAATTTTTGTCATTAATACCTATTGTCCTTATTCTCTGTTCCAGATCACTTTCTTCTCTATTGACATTTATTTCGAATAATCCATGGACTCTTCTTCTTAGCACATCTGCTAACTTATTTTCCTTTCCCTTGATATGTCTTACCTCAAAGTTGAATTTGCTCAAGAGGGCTAGCCATCTTGCTTTCCTTGCAGTAAGATATGGTTGACTAAAAAAATATTTCTCTTTGCTATTATATGTTAGTAATAGAAATTTTCTGCCCATTATGTAGTGTCGCCACATTTTTAAGGTGTGTATTACTACTACCAATTCTAAGTCATGAGTGACGTAGTTTCTCTCATGTTCTTTTAATTTTCGGGACTCATAATAAATAACGTGTCCTTCCTGAGTTAGGACATCACCTAGTCCTTATTTAATCACATCAACATAGATGGTAAATTCTTTATCTGGGTCTTTTACCTTCAAGATGGGTGTGGTTTCCAATAATTCCTTCATCTTGTTAAAACTATCTTCACACTTCTATGACCAGTTAAACTTGGTCCCTTTATTTTGTAATGACGTGATATGGTAGCCTATTTTGGAAAAACCTTCTTTAAATCTATGATAATATCTGGTGATTCCCATGAATGATCGGATATCCACTACATCCTTAGGTACCGACCATTCCATGATGGATTTTATTTTCTCAGGGTTGACTGCAATGCCTTTTGCTGAAATTACATGTCCTAGGTATTGTATTTTATTTTGATAAAAATCACACTTATCAAATTTGGCATACAGTTTATGCTTCCTCAAAGTTTACATAACTATTATTAAGTGTTCTTCATCCTCCTCCATTTTAGAATAGACCAGAATATCGTCGATAAATACTAGTATGAACTTGTCTAAGTACTGACTGGAAATACTGTTCATCAGGCACATAAACGTGGTTGGTGCGTTAGTGAGTCTGAAAGGTATGAATACGAATTCGTAGTGTCAATATCTTGTTCAAAATTTTTTTTTTATTATGTCCTCATATTTTATCCTCACTTGATGGTAACCGATCGTAAATCCAAATTTGAAAAGATTTTGGCCCCACCTACTTGATCGAACATGTCATTTATCCTAGGTAAGGGGTACTTGTCCTTAATAGTCACTTTATTCAATTGTATATAGTCGATACATAGCCTTAGAGTACCATCTTTATTTTTCACAAAGAGGACCGACGCTCCCCATGGTGAAACACTCGGCCTGATATACCCTTTGTCCAACAATTCTTGTACTTGTATTTTTAATTCTGTCAATTATGGTAAACTCATTTTGTCAATTAAGGTGCTTTAGAGATAGGTGTTGAACCAGGAAGTAGGTCTATGGAGAAGTCTATTTCCCTTCTATGAGTTAATTCAGGTATCTCATCAACAAACACGTCTCTGAATTCACGTAGGACAATAAAGTCTTCCAATTTGAGCTTATCTTCTTTTTCTAACAGATTCATTATTTGGATGGCGTAAACTTGGGAACCGTTTCTCATGCATTTCTTGAATTTCATTACTGTGACTTGTCTAATTGATACTCGTTTTGGTATACCTTAGGTTGTTCTAATAGTGTCATAATTGTCTTTATAATTAAGTGTCTTTGTATAACAATCTAGAACTTCTTTGTGTTTTTCTAACCAATCCATTTTGATAATCACATCATAAGATCCTAGTGGTAGAATATTCAAATTTGTTCTTATGTTTTGACCATCTAAACTAAACTCAAAATCAAAAATAAATTCAACCACTTTTCTTTTTGTTCTTGTTCCTAGTTGTACCAAGCATGATTTTGCGTGTTTCACTTTCTTAAGTTTATTTGACTCTACCACACCAGGAGAGATATAACTTAACGTAGCTCTAGGGTCAATTAAAACAAAAGTTCGAGTGTTATTGATTTTACCTTCGATTTCCACCATAGAAGACTGGTGGTCATCTTGTCGACCATCAATGGCTACATTTATTCGATGCAGGCTTCTACCTATATCTCCCACCATCAAAGATTCCTCCAAATTATGAACATCAGTTATGTTTGTTGTCTTTAAACGTGGACAGTTCCTCTTGAGATGAGGTTCTCCACATTCCCAGCACTTCAATGGTTCATGGGGACTGTCCCCAAACTTCTTTGTTCCCAGATTTACCGGTTTTCCACTGCCTTGCGTACTTGGATTATTGTAGTGAAAATCCTTTCTAGGAAATATTTTTGTTGCATTCTGATAAGAAGCCAGTTGGTATCCCTTCTTCCGCTGGTTCATTCGGTCTTGTTTCTTATCCTTCCAAGCTTTGGGAAGTTCCACCCACTATTTGTACTAGTCAAAGCACATTCGTGCTTTCATGAATACTTCACTCAAGGACTTGGGGTTGTCAAACTCAATTCTGTCCCTCTAGGACTGTGATAAACAACTTATGAATCGTTGGATTTTTACCTTGTCCTCTCGGATATAGGGCACGAACCTTAGTAATTCCATGAATTTTTTTATAAGATCCTCCATTGTCATCTTACCAAGTCGTAACTCATAAAATTCTTTGGTTTTCCTTTCATAGTATCTTTCCGATAGGTACTTTTTCTTGAAATATTTCTTAAAGTCAGACCACTCCATCTGTTTCTCTTTTAAGCCCTTGGCTAATTTCAAATCTTGCCACCAATTGCTGACTTTCCCTTTTAGATTGTAAATGGCAATTATTACCTTTATATTTCTTGAATAGTTATATATATGGAAATATTTTTTGATGTCTAATAACCATGCCTCAACTTCCTCTCCTATTCTAGATTATGCATCAAAGGTAGCTGGTTTAATTTTCTTAAATTCTCCTTCAAGGTGGTCTACTTGTTTTCTCTTCCTATTTGTTTTTGTTTTGTCCTCGGCTGAAGGCCTACCTTCGGATGAGCTATCTCCTTTTTATTCTTTACGTCTAGAGTTCTTGGAAGCCCTATTGCTAACCTTTTATTCATTATTATCATCTTTTGGGATTTTCTTTGTCACTATATAGCGCAGCAGGTGTAGGGACCCGTGATTTCATTAAAACTACCATGAATTAAAACAGAGCGAAAATTTTGAAATTTACTTAAATTCGCTTACTCTAGCATATTCAGTCCCAGATTTTGAAAAATAAAATAACATTTTACATAACAATTTGCATAACAAGTTAAATTTACATAACAATTTGCATAACAAGTTAAATACCTCGTTCTGATGCTGTCTCCCTTCGCTTGAACCAATCCGCAACAGCTTGCTCCTTAAGACACCCCAAAACCAGCCACCCTACCGACCAGTACGCCTGGCCCTAGGACATCTATGGACGTCCTAGCCCTCCGAGCCCAAAACCCCTCAGCCCCGGTGCACTGTAAATCCCACTGTCACCACTGTTAACTCACCCTGTCCCAATGCTCCCAAAATCTCCTCTCGTAGACTGCATGAATCAATCCCCCTCAATGAATCCTCCTCCTTCCCTTATGCCTCCTTCACCGCCTTCGCACCTTTACTCCCCACCAAACACCTTATCTCTTTATTAATGCTCCATCCATCATTTATTTCATATTAATTATCTTATCCTTTAATTAATGTTTCCTTTTACGTATGGGTTACGTTATCCCTCATGGGATACGTAACCCTATTTAACCTTATATTTTATTTTTCCCCCATTTGTTTAATACATAATTAATCAATTACTTAATTAATAATCAATTAATCACTAACCATTAGTTTAATACTTAATCAGTTAATGTTTCATTTAATAATAAATCATTCATTAACCCTTAATCAAGGAGTTAATCATACTTCAGCTAATTATAATCAAAATGATTAATTAATAACGTATAATTAATTAAGGTTATATAATAATTAATTATAATTTAACTAATGTTTAGGATTATTTATGAAATTATTCATATTAATAAGAAAAGGGTCATTACAACAGAAATTCATTGATTTCATGTTGTTACTATTGTGATTCCTTTAGTTTTTCATTGTTGGCTTTGAAAACCTACAGTTCAATAATAATATTCCTCATTGTTTCCCATACTGTTGTAGGAGGGCTTCCATCACTATTCTATCTTTTCTCTCCAGAAGGTCTCTGCTCCGGATTTCCTTCAATTCTAATTTCTGCATCATTCCGGGCTGCCATAATTCACACAAAAAAGAAACGGTTTTATGTTTGTAACAATAAAGGTTTATTAGTTTTACATAAGTGTAAGGACCCTTCTTAAATAAATGTATATTATTATTAAATTATAATTAATTTAATAATATAACTGTCCTAAAAGATTAGCTAAACCATAATCATTTCTTAAAATAACATTAACTAATTAATTATTATTAATTAGTTATTCATGATTGTCATTGATTAATTTAAGTATTAATTAACTCATTAATTAATAAGGTAAATAAATAAAAGGAGGATAATAAATTATATTATTAAATTAATTTACGTACCCAATAGGGGATAAGATATTAAATAAAGGGGATAAGGGGGCATTAACGGGAAAGGATAAGAAGGTAATAAATGAGTTAGGTAGGGAGTAAATGAGGCGGGGAAGTCAGTGAACGGGGGATAAGGAAGGGAAGGAGGTGGACGGGAGGATGCTACGGAAGGTTGGGGATGGATTTTGGGAGCTCTGGGATTTGCAGAGAGAGGTGAAATTTTGGGAGTGGGATTGTATCAGTGCACCGGGGTTGCTGGGGGTTTTGGGCACGGGGGCCAGGATATCCGTTGATATCCTAGAGCTAGGAAGTTACCTAGTTGGCAGGGAAGAACTAGGTTTTTGGCAGTGTGTTACAGTGCAGCAGTGGTCAAGAAAGTAAAGGACAAACTGAGGGTTATTAGCATCAGGTTCAGGTATTTCAAATTATGCATTGTTTTAATCTCTTATAAAATTTTATTATAATTGACAAATTTGTAGGCGAATGTGCTAAATTATAGAAATTTCTTGAATTTTACAGTTATGTTGTAAATTAAATGGTTGTTTAAAATTAATTCGGCCATTACAATTGGTATCAGAGCGTCTTAGTTTAAAATCTGGGCCTATGGGCCAAGTTCCTAGCTCCAAGATCTAGCCCCAGTCCCGCCTAACCTGCAAACCAAACCAAGCACACTATTATTTTGATAATAGATAAACAAATCTAAATATAAATAAACAATATGAATTGAAAAAGAATATTGCATTACATATCCTATTTTGTACCTTTAGTAAAATTTTACTATTCACTTTAGAAAACTAAGAATTTTGTATTGCCTCTTCTTGATATATTTATTCAACAATTTAGATTTCTAGCAACTTATTAAATAAGATTTTAAAATTTAAGATTTAGCAGAGTTCAATCTATAAAATGCCCTTTCACAATCATGTAAAGGTTTATCAAGCAATTATTAACCAATGAAAAAAAAAATACAGAATGCAACTTGCTAACACCAAGGAATCCCAAGCCAAATCTTACAATTTTAAACCTGGACGACAAATCCAAGAAATAGAGAAACCCGAAATTATATATACAAGTTTTAATTCATTTTTTTTTCTCCCTTTAAATGTGAAATTCTAGATAAAACTCAGGACATCTCTTTCTCCAAACTAATACTAACATTCACCAAAAACATTTGGGCAAAGATCTACTAACCTGGGAAGATTGTAGCCCAAAGGTTGCCACCACCATTTCATGTAAAGTTTATCTGGTCGCCCATTCTCTTGGCATCGAAACCCGGGATCAATGAAAGGACATTGCCCATTCTCCTGGCATCGCCGATTCTCCGATTTAACAGTAACCCAGTTCATTTAAGCTCAAAATTGACTCAGGCAAACACTACACATTTAAAAAAAAAAGGAATATAAAAAAAAAAATCAATATGATATCGAATAAAAAGGCTTAGTTAAATTAATTCGGCCACCATAAATCTAGGGTTGTTACATCAGAAGGAAATCCATCAACAAATTGCTCTTAGATTTAAATTTCCCACAGGCATCGCTTCTGTAATACCAGGTAGGTTTCTAAGCAAATCATTGCAATTTAGTTCAACAACCTACCCCCGCATTCACCTCTGGAAGTATTTGAGCATTTGATTTCAGTACCCAAAATTTGTATCTTTTATTTTTCTTATATTGAACAATACTACCGTGATTTTGTACCTATGGTAGGAATTTCCTGGGTATTACGCTGCATCATCTACTCAATTAATTACCAAAATTATCACTATAATGTATATGACAAAAACCTAGATTTTTCTGACAACTCGAGTGTCTATTGACAGCTAGTAAGGTTTAATTGATAATTATTCTCCCCTTCCTTATTCTGCATCTACTGAAGCTAGTTTGTACACTTCAAATTTTGAGGAGAAACAAAACCTAGACTTTGTTATAGCATTGCTCTTTGGCCGCACCCCCTGTCTGAATGACGCAACCCGCCCCTCACCGAGCCGTCTGCGCCCGCCAGGACCTTCTATTTCTCCCGGGCCCGAAGAGTCAATGCTCTTCCTTTCGGATGTCGGGAGTTCGGACTTCGGGAGTTCGCGTTTCACGCGAACACAATTTGCAC
>ML776606.1:2110708-2133699 GCA_009831015.1 Picea engelmannii
ATATATATATATATATATATATATATATATATATATATATATATATATATATATATATATATATATATATATATATATATACAACATTAATCTAGTCTATAGAATAAATTCCAGAATTGGCCATAAGTATTCTTCATAAATAAAAGGAAAACTACATTATTCATTTTGTATTTTAATTCGACAAAAATACTCAGTACTAAATTTGGTGACACTCTGTCATTTTTATGCTCCACAAGAGCGAAAAGAATTCATCCATAATATTATTCCAAACCTAAATGACAGATACATTGCAATAAATCAATTTATTTATTCCAAACATAGAAGAAATAGAATACATATCTGAACCAGCTTGTGGGACGACAAAGGGAACAACCAGATTCCTCCCAACCATAGAACAGGGCAGCCAAGTTACTTGTCCAATTCACCCCCTAGCCTGACCATGAATCCATGAGGGAGAACTTGAAATCTCCTCTTCAACAATGTTTTCCTCTATCTCCAATTCTCTCCTTGCCTCATACTTAATATTCAGTGTTCATAACAACAAGTACACAATAGTTCTCTTTTTTCCAGCATACTAGGTAGTGCCATGCCTCCTCACATATGTTATTTATCAACAATATTATTGCCTAGGTATCTTTCCCTCCCTTGGGAATTTTCGCAGCTTTCTAAATACCTGATTTTCAGGGGCTTCCAATGGCCAAATCCCTTATTTTCCCCTTGTAACAATCAACCCAGAGGTAGTTCCAACATGTTCCCCACTCATGGAGTCATGGTCAGCTGATTTTAACATGGTTGTTCCATCCGTCCTCCTATAATAAATATAAAATATTTTTTTTTCATGCAAGTGTCATATTCAAATAGTTAGTTGGGTCAAATCAGATCTCTGCCCAATAGTCATAATAATTAATTACAAATTACCAAATTTGAAATTGGAATTTTTCATAAATGGCAAAAAATTTCCAAATTCGAATTTACCAAAACAAAATAATTTTCCTAACAATTTTCGAATTCAAAATTAATTTATTTTTTGGGGGAATGTCACAATTTGGTGGCAAGACCTGAAGTGGGCCAAGGGTCTAAAGGAAAAACAAATGGAATGGTCGGAATTTAAGAAATAGTTTAAGAAACAGTACCTATCCTAAAGTTAATATGAGAGAAAAACCAAATAATTTATGAGATACAACTTGGTCAAATGGCTATGGAAGATCTGATAAACAAATTCATGGAATTACTAAGGTTCCTACCTTATATCTGGGAGGATAAAGTCAAAATTCAGCGGTTCCTAAACTGTTTACCACAGTCCTACAAGGAAAAAATCGAATTTGATAATCCCAAGTCCTTGAGTGAAGTATTTAGGAAAGCCTGAATGTGTTATAACCAATACATACAGTGGTCACAATTTCCCAAGGCTTGGAAAGAAAAGAAACAAGACCGAATGAACCAACAAAATAAGGGATATCAGCCAACTCATTATCAAAACGCAACAAAAAGTTTTCCAAGGAAATATTTGTACTCCAACAATTAGAACACAGAAGGAGGTGGTAAACCAGTAAATCTGGGGACAAAGAAGTTTGGGGACAACCCCCGTGAACCATTAAAATGTTGGGAATGTTAAGAACCTCACCTAAGGAGGAAATGTCCATGTTTGATTTCAACAAACAGAACTACTGTGCACAACTTACAGGAGGCCTCTATAGTAGGATATTTATGTAGAAGCCTACATCGAATCAATGTTGTCATGGATGGACAACAAGATGAACACCAATCCTTTGTGGTGGAAATTGAAGGTAAAATCAATAACACTAGTATTTATGTTTTAATTGATCCTGGAGCTACATTGATTTATATCACTCCTATTATAGTGGATTCAAATAAACTTAAGAAAACAAGACATGCAAAATCTTGGCTGGTACAACTAGCAACAGGAATGAAAAGAAAAGTTGTTGACTTTATTTATGATTATGAGTTCAGTTTAGGAGGTCAAAACATAAAGACAAATGTGAACATTCTATCGTTAGGGTCTTATGATGTAATTATATGAATGGATTGGTTAGAAAGGCATAAAGTAGTATTAGATTGTTATGAAAAATCTTTCAAGTATAAAGACGAAAATGACTTTGTTGGGACAGTTCAAGATATACAAAAACCAGTCTTAGTTAGACAGATTTCAACAATGAAATTCAAGAAATGCATGAGAAAGGTTTAACAACCCTAGTTAAATAACTAATTGTCAAAGTTAAATAATTGCTAAAGGTTTATTAAGTTTAAATAATTGTCCTAATGTGATGCAAATGGGTCCTTCCTAGCACCCTGCAGGGTCTATTCACCCGACCTCCTGCTCACAGGATCATTCAAATCTTCCCTGCTTCAGAGATGAAGCGGCTCTTTAGATTTCGGAGTGGAATCCTTGTCGAAAACACGACCCAATCCACAGGTCCTTTTTTACCCTGCATGGCCTCTGTACCTGGCCGTGACCAGTTTCCCCATGGGAAACTATTGTCGGGCATCGGGGTGTCGGACTCTCTGCTGTCACAAGCCTCTCTTCTTACAGATCCCCGACTCCCAATGGCTCAGTCAATGCTGACCTTTTTTCCCCTTCATCGGGACTCTATCTCTCCCGCGACTTCACCACTTGCGACCTCCAGCACTTGATTCTCCAACTTCCAAGTCCCGATGTGTTGAGACGTCGACATCCTCCTATCATGCTTTCACAACCTCGCGTCCTCGCGACCTTTAAGGCAATTCCTTGCAGCTCCAACTCACGAACCTCTGAGTTCGCGATATGCCGATGGAAAAAATACCGATGACTCCCTATCCTTTTCCACCTATCTTCCACTTACGAGCTCATGCCACCTGTCCTCTCACCACTCCTGTGTGGCCCACACGCTCCCATGCCTTGTCGAGAAATCGCGTATCGCGATTCTATGATACATGAAACCATTGTTTCCGGGATCTCCGATACCCTGATTCCTGAATTCTTTTGTATCACTGACAAATGGCCTCTGCTACGCCTCAGTCCTCCTGCTCTGGTGTGATGACAACTGGCCCCCACTCATCGGGGTTTCGCGGATCATGATTTCACAATGCATAAATAACTTGTCACTGGGATCCCCAATATCCCGATGGCTTGAACTCCGATGGCACTAGATGATTGCCACGCATCCCACCAATGGACAATCCCGATCCCATCGGGATTTCACGACTGACGTTGTCCCGGTTATCATGGCCTCAAGAACTCTGATCTCCCGATGGTCGATATCCCAATGTCTCCTCCTACTACTCTCAAAGGCTTATCCTCCATGCAGCTTCCTATAGATCCGATGATTATCAGGGTACCTGCTTCCAATCTGACAGCTCAGTTCAATCCTCCTCATGCACTCCTCCTCCTGAGGCTAACGACTGTCGGGTTTCTCCACGAGATCCGATGGCTGTCAGTCTCTTCCTCCTGTGCCCTTCCTTTAGAGCTTCTCCTGGACATGAATCTTCGACGGTCCAGATCTTCGTCCTCGCCCGATTCGATGGCTCCTATTGCTCATTCCTGGGCCTTGCACGATTTCGTCCCAGACTTGGGAGAACTTAGATCTTTCAAAGGTCTCATCCTTTTCCATCTCTCTCTACGAGCTCCTCGAACCTGAGTCTCGCTACGCGTATCCAACGCTATTCCCTCTGATCTTTTCTTCTCGAATCCTTAAAGGGTTCTGACGTTTGCGCTCCTGCAGAGTCTTTCTCATGCACACGCTAGTGTTGTTCCTCCTGAGATTTTCCAATCACTCATACCCTTTGGGGGATTTTCTCTTCTTTCCTGCTCCCACAGACGAAGAATATAATGCCTTCCAGGATCTTTGCTCGCTCAAGCAACCCCTTGCTGAGACTCTCTGGGACCTTTCTCAAGATCATTCAGTGGACCTTTCCTCTAACTTCCAAAACTCAAAGAATTCTTTCCTCAATTGTGCCTATCTGAACGCTTTTCTCGACGCCCTCCTGGAGGAGTATCTTCTCCCACAGAACGTTCAGTAGTTCTGGGTTCCCTCTGTGCTCCCTTCACAATTTCTCAAGGCCCTCTTGGCAGAGCTCCTCAGAATCCTCAGTGATTCTAGTTTTCCTGTCTGAACTCACAACGAAATTCTTCTCTAACGCAACCTGTGCGTATGCTCGATACCCACCTGGCAGAGCTCTACAGAGTCTTCCCCGATTATGTCTGCAACTATGTCCCAGCTACACAACCTTGCCTCTTTAGGTGTTCATCAACCTCACAGGTCTTCTTCCTGAGTTGATGATTTCAGTCCCTGTGCCTCAACACGTCTTTGTCAGACTCCACAGAGTTCAGAAGTGCATCCTTTTGTGCACGGCTATCAAAACCTCAACGTTCTGTCACACCCTCCTGGTGTGAAGCCTCAAAGAAATCAAACTGAAATCAAACAAACCCTGCAAATGCACAACTACAACATACATTCACAATATAAAAGGAACACATACAGATAGCCACATAACACAGAACGACATGCAGGAAAAATTGTTGTTTGTATTAAAAATGGAAAATTGTCTGTATCTTTACAAGGTGTTCCCCAAGCTCTCTCTTAGCTCTTCTCTACCATCATTCCTTCCTCAAAATGAGATCTGAAAATCTCTTTTACCTGAGGGCTCATTCCTCCAGGTTCACCTAGTCTATTAAATTTCAATGAATGGGCTATCTAGTCCAGGATCGGATCTAGATCTCAGCCACTACACATATTAAATGCCTATCTTATCTACAGCCTGTGCAAAGGCATGGATTCTATGGCTCAATAGCCTAAGACATTTAATTACATTCAATTCGAAATAAAAAAATGAGGCTTCGTCTCCCTTTCAGCACATGAATGTGTGCGCACTGATGTGGCTGGCTGGCTAGCTGGCTGCAGGGAGAGATGCTCCTGCATCATACTCCACAGCTACAAAAATCATGAACTCTTGCTCATGAGATTCCCCTATAGTTGTTTGAAATCCTCCTGGATCCCAAATCAGTCTTTGGAGCTTTCCATCTGCTCCATCTCCCTATTGCTACTGTTGCTTTCCTTCTGCTCAGTTGCTCCTTGCTGGTAGTGCCTGCTGACTTCAACATCAGCTGCATGCTCTCCATGATCACCTTATCCAGCTGCTACAGTGGCGTGTTTTGCTCATGTAGTCTCCTCAGCTGCAAAAATTTTTGGCCATTGGGTAGATCATCATGATATCTCATACTTCCTTCATCTATTCCAAACTTCACCTGTTGGATGTGTGCACGCCCTGCATTTTTATCCCTTCCTCCAGGGATTCTAGTTGATCCCACAGATCAACAAAACATATGTTGTCTGTGTCTTCTTCATCTGCTGTTGCAAGCTCTCGTGTTGCAGTGTTGTCAGTTTCTCGGCTGAAAATGCTGAGCCATTCCTCGAAATGCTCACCATCTTCTACCGCTTCTGCTTCTTCGGCTGTTAGCTCAAATGCTATAGCTCTTTTAGCTTCCTGGCTGAAGTTATTGATCAGTTCCTTAGAACGCTCATTCTTCCCTTCATCCGCTTGGGCAGTCTCAAATATCTTATCCAATTCTTCTTCTTTTCTGAAAGTCATCGTCAGCTCTAATTTCCTTTTGTCAGTCATAGCTGACTATTCTGCTGTTGCACCATCTGCAACACAAATGTCTGCCTCCACCTGGGCACATGGTAGGAATATTTGAATTCCCCCAATCATCAGAAGATCATCCTGATCTTTCTCCTCTGAATTTATGAGACCCTCAGACAGTCTCTGCTCTGTCAGCTCCTCTGGCTGATTCCAACTCACTTCTGAGCTTATGAGACCCACAGATAGTCTCATCTGCTCATCCCTTCCCACCTGGCAATCTGGGATGTCCCTGCTGCTTCCCTAGAATATTATGAGATCAACCGATCCCATCTTCATCATCACTCCTTGCTGAATTGAACTCTCCATCGAGCCCATGAGACCTTCATATGGCTTCACATTTTTATCTCTGCCCTCCTGGCAGTCTTCGATGCTTCTACTACCCTCCTGGCAGTCTTTGAGATCCCACAGTGATCTCTGATCATTTCCCAGCTGGCAATGCAAAATTCCTTCCCTATCCTCATGACAGTCTGTGAGACCCTCAGTTGATCTCAACTTGTTTCCCTCTTGGAAATCTGGAATTTCCTCTTCTCTGCCCTCATGGAAGTCTTCGAGATCATCAACCAATCTCATCTCTGTTCCCTTGCCCATCTAGCCATTTGGAAACCTTCGACTTCCCTTCTGACAGTCTATGAGATCCCTTAGTGATCTTTGATCATTCTCTGCACCGAGAATGTCTCCAATCTCTGGTTCTCATACCTGAACCATCTCCTCCTTTTCTATGGGCCTGAGGTTTTCAGCATACCTCAGCCATCTCCTTAACAACCTCTGTTGTCTTTTGACCATCATCTCCCTGACTGGCCATTTCACCTTTGGCATATTCATGGGCCATTCATATACCCATCTCGGCTTTTTATTCTGCCGCATATTCATTTCGATCTCCTCCATCTCTTGCTTTATGTCAGCGAGCTCTTTATCCATTTCTGTTGCACTCATCAGCTTTGGACTTTTCCTTTCAGCATGCTTATGGCCTTCAGTAGCCATCTTGCTGTATCTATCTTCTTCTCTGACAGATCTACCGCTGTCACTCTGCATCCCGAGTGTTTCTATCTTCATCTTCCCACAGTCTCCCTGACTCTCCTTGGACTGTTGCCTACCTACAACCAAGTCCTTACAGAGTCCTCAACAACTCTGTCTTCTTCTTGCTTTCTCTTTTCTCCTCTTGCATGAAATATACAGACAAGAACTCGCACTGATACCACTTGATTCAAAGGGGTCCTTCCTAGCACCCCGCAGGATCTATTCACCCGACCTCCTGCTCACAGGATCGTTCAAATCTTCCCTGCTTCAGAGCCGAAGCGGCTCTTTAGATTCCGGAGTGGAATCCTTGTCGAAACGAAGACCCAATCCATAGGTCCTTTTTTACCCTGTGCGGCCTCTATACCTGGCCATGACCAATTTCCCCACGGGAAACTGTTGTCGGGCGTCGGGGTGTCGGACTCTCCGCTGTCACAAGCCTCTCTTCTTATAGATCCTTGACTCTCGACGGCTCAGTCAATGCTGACCTTTTTTCCCCTTCATAGGGACTCTGGATCTCCCGCAACTTCGCTACTCACGACCTCCAGCACTTGCTTCTCCAATTTTCGAGTCCCGATGTGCTGAGACGCCAAAATCCTCCTGTCGCGCTTTCGCAACCTCGCGTCCTCGCGACCTTTAAGGCAATTCCTTGCAGCTCCAACTCGCGAACCTCCGAGTTTGCGATATGGCGATGGAAAAAATACCAACGGCTCCTGATCCTTTGCCATCTGTCTTCCACTTACGAGCTCATTCCACCTATCCGCTCACCACTCCTGTGTGGCCCACACGCTCCCATGCCTTGTTGGGAAATTGCGTATCGTGATTCTGCGATACACGAAACCGTTGTGTCCGGGATCACCGATACCCCGATTCCCAACTTCTTCTGTATAGATGACAGCTAGCCTCTGCTACACCTCATTCCTCCTGCTCTGGTGTGATGATAGATGGCCCCCACTCATCGGCGTTTCGTGGATCATGATTTCACAATGCATAAATCACTTGTCACCAGGATCCCCGATATCCCGATGGCTTCAACTCCGATGGCGCTAGATGATTACCATGAATCCCACCAACGGACAATCCCGATCCCGTCGAGATTTAGCGACTGACGCTGTCCCAGTTCTCACGGCCTCGAGAACTCTGATCTCCTGATGGATCCTCCTGCTACTCTCGAAGGCTTATCCTCCGTGCATCTTCTTGCAGATCCAACGATTATCGGGGTACCTGCTTCCGATCTGATAGCTCAGGTCAATCCTCCTCGTGAACTCCTCCTCCTAAGGCTAACCTCCGCGCACCTTCTCCCGATCCAACGACTGTCGAGTTTCTCCACAATATCCGACGGCTGTCGGTCTCTTCCTCCTGTGCCCTTCCTCTAGAGCTTCTCCTGGACATGAATCTTCGATGGTACAGATCTTCTTCCCTGCCTGATCCAACAACTCTTGTTGCTCATTCCTGGGCCTTGTGCGATTTTGTCCCAGACATGGGAGAACTTAGATCTTTCAAAGGTCTTGGACTTTGCTATATCTCTCTATGAGCTCCTTAAACCTGAGTCTCGCTGCGTGTATCCAACGCTATTCCCTCTGAGCTTTTCTTCTCGAATCCTTAAAGGGTTTTGACGTTTGCGCTCTTGCAGAGTCTTTCTTGTGCACATGCTAGTTTTGTTCCTGTAGATATTTTCCGAACACTCAGACCCTTTGGGGGATTTTCTCTTCTTTCCTCCTCCCATAGACGGAGAATATAATGCCTTCCAGGCTCTCTTCTCGCTCAAGCAACCCCTTGATGAGACTCTCTGGGTGTTCAACAACCCAGTAAAGATCATTCAGTGGACCTTTCCTCTAACTTCCAAAACTCAAAGAGTTCTTTCCTCTATTGTGCCTATCTGCACGCTTTTCTCGACGCCCTCCCGACAGATTATCTTCTCCAATAGAACGTTAAGTAGTTCTGGGTTCCCTCTGTGCTCCCTTCGCACTTTCTTAAGGCCCTCCTGGGAGAGCTCCTCAGAATCCTCAGTGATTCTAGTTTTCCTGTCTGAACTCACAACATAATTCTTCTCTAACGCAACCCGTGCGTATGCTCGATACCCACCTGGAAGAGATCTACATAGTCTTCCCCGATTCTGTCTGCAACTATGTCCTGGCTACACAGCCTTGCCTCTTGAGGTATTCAACAACCTCACAGGTCTTCTTCTTGAGTTGATGATTTCAGTCCCTTTGCCTCAGCACGTCTCTGTCTGACTCCGCAGAGTTCAGAAGTGCATCCTCTTATGCACGGCTATCAGAACCTCAATGTTCTGTCACACCCTCCTGGTGTGAAGCCTCAAAGACCTCAACCTGAAATCAAACAAACCCTGCAAATGCACAACTACAGCATACATTCACAATATAAAAGGAACACACACAGATAGCCACATAACAGAGAATGACATGTAGGAAAAACTGTTGTTTGTATTAAAAATGGAAAATTGCCTGTATCTTTACAAGGTGTTCCCCAAGCTCTCTCTCGGCTCTTCTCTATCATCACTCCTTCCTCAAAATGATATCTGAAAATCTCTTTTACCTGAGGGCTCATTCCTCCAGGTTCACGTACTCTATTAAATTTCAATGAATGGGATGTTTAGTCCAGGATCGGATCTAGATCTCAACCACTACACATATTAAATGCCTATATTATCTACAGCCCATGCAAAGGCATGGCTTATATGGCTCAACAGCCTAAGAAATTTAATTACATTCAATTCGAAATAAAAAAATGAGGCTGCGCCTCCCTTTCAGCGCATGAAAGCATGCGCGCTGATGTGGCTGGCTGGCTGGCTGGCTGCATGGAGAGATGCTCCTGCATCATAATGTATATTAGTTAATTAATGATTATTTATTAATAATATTATTTATTTATTGTTTAATGTATATTAATTAATTGATTAATTAATTAATTAACTCATTAAATGTTTGGGTAATGAATTAAAGTTTAATAAATTTTAATTTATTAAAAGAAAACTTAACGTATTGAGGGAGGGAACCATTAAGGAGAATGGGATAAGGTAGTTGGAATTGAATCGAGAAGTGGTGAATGGACGGGGGAATATGAGGGGGCAAGACATTTGAGAGGGCACTTGGGATTTGGGGGGGCAGAGAGAATTTTTAGATTAGAGGAGATTGTATAGGAGCATTTTTTGGAGGGAGGAAGAGGAAAACTGTATTTCTGGTTTTTGGCTTGAGGAATTTGGTGGAATGTTACAGGGGAGCATATGTTGTTGGGATTTTTTGGCTCGGGGGCCAGGAATACTTACGAAATCCTAGATCTAGGGATCCAGATAGGCTCTGTTTCTAGCTGGATGGGAGGAAAGATTCAGTTTTGGGCAGAGTTTGGCAGAGCAACTTGGGCACAGTTTCAACTTCAGCTTGGACAACAGAGTCGGGAAACAAATCACTTGACAAGTATTTTGTTCATTATTATGGCATGTTCATTATCGTATGTTGATTCAATATGTTATTTATGCAGTGTACATTATTCAATATATCATTTATATCATGCTGCCCATTTTGAATTTTGTTAAGCCATAAACTGTAAACTTTTATTTGCTGATGTTATTTTTCTGAATATAGAGAACTGTAAAAGAAGTTATAAATTTCAATGTTATGTTTAAATTAATTAATTATAGGTTCTATTAGAGAGAACCTTACAAAAGGGTTGTCAAGTTTATGCCATCCAAGTAACAAACCTGTTAGAAAAATAAAATAAACCCAACTTGGAGGATTTTTCCATTTTACATGATTTCAGAGACATTTTTGTTGATGAGATACCTAAATTACCCCTGAGGAGGGAGATAGACTTTTCTATCGACATATTACCTGGTTCAGCCCCTATCTCTAAAGAACCTTACCAAATGAGTTTGTCGGAATTAACAAAACTAAAAATTTAACTGCAGAAATTATTGGACAAAGAATATATCCGATCGAGTGTTTCACCATGGGGAGCACCAGTCCTCTTTGTGAAAAACAAAGACAAAACTCTAATATTATGCATCGATTATAGACAATTAAACAAAATGACTATTAAGAACAAGTACCCCTTACCAAGGATAACTGATCTGTTCGATCGAGTAGGAGGGGCAAAGATTTTCTCAAAATTGGATTTACGATCTGGTTATCATCTGGTTAGGATAAAAGATGAGGACATAAGTAAGAAAACATTCTAAATGAGATATGGACATTACGAATTTGTTGTTATACCTTTTGGAATCACTGACACACCAACCACGTTTATGTGTTTAATGAACAGTATTTCCTGTCAGTACTTGGACAAGTTTGTGTTGGTATTTATTGACGACATTCTAGTGTATTCTAAAACAAAAGAATAACATGAAGAACACTTAAGGATAGTTCTGCAAACTTTAAGGAAGCACAACATGTATGCTAAATTTGATAAATGTGACTTTTATCAGAAGAATATACAATACCTAGGACATGTAATATCTGCAGAAGGAATTGCAGTCGATCCTAAGAAAATAAGATCCATCATGGAATGGCCGATCCCTAAGGACATAAAAGGAATCTAGTTGTTCATGGGAATCACCAGATATTACCACATATTTATAGAGGGATTTTCCAAAATTGCATACCCTATCACATCATTACAAAAGAAGGGAACCAAGTTTAACTGGTCGCAGAAATATCGAGACAGTTTTAATAAGTTAAAGGAATTGTTAAGAACTAAACCCATTTTAAAGGTAGCATATCCGAGAAAAGACTTCATCATCTGTGTAGATGTGAGTAGAAAAGGACTAGTTGGTGTCCTAACCCAAGACGGGCATGTTCTTTGTTATGAGTCCTGAAAAATGAAGGAACATGAACGAAAATACGTCACTCATGACTTAGATTTGGAAGCTATAATACACGCCTTAAAGATGTGGTGGAACTACATAAGGGGATTTTTTTTTTTTGTTATTGACTAACAACAATGGTGTGAATTTTTTGTTTAGTCAGTCAGGCCTTAATGCAAGGAAAGCAAGATTGATATCCTTCTTGAGCGAATTTGACTTTGAGGTAAGACATATCAAGAGTAAGGGAAACAAAGTAGTTGATGCTTTGAGCCAAAGAGTTCATGGGTTGTTTGGAATAAACATTAGTAGGGAAAAAAGTGATCTTGAACAAAGGATAAAGAGTGCAGGTAATAATGATGAAAATTACACAAAAACAATGGAAAAATTTTAGAACACTACCAAAAATTAAAACAAAATAGATCTAAGTGTGGAAAAAAATGGTCTACTATGATTTAAAAACATAATATACATACTAGATTCGGTTGAGTTAAAGTTAACAGTTTTAGATGAATTTCATAAGAAACCATATTCTGGTCATCCAGGATTCTAGAAAATGATAACAACACTAAGAAAGTTATTTTATTGGCCTAATATGAAGGGATAAACAACATAATACTTAGTTGTGTCAAGATTTTCATCATGTAAAATATGAACACCAACATCCATCCAACCTGTTATATCCCTTACCTATGCCATAATGGAAATGGGAAACTATATCACTGGACTTTATTACAGGTTTGCCTAGAACTGAAAAACAAAACAATTCAATTATGGTGGTAATCGGTAAACTTAGTAAGTCTCCACACTTTATTCCTGTAAAGTCTACTTTTAAATCTATTAACATCTCTTAAATATTCATGAAAGAAATTTTTAGACTGCATGGTTTTCCTAAAATGGTGATTTCGGATAGAAATGTAAAATTTACATCTTCTTTTTGGAAAACATTGTTTGCAGGGTTAAATACTAACTTGAATTTTAGCATGAGTTATCATCCAAAAAAGGATGGACATAATGAACGAATAAAATAAATCATAGAAGATATTCTTTGCATGTACGTAAGAACAAAACCAAGGAAGTGGGAAGATTACCTGCACTTGGTAGAATTTGCATACAACAATGGGTACCAAACTTCGGCTAAAATGAGCTCTTTTGAAGTGTTGTACTACAAAAAGTGTACAAATTCTATTAGTTGGGATAACCTAGTTGACAGACTCATGTTTGGACCAGATATGCTCCAGGAAATGGAGAGCATGGTAAGAAAAGTACAACAAAACTTAAGAGAGGCACAGGACAAACATAAAAGTTACGCGGACCAGAAAAGGAGACACCTAGAATTTCAAGTGGGAGACCACGTCTATTTAAAAGTCAAATCCTAAAAAATTTCACTAAATCTAGGGAATTGTGCCAAGTTGCACTTAGGTTTTGTGGGCCTTTCGATATCTTAGCTCGAATTGGACCCGTAGCATACCAACTTGCACTTCTTGCCAATCTAAAAATTCATAATGTATTTCATGTTTCTTTGTTAAAGAATTATGTTCATGATCCTACTCATATGATCAATTGGAATTTGGTGCAGGTGGAAAGAAAAGGCGAGTTCCAAGCATAGCCTCTGCGCATTTTGGACAGGAGAGAAATAACACTTGGGAACAGGGTCGTCGCCCAGGTAAAAGTGTAATGGAATCACTTTAGCCTTGAGGAGGCCACTTGGGAGTTGGAGGGAGATTTGCATAAATATCATCTAATCCTATTCCAAGAAAGGAACGAACACCGAGGAAAGTGTTTTATTGAAGGGGTAAAGGATGTAACATCCCCAAAAAAAAAAAAATTTTAAGTTTGAAATTTCTTAAGAAATTATTTCTGTTTTTGGTAAATTCGAAATTGGAATTTCTTTTCCATTTATGACAATTACGAATTTTGAATTTGGTTAATTGTAATTGATGATTGTGATTGTTGAGGAGAGATATCATTTGACCCAACTAACTATTTGACTATGGCACTTGTATGAAACAAAATAATTTATAATTATTATTGATGGACATATGGAACAACCATGTTAAAATCAGCTTACCATGACTCCATGAGTGGGGAACATGTTGGAACTACCTCAGGGATGATTGTTACAAGTGGAAAATAAATAATTTGGCCTTTGGCAACCCCTAAAAATCACGTATTTGGAAATCTTCGAAAATTCCCAAGGGGGAAAAAGACCTAGGCAAAAATGGAATTTGAGATATATCATACGGGAGGAGGTAAGACGTTTCCTAGTATGATGGGAGAAGGATAATGATCTCTTTCTATTATGAACAATGATTTTCTGAGTGTGAGGCAAGGAGAAGCTACCGAAGTGGAAGGACTATTGTTGACGGGAGTTCTGAGTTCACCCTCATGGATTCATGGTCAGGATAGGGGGTGAATGGAGCAAGTGACATTGGTTGTTCTCTTCTAAGGTTGGGAGGAATGTGGTTTTACCCTTTGTATTTCAGCGAAATGGTTCAGGTACGCTCATCTACTCCTTTCTGGTTATATATCTCTTTCTTTAAATGGTTGTCAGAATGCATCGATATATTGCTCGGTGAATTATTTTCTGCTGAATTTCTTTCTAATTAAGAAATCGTTTTTTATTTAAATGACTGAAAGAGAGTACAACTAGCACAATGTTGTGTGAATTATTGTTGTGACTTAAACTACGAATCGATGGAACAAACGTAGGATAAACCCCTGCAAGTTTTTATTTTATGTTTCAAATAAAACTGCCTATATATATATATATACTAATTATGAGTAGAATCAGAATTTTATGAACACGCTAGCATAGTTCTAGTTTAAACAAAATCAGACCGATTCCATTTTCGGATAGTAGGAATCCTGTGTTTATATAAGTAGAAGAAATTAATTCGAAGGAGTCTTTTACTACACCTTTGACTAAGGAAATGTTGAAGGGTGTACTAGAGAAAAATACTTATACATTCTCGTATTGCTGTAATGAATTATACAGAGTAATAACCGTACTATAATATCAATGCATGGTAAGAATAAATATTCATATAGAGTTGTATATATATATATATATGTGTGTGTGTGTGTGTGTGTGTGTGTGTGTATACCTAACACCTATACAAAAGTTTGATATTCTATTTCCACTTCGTTGAGATTCGATTTAAAGGAATATAAGTTTTCCAAAAAATTGTAGGTTAATTTCATACATGCATGACTATAGGTTTCCAAATTTCAGATCCACCAAGTACTAAAATATAATGGAAGACAAACAATCTAACTAGTCTTAATAGGATTTCTGTAAAATATGAATAAGAACTAAAGAAACGAATCGAATCTTTTAACGCATATGAGGTTCTGAAAACGAAATGCTAGAGGGGTGAAAGCCTGATGAATTTAGGAAAAATAGAAATACGGAACCCTTAATGTATATATGCATTTTTGATAAGTTCAAAACATTATATCTTTATTAACAAATAATAAATCATTTCAACATCATTGTGATTCAGATAGTACTGAAATAAAACAAAACAATAGTTTTGTAGACTACAACGAAGCTTTCTGAACATAATAATACAGAAGTAACAAAACAAAATTTGGAGGACATACTTTCTGGAAGTATATATGCTAAATATTCCTTCTTTATAAACAATCTAGGTAAAATAAAGAACCATCATACCATTAAGACTGGATTTAAAATCGCTATGAACCCTAGTATTTCAAATACAAGTATACGAGAGAAGATCATGTGATTTAAACATTAAAGTTTGTTATACAAATCCAATCAGACCAAAATTTTAAAGTTTATCCAACCTTACACAATTATCCAGTCGATACATGAAATCAGGACAAAACTTCATATAATAACGATAAAACTGGGATGGAACCATGGTCTTCATTTCTAGAACTTGGAAAGCTAAGCCTGAGAGTATTGTGCATGCAACCAAGATACCTTTTGCATGAATGGTAGGAAACTATATCCAAAATTATGCGTGGTTGAAGCCTATGAAATCGATTTCCATTTTAAACATTAGTAAAATACAATGAAAGAAAGGCTAACGAGACGTTCAATAGAATGATAAATGATAGTAACATGTTATTTCAGAATTGCACTTAACTTATGGCTTGGAGACTCAGTGTCGTTCCCTTTTCGTTTTTTGGTTGGATAGACGTTCCCAGATGAGGGGAGGGTGGTCAAAGGACTTCTTGATGGGTACCCTTGCAATAACAGGGTCCCAACATTAGATTTTGCACCCAAAGAATATAAACTAGACTCTTTATGCAATGACATAAACAAAAAGTATTAATATTTAAAATACAAATTGCATAAGTTGTGTCATGTGAGTAGGTTGAAGACATCATGCAAACGTTACACTAGAATAGAATGCTATTCTTTAATATTGATATTAAAACCTACTATGAACCGACTGCCTCTATTGAAGAGAGTATTTTACACCACGCTAAGTATAGATCTAACCTTGTTACTGAAATTACCAAGTTTCAAATGGCATATACTACCCACAAACAATGATACCAACAAGAGGAACACACTTAAACCAAGAAGTATTACAAAATTAAATATTATATGTCATAGGGTATTTCCTAACGAAATGCTCGAAATACTGAAGTCACATTTTCCTTTTGTGCTAAATAGGAATGCACTAACCTTTAAGGAAGCATTGTGTTAGTACGAACCAACTAAGGGTCTAATGAAAGCTACAGAAGGGAGGAGTCATTCTTTTTATCAACAGAGGGGTTGTAAGAAATGTAAGGGAAATAACGAAACCCTAAGAGCGAAATACATACGAAAACTATGCAAATTCCTATTCCTTGAATTCGGGAATAAGGAAGAAGAATGTCGAGTCCTCTCAGAGAGATTGAGAATAAAACAACAATAAGAACCTACTTATCTAGGAGTGGAAGCAGTCCAGGAAGTTACGAGAGAATAAAAAAAATAGGGAAACTTAATTTAAAATCATAATAAGAAGTCATAGTACGAGGGTTTCTTCCACTATAATGAGATTTTGAGGTTCCACTCTATTATTTAAATTACAGTATCATCATAAAATTACCAGGGAGGATGGATAACAATGGCTGCTTCCATCAAGAAAGATCAAACAAGTCGACAACCTTCCCGCTGAGAAAATAATACACAAAGCCTATGATATCCCCAAAAATAATATATTTTTGAAATTTAAATTTATTGGAAATTTATTTCGTTTTTAGTAAATTCAAATTTGGAATTTTTTTTCCATTTATGGCAATTCCAAATTTTGAATTTAATAATTGTAATTAATTATTATGACTGTTGGGTAGAGACCTGATTTGACCCAATTAACTATTTGACTATGAAACTTGTATGAAAACAAAATATTTTATATTGATTGTAGGAGGACAAATGGAACAACCATGTTGAATTTAGCTGACCATGACTCCATGAGTGGGGAACATGTTGGAAATACCCCTAGACTGATTGTTACAAGTGGAAAATCAATGATTTGGCCATTAGAAGCCCCTAAAAATCAGGGATTTAGAAAGCTACGAAAATCCCCAAGGGAGGGGAAAAGACCTAGGCAAATTGATAAATAGCATATGTGAGGAGGCAGGACACTGTTGAGTATGTTTGGGGAAGGAGACTACTAGTTTTCTTACTATTATGAACACTGCAGATTGAGTGTGAGGCAAGAGGAACCTGCTGGAACTGAAAGTCATTGCTGAGAAGGAGTTTTGTTTTCAAGTTTTCCCTCATGGACTCATGGTTAGGCGGGGGGGTGAATTGTGCAAGTGATTTTGGCTTCTCGATTCTATGGTTGGGAGGAACGTGGTTGTTCCCTTTGTCTTTCTGCGAGTTAGTTCAGATATGTTACTCTAATCCTTATCTTTCTGAATGATTTTATATCTGATGCACTGTACATGTTAAATCTGAACTGAAATGATTCTCATTATCTGTTTTAATGATCATATAATTGATGTAAGGTACTGGCTATATCTAAATTTAAGTATTTTTGTCTCTGTGGGATGAATTAGTTACAGATATAGTGAAATCATTAAAATATGTATGCATCCAATAACATGAGTGAAGACTATTCGATTAAATGAATATGTGCAGTCCACTCTACTATAGAATAGTTATAAATCATTTTTGAAATCATCTCCTGGCAACCTCTATGATTGAATTAGAACCTGTACGGAAGTTATAAATCATTTTATATCCTCCTACAATAATCAAATGGATTTGTATGATTAAGTTCTGGAGATGTTCCCTGAAATTAAAACTTAAAGCAGAACCATATATGTATCAATGGACTTCAACGAACAAGCCTATTTACAGGTATACATCTAGCTCTATAATTAAATCGTTTAAGTTGAATTATATATATGCATCAATGAACTTGTAAGAGCAAATCTATTTACATGTATACATTTAATTATGCAATTTAATTCCTACGCAGAATTTCCTAGACACAATTATCTATACAGTTGGATTTGAATAGAACCGGAATAATGAAGTATATGGGAATGAACATAACTAAGGGAGCAAGTCACTCTAAACCCAATGATATAATTATATGAATTTCCTATTACACGAATGACAAGTTATGTATGCTAGTATCCTACTACAGAAAATTGAATAATGATTTTAACAGATACAATATCAACGCACGATGCAAACATAAGTATACATCTTATATATTCTTTGAACGGTCACTGTTGTCTATACAAAGGTAGGGTATTCCAATTCGACTATATCTAGAGTCTTGCAGAGAGAAACAAAAGTTCTTAAAATTTCATGACTATAACACTACTATGTTTCAGGCAAACAATTGTCAGATTCTAAGATATACTTTAAATTCCTTATTATTCACAAAAACTATTTAGGAAATTACAGAGTAAACTCAATCTATTAGAAAAAAATTGAAATTGTTTGAAGGACAAGAATCGATAAAACTCAATATCTAGAGATGCAAAACCCTCTTTCTTGAACGATCATCTTTGGGTAAGTTCGAAAGATAAGAACTGCGTTAACGAGAGATCATTGATACAGACATTAATGAAATCAAGAAATGATGGTTCCTATAACTTAAATAGATATTCCTGAATACATGAAATTACAAAGGTAACAAACAAAACGCTGAGGATAATTTTTCCGAAAAGATTTTTCCTTAAAACAACAAGTTTCCTCTGATTACAAGCTTAACAGATTAAAGAATTCCCTCTAACAGTAAAATTGGATCTAGTTTCGCCAATTCTAGTGTTTAAATAATAGTTTATTTCTCTACACCATGCATGACGATACCCATCTCCCTTAAATGGAACAATAACAAAAACAAATCAGAGTTTAACCCTTAGACATCCGATAAAGGAAATCAGAGCAAGGGAAACATTACTTAATATCAAGAGAAAGCTACAAACAGAAACATGGCCTCCATGCTTTGGAATTGAAGAGCTAGTTTGAGAGCCACTATCACGAAACCCGGGTACCTTTTTCACGACAGGTAGGGGCCGGCACTTGCACCTTAGGTAGTCATAAACCTTGGAAGTTTCATCCCTGAAAAACATTAGCAAAATACACAATAAGACTTTAAACTTAGATTGAAAGGTAAATTGATAACCATAGCTATTTCTGGTGATACTCAACTTAGGAGCCGAAACTCAGCGTCCACCTCTTGATGTGCCCCTATCTTATAAATGAACCTAGATGAGGGGGAGGATGGTCCCTGGAACTTCTGATGGGTACCCTCGCAACAGGCAGAGTCCCATCATTAATACAGAGAATCATTTTTTTTATCAATTACTTTGAAAATAAAATAATAGCAGTGTGAGTTCAATATTTAAACCTTCTTAATAAACCCTTTTATGAACAGATTGAAGAGCATAAGAAAAAACATCATACACAAAGTTAAGAGAATTCTTGCAGAAGGTACTCTAACTTAATGAGAGATACACCCTCGTTAACCCACTATCATACTTCAAACAATATGTATCAGTCACAAATAAAATCAAAGATGTTAAGAGACAAACTTGACCCTATTTTTAGAACCTTTACCTCGAGTAGGAAAGCACTTCTCTGAACTATTCTAAGTTAATTTCAAATACAGTTACTAGCCACAGGGTCAAAACTAGAAATAATTCAACAAGGACATAAACAACAGACCGCGATGTATAACAATAGGTTAAAGAGGTAACGAGTAGAGACTCAAGGATATAGTGGGAAAACCTCATCTACAGTTGGTACCAGAATAGAAATACATAGACTTTGAACATTATCGTCAGGAGAAAAGGGGGCCATTAAAATCAAAGTAAGGGTTACAAGAAGTAAAGGTTTTCATCTTAACAAAACCCTTAACTCTGGTTTCAAATTTAAGATATGACAGCTCTCTTGGAAACTTACAAGGAAGTCATTTTTTTCATCGACTTCACCAAAATTTTATCGCAAAGGTGGTATCCCTTACCTATTGTAAAGAACCTCCTCGTTACGACAACCATTCTAGTAACATATGAATTTTTATTTTTTTTATTTTTTTTAGTGTGTGCGCGCGTGTAGAAGTAACAACACACCTAACTGTGCAATGCCCTGGACAACCGACAAGACACAACCACGATGTTCATCACAAGAATACTAAAGGCACACGACGAGTAATTGCAAACAATATACGACCATAGGCATAAGGTGCCCAACGCAAACATTTAGCGACACAAGTAAAACTGACCACTAAATACGACTGACCTCTCGCCCGTCCTACCCTGCAAGGTTAGGACCTCCAAGACACATAATCAACGCTCAAGCCCAGGTTCCCATCGATTTTAACCATCTAAGGTCTCAGGGCTGGTGACTGTTCCGAGGAGCATAGAGGTGTCTACATCCCAACCGACACAACAAACCAAGCAACCCACTGACAACAATCAAGTACAACATAAATAAGAAGAACAATTGTGCCCCTTACGGAAGGCGCGTGACAAGGAGGACTCCGACAACGAACACCCAAGTTCAACATTAATTAAAAGGGCATCCACCCTCATTTACTAACTCCTAGTAATTTATTGCACGTAATCCAGGGCATTCCACCATATAAGTTTGTCAATAACAAAAGTTTACACTATCCTGGCGATAAGACAATCCATAACATTACTTGCCTAGTTACAATAATATTTTAATTCAGACAATGATCACAATTTCGATGATATCAACTCTTAACATTGCATATTATTGATATGGTATGAACAATACAATTACAAGGTTCAACAATATATCGCAATTACAAATTTATAACCATTGTTCAAGACATTCCTTTAAGTGTTACTGTAACAACATCTCCTAACAATACATTTACGCCTTACTAACAGTTTAAGATATCATTTAACCACTGTTACATGAATTCTTCGGTATCACCTTACGATTAGATTATAACAATACCATTCTTGCAATAAAATATATACCAAATATGCCTTAAAAATTTAAAATTTGCCATGCCTAGCAATTACCCACGTGCATAACAATACCAATGCCAAATGTGGATAAAAGTATGCATAACAATACTAATATTAATCATGCATAACGATTCCAAATAAATCAAGTACCGATATGCATAACAATACCAAGATTCATAACAACACCAAGTAACTTGAACATGCATAATTAAATTAAAATATGCATAGCCATACCAAATATGCATTAAATTCGAATATAAGAATACCCAACATGCATTGACATAATACCAATCATGCATTGAGTGTTATGTGTGAAATATGGTATATATATTAAATATATACATCTATATATATTCATTAATATAATATATCAAAAGGAGTCACTCACTAATCATTAATTGACTCTACAATACCGTATTAACGAAGGGAAATTTCAATGTAAGCAATACAACATAAAGTTTTAGATCATTTATATTCTAAAAACAATATTTGTTAAGTATGAGAATAATGAGATATTCTCACTTTTATTAGAGAACACTATATTTAGATATTAAACGCATTGACCATCAATTCCATAATTATGGTAAGCCAGAACCTGAGCGCTACTATAGATGGCAGCTGTCATAGTCTAATCTGCCAATATGCGATACAGTCACGAAGTATACGCTACAGCCACAAATTAAGGCATACATTCTAATGGTCAGATTCAATCAAAGGTAAGATGATTTTGATGCAGGGAAGGGCGCTTCTCACTGGCAGGATCCCAGTGCATGCGCTAACTCCCGGGAATACATGCATACAATGTGTGGTAGAAGGAGAACCTAATAACTGAACGATTTATGACTACGACAGTTATTAATTCGTTTCAAAATGAAGTTGGTAAGGTCTGTAAGTTAGATAACCCTGTCGAGTGACAGCAAACTGTGAAACATTATACGCAGCCCTTTATACTATTAAAAACGCAGTCCCTTATACAGTATACACATACTCCCCAAAGCAGTGGCAGAAAACGCCCAAAATCATTTAAAAATACGTAGATCCTGAACCTGTAACTCTCAGATCAATCGCCACATTTCATTTAAAAACGCAGATTACAAAAGAAAACACAGATTATTAAAACTCCCAACATCATTTCAAAACGCAGATCAAAACGCAGATTAAGAACGTAGATAAAAACATAGATGACTAAAAAAACGCCCAACGTCATTCAAAACGCCCAATAAAACAATGTCGCTATATAAAAATAAAACGCCCCATAATTAATCGCCAGAAGTTTAATCACAATGCCAACAGTTATGCCCGAATGCAAAAGTGAATAACAAGTGCCGAATGATTTTATAGGATCAGAAAATGACAGGGAGGGCCCACGATTTTTCATGACCATGAAAGGAGAGAAAAAAAACCGACATGCTGAACCATAACAGAAAAACTAAACGCTCAACAAATACAAAGAAGTCCAGAGTAAAGATGGTCCACGGAAAGTAAAAGAAAAATGCCCACAGTATGCTAGAAATGCCCAAGAACAATTGCTCATGGTATACAACAAAACGCCCAACACACCTACAACAATTAAAACGCTCGTATAACGGAAAACGCAGAGTCATTCCTCAATGATCATAGTTATCTCAAAAACTCAGAGACTAAAGGCCATGTCGGTGGATAGAACAACAGGGACAAGTCTACCGGCTAGGGTGATTTTACCGATAATTACAATTCCATAACTCAGCAATCGTTTTTAAAATTTCAAGAGGTTCCCCAAACATTGTAAACGAATTTCCAGAAGCAATTTAACACTAACCATTTCTTAACAATATTGCCAGAATTAAAATCATACCTTAGCCACTCGCTCGCTTCGGAGACGTCCCACGCTCTATGCCTTTTCCTCTCTCCTTTCTGCTCCCGCTCGCCGACCGTAGAAAGCTCACCGGTACCTCCCAACCAAACGCTAGGGGTACTCTACTTCCCCCTTAGCCCCACAAGCCGCAAAGGGGCCACACAAGAACCAGAGATAGACTAGCATCTCAGCTCGCCTCCACGGCTGAGCTACCACTCCAACACAGCTGAGATAAACCCAACTCCACACAAGCAACCCGTCAAG
>ML776606.1:2144101-2155039 GCA_009831015.1 Picea engelmannii
TGAAACAACTCAAATAGCCCACTCCCTGACTCAATCCGGAGTCCAAGGGAGTTCCACCGATGCCTCTGCATCCTCAAGGTCTGAAACCCTGCACACTCAATGCAACTGAGTCAGCAGCACCTGTCTACACCAACGTAGTAAAACCATCCTGTCAAATAACTTAACGCATCATAATGAAGGAAATTTTTTTATCATCATAAGGATCCAGATCACTTGCGAACAAGTGACATCAAAGAATAAGTTTGGTAAGTGCGCCAGAGCGGGATGTTACACCTACCGAGGAATGCATAATGCAGAACCCTCCTCTTTGTTGTCACAATGGCAAGAGAGGAATCGCCTAACCCTAAGAGGAGACCAGTACTACTCATATTAAACACTGAAGGTACGAGCCATGTGCTAGGGAAAAGTTGGCATACCAGGATTGGGAGTGGAAGGTGGGAGAGCCATTAGGACTGGCGTTTAGAGGACCCTAGTTAATTCTAGGGATAAAACTTTAACTCCTCCTGGCAGATACATCTCTCCCCCTTACCAATGAAGATGCGAAGTTAATAGTAGTCATTTTGTGACTATCCAAGTAGAACTAGCTAGTCGCTAACCTTATGTCGAGTTAGTTATCATTCTGTTACCTCCATCGCTGAGATGAGATTTAGTTACAATGTAGTCATGCAGAGAATTGTGCGGGATTGGTCTGGTTTTCCAATTGTTATGATGGGGAACTAAAAGTGTCATAACCATGATGGAGCCCTTAAATAAAATACATTGAAGTGACTCATGCATCATCATTAATATCATTAACTTGTTCCTTGATACGTGTTATGTTAAGGGTATAAATTCTGATATACATACAACTACGTAGGTGTCCTAGTATTAATTCTAAAGGGGATAAAATTGTATGCAAAATCTAAAGAGCCTGATATTAATACGGGATTTAAAACTTGAATCCTATTATATAGGTGGATATATGTATTGTATTGGTATCTATTTAATAATATATGAGTTGGAGAAGTACTAGTAATCGTTGGGAGCCTCTCTTACAAGTTGTTAAGTTAGTATGGCGTAATGTTTGACTCTTTTACAAGTAGATAACCAGGCTTAAATCAGAGCAAACATTTAAGTAGCCATTCTACGATTTTATTAAACGAAAAAATATTGGGGATTAATGTACCAAAAATATTTTTTTTTTATGTTAAATTGGAGGTACATTACATATGGTATCAGAGAAAGAGTTTACAACACTGGAGCTGAATAGGACCACTTTAGTTACTCAATATATATTTTGACTTATGCAAACTAATAAACCTTTATTGTTACAGATAGAAAGTCCTTTCTGTTTTGTGTCAATTATGGCAGCTCAGGATGAAGCATAAATCAAAATGGAAGGAAATCCAAAACATAGACCTCATGAAGATCCAAGACAGAATAGTGACGAAAGATCTCCTATGGAAGTACTGGAAACAATGAGGAATCTTATTGTTGAGCTGTAGATTTTCAAAGCCGACAATGAAAAATTGAAGAAATCACAGCAGGAACAATAAGAGATAAATGAAGTCCTGTTGCACAGTATAGTGACCAAGAAAATCCCAAAGGACGATAACCATGATGAAGAAGTCAGCAAAAGGGCCTCCAAGAACTCTGAGCCAAAAACAGAAAAAGGAGCCAGCTCGTCAGAAGGAATACCTTCAGCCGAAGACAAAACAAAACCAGACAGAAAAAGAAAACAAGTAGACCACCTTGAAGGAGAATTCAAAAAGATTAAACCAACTACCTTTGATGGAGAGTATACGATAGGAGAAGAAGCTGAGGCATGGTTGTTGGACATCAAAAACTACTTCCAGATATACAACTATTCCAACAATATGAAGGTCAGAATGGCCATCTACAATCTGAAAGGGAAGGCCAACATTTGGTGGAAAGATCTTAAATTGGCTAAGGGCCTAAAAGAGAAACAGTTGGAATGGTGTGAATTTAAGAAGTATTTCAAGAAAAAATACCTTTCTGAAAGTTATTATGAAAGGAGGACGAAAGAATTTTATGAATTACGACTTGGACAGATGACAATGGAGGACCTTATAAATAAATTTATGTAACTACTAAGGTTCGTACCATACATCCGGGAGGATAAGGTAAAAATCCATCGATTCTTAAGTTGTCTACCATAGTCCTATAGAGATAGAATTGAGTTTGACAACCCCAAATCCTTGAGTGAAGTATTCAGAAAAGAACGAATGTGCTATGACTAGTATAAACAACGGGTAGAGTTTCCCAAATCCTAGAAGGATAAGAAACAAGATCAAATGAATCAGCGGAAGAATGGATACTAGCCATCTCCTTATCATAATGCAGTAAAAAGTTTTCTGAGAAAGGATTTTCACTCCTATAATCCGAATACGCAAGGCAGTGGTAAACCGGTAAACTTGGGAACGAAGAATTTTGGGGACATCTCACACGAGCCATTAAAATGTTGGGAATGAGGAGAGCCTCATCTAAGGAGGAACTGTCCATGTTTAATGTCAGCAAACAGAATTGTTGTTCATAATTTGCAGGAAGCTTCGAAGGTGGGAGACATGGGAAGAAGCCTGCATCGGATAAATGCAACCATAGATAGTCGACAAGATAACCACCAATCCTCGGTGGTAGAAATCAAAGGTAAAATAAAAAACACTCGAATTTTTGTTCCAATTGACCCTGGAGATACGTTAAGTTATATTATTCCTGATGTAGTAGAGTCAAATAAACTTAAGAAACTGAAGAATGCAAAATCACGGTTTGTACAACTAGCAACAGTTACTAAAAGGAAAGTAGTTGACTTTATTTCTGATTTTGAGTTCAGCTTAGATGGTCAAAATATAAGAACAAATCTGAACATCCTACCACTAGGATCTTACGATATGATTATCGGGATGGATTGGTTGGAACAACACAAAGCAGTACTGGATTGTTATACAAAGATACTTAGCTATAAAGATGATTTTGGCACTACTAGAACAACTGAAGGTATACCAAAACCTGTATCAGTAAGACAAGTTTCAGCGATGAAACTCAAGAAATGTATGAGAAATGGATGTCAAGTTTATGCCATCCAAGTAACGAACCTATTAGAAAAAGAAGATAAGACAAGGTTAGAAGACTTTGTTGTCCTACGTGAATTCAAAGACATGTTTGTGGATGAGATACTAGAATTACCTCCTAGAAGGGAAATAGACTTCTTCATAGACTTACTACCTGGATCAGGCCCTATCTCAAAAGAACCTTACCAAATGAGTCTACCAGAACTGACAGAACTAAAAATACAATTACAGGAATTGTTGCACAAAGAGTATATTAGACCAAGCATTTCACCATGGACAACACCAGTCCTCTTTTTGAGAAAGAAAGATGGTACTCTAAGACTCTATATCGATTATAGACAACTGAACAAAATGACTATTAAGAAAAAATACCCCTTACCAAGGATAAATTATCTGTTCGATCAAGTAGGTGGGGCCAAGATCTTTTCAAAGTTGGATTTACGATCTGTTTATCATCAAGTTAGGATAATGGATGAGGACATAAGCAAAACATCTTTTTGGATAAGATATGGACACTACGAATTCATAGTCATACCTTTCGGACTCACTAACGCACCAACCATGTTTATGTGCCTAATGAACAGTATTTTCTATCAGTACTTAGACAAGTTCGTGGTAGTATTTATCGACGATATTCTGGTCTATTCAAAAATGGATAAGGAATGTGATGAACACTTAAGTATAGTTCTGAAAACGTTGAGAAGACACAAACTGTACACCAAATTTGACAAGTGTGACTTCTATCAAAAATAAATACAATATCTGGGACATGCAATTTTAGCAGAAGGCAATGTCGTAGACCTGGAGAAGACAAAATCCATCATGGAATGGTTGGTACCTAAGGATGTAGTGGATATCCGATCATTCATGGGAATCACCGGATATTGCCGCAGGTTTATAGAAGGGTTTTCCAAGATAGCCTACCCTATCACATCTTTACAAAAGAAAGAGACCAAGTTTAACTAGTTAGAGAAGTGTCAAGACAGTTTTAACAAACTGAAGGAATTATTGACAACTGCACCCATATTGAAGGTAGCATACCCAGATAAAGACTTCACTGTATGTGTTGATGCAAGTAAAGAAGGACTAGGTGGTGTCCTAACTCGGGAAGGACGCGTTATTTGTTATGAGTCCCGGAAATTAAAAGAACACTAGCGAAATTATGTCACTCATGACTTAGAATTGGCAACAATAATACAAGGCTTAAAAATGTGGCGACACTACATAATGGGTAGAAAATTTCTACTATTGATAGATAATAGCGGGGTGAAATATTTGTTTAGCCAACTAGATCTTAATGCAAGACAAGCAAGATGGCTAACCTTCTTGAGTGAATTCGACTTCAAGGTCAGACACATCAATGGTAAGGAAAATAAAGTAGAAGACGCTTTAAGAAGAAGAGTCCATGGGTTATTTGAGATAAATATCAGCAGGGAAGAAAGTGATCTGGAACAAAGGATAAGGACGACGGGTATTAACGATGGAAATTACAATAAGGTGATGGAAAAATTCCAAAACAGTACTGCAAACTTAGAAAAACCAGATCTAAGTATCGACAAGAAGGGACTATTATGATTTAAAAATAGACTTTACATACTTGATTCGACAGAGTTAAAATTAACGGTTTTGGACAAAGTGCATAAGAAACCGTATTCTGGCCATCCAGGTTACCAGAAAATAGTAACAAAACTTAGAAAACTATTTTAATGGCCTAATATGAATGGAAGAATAGTAGAGTACTTGGCTAGGTGCCAAGATTGTCAGCAGGTTAAGGCCGAATAACAACATCCAGTGGGCCTATTACAGCCATTACCAGTGCTAGAATGGAAATGGGAGACCATATCGTTGGAATTTATAATAGGTTTGCCTAAAAATCAGAAACATAATGATTCTATCATGGTTTTAATCGATAAACTCAGTAAGTCTGCACACTTTATTCCTGTAAAATCTACTTTTAAAGCTATAAACATTGCTGAAATATTCATGAAATAAATTTTTAGACTGCATGGTATTCCTAAAATGGTGATTTCAGATAGAGACGCAAAATTCACATCCGATTTTTGGAAGGAATTGTTTGCAGGGCTAAATACTAATTTGAATGTCAGTACAATTTATCATCCACAAACGTATGGATAGACTGAAAGGACAAACCAAATTGTAGAGGATATGCTCCGGATGTAGGTAAGAACAAAACCGAACAAGTGGGAAGACTACCTACACTTGGTAGAATTTGCATATAACAATGGGTACCAAACTTCGGCTAAGTTGAGCCCTTTCAAAGTACTGTATGGAAAAAAAGTGTACAACTCCAATTAGGTGGGATAAACCAACTGACAGACTCATGGTTGGACTAGAGATGCTCCAAGAAATAGAGAACATGGTAAGAAAGGTACAACATAAATTGAAAGAAGCACAGGACAGACAAAAGAGCTATGCAGATTAGAAAAGAAGACACTTGGAATTTCAAGTGGGAGACCATGTTTACTTGAAGGTCAAATCCCAAAAAATCTCATTGAAGTTAGGGAACTGTGCCACACTAGCACCTAGATTTTGTGGGCCCTTCGAGATACTAGCTCGAATTGGACCCGTAGCATATCAACTTGCACTTTTGGCTAATCTAAGAATTCATAATGTATTTCATGTTTCTTTGTTGAAAAAGTATATTCATGACCCTAATCATATGATTGATTGGAATTTGGTGCAGGTGGAACCCGAAGGCGAGTTCCAGGTGGAACCCCTATGCATTCTGGACCAGAGAGAAATAATACTTTGAAACAGATCCATCACTCATGTAAAGGTACAATGGAAGCACTTTATTCCGGAGGAGGCCACTTGGGAGTTTGAGGGAGATTTGCAGAAATCTCATCCAATCCTGTTCCAAGAAAGGAATGAGCACTGAGGATAGTGTTTAACCGAAGGGGGAAAGGATGTGATATCCCCAAAAATAATATATTTTTGAAATTTAAATTTATTGGAAATTTATTCCATTTTTTGTAAATTCAAATCTGGAATTTTTTTTCCATTTATGGAAATTCCGAATTTTGAATTTAATAATTCTAATTAATTATTATGACTGTTGGGAAGAGACTTGATTTGACCCAAATAACTATTTGACTATGACACTTGTACAAAAACAAAATAATTTATATTGATTGCAGGAGGACAAATGGAACAACCATGTTGAATTTAGATGATCGTGACTCCATGAGTGGGGAACATGTTGGAATTACCCCTAGACTGATTGCTACAAGTGTAAAATCAGTGATTTGGCCATTAGCAACCCCTAAAAATTAGGGATTTAGAAATCTACGAAAATCTCCAAGGGAGGGAAAAATACCTAAGCAAATTGATAAATAGCATATCTGAGGAGGCAAGACGCTGGCGAGTATACTGGGGGAAGGAGACTATTGGTTTTATTGCTATTATGAACACTTCGGATTGAGTGTGAGGCAAGAGGAACCTGCTAGAACTGAAATTCACTGCTGAGAAGGAGTTTTGTTTTCAAGTTTGCCATCATGGACTCATGGTCATGCTAGGGGGTGAATTGTGCAAGTGATTTTGGTTGCTCAGTTCTATGGCTAGGAGGAACGTGGTTGTTCCCTTTGTCTTTCCGCGAGTTAGTTCAAATATGTTACTCTATTCCTTATCTATATGAATGATTTTATATCTAATGCACTGTACATGTTAAATCTGAATTGAAATGATTCTCATTATCTGTTTTAATGATCATATAATTTATGTAAGGTACTGGTTGTATCTAAATTCATGTATTTTTGTCTCTATGGGATGAATTAGTTACAGATATAGTGAAATCATTAAAATCTGTATGCATCCAATAACCTGAGTGAAGACTGTTTGATTACATGAATATGTGCAGTCCACTCTACTAAAGAATAGTTATAAATCATTTCTGAAGTCATCTCCTGGAAGCCTCTACGATTGAATTAGAACTTGTACGAAAGTTATAAATCATTTGATATTCTCCTAGAATAATCAAATGGATTTGTATGATAAAGTTCTAGAGATGTTCCCTGAAATTAAAACTTAAAGCAGAACCATATATGTATCAATGGACTTAAACGAACAAACCTATTTATAGGTATACATCTAGCTCTGTAATTAAATCGTTTAAGTTGAATTATATATATGCATCAATGAACTTGGAAGAGAAAATCTATTTACAAGTATACATTTAATTCTGCAATTTAATTCCTAGGCAGAATTTCCTAGACACAATTATCTATACAGTTGGACTTGAATAGAACCAAAATAATGAACTATATGGGAATGAACATAACTAAGGGAGTAAGTCACTCTAAACCCAATGATATAATTATATGAATTTCCTATTACACGAATGAAAAGTTATGTATGCTAGTATCCTACTACAGGAAAGTGAATAATGATTTTAACAGATACAATATCGACGCACGACGCAAACAGAATGTATACATCTTATATATGCTTTGAATGGTCACTATTGTATATACAAAGGTAGGGTATTCCAATTCGACTATATCGAGAGTCTTGCTGAGAGAAACAAAAGTTCTTAAAATTTCATGACTGTAGCATTACTACGTTTCGGGCAAACAATTGTGAGATTGTAAGATATACTTTAAATTCCTTATTATTCACAAAAACTATTTAGGAAATTACAGAGTAAACTCAATCTATTGAAAAAAAATTGAAATTGTTTGAAGGACAAGAATCGATAAAACTCAAAAATCTAGAGATGTGTAACCCTCTTTCTTGAACGATCATCTTTGGGTAAGTTCGGAAGATAAGAACTGCATTAACGAGAGATCATTCATACAGAGATTAATGAAATCAAGAAATGATGGTTCCTGTAACTTAAATAGAGATTCCTGAATACATGAAATTACAAAGGTAACAAACAGAACGTTGAGGACAATTTTTCCAAACATCTTTTTATTTAAAACAACAAGTTTCCTCTGATGATAAGCTTAATAGATTAAATAATTCCCTCTAACAGTAAACTTGGATCTAGTTTCTCCGATTGTAGTGTTTAAATAACAACTTATTTCCCTACACCATGCATGATTGTACCCATTTCCCTTAAATGGAACAATAACAAAAAAAAATCAAGGTTTAACCCTCAGACATCCGATACAGGAAATCAAAGCATGGGAAACGTTACTTAATATGAAGAGAAATCTATGAAAAGAAACATGGCCTCCATGCTTTGGAATTGAAGAGATAGTTTGAGAGCCACTATCACGGAACCCGAGTACCTTTTTTATGATGGGTAGGGGCCGACACCTGTACCTTGGGTGGTCATAAACCCTACAAGTTTCATCACTGAAAAACATTAGCAAAATACAGAGTAAGACTTTCAACTTAGATTGAAAGGTAAATTGATGACCATAGCTATGTCTGGTGATACTCAACTTAGGAGCCAAAACTCAGTGTCCACCTGTTGTTGTGCCCCTGTCTTATAAATGAACTTGGCTGAGGGGGAGGATGGTCCTTGGAACTTTTGATGGGTACCCTCGCAACAGGCAGAGTCCCATCATTAATACAAAGAATCATTTTTTTTTTATCAATTACTTTGAAAATAAAATAATAGCAGTGCGAGTTCAAGATTTACACCTTCTTAATAAATGCTTTTACGAATAGATCGAAGAGCATAAGGAAAAACATCGTACACAAAGTCAATAGAATTCTCGCGGAATGTACTCGAACTTAATGAGAGATAGACCCTCATTAACCCATTATCATACTTCAAACAATATGTATCAGTCACAGATAAAGTCAGAAACGTTAAGAGACATACTTGAACCTATTTTTAGAACCTTTACCTGGTTTAGGAAAGGACTTCTATGAACTATTCTAAGTTACTTTCAAATACAGTTACTAGCCACAGGGTCAGAACCATAAATAATTCCACAAGGACACAAACAACAGACCATGATGTATAACAATAGGTTAAAGAGGTAAAGACTAGCGACTCAAGGATAGAGTGGGAAAACCTCATCTACAACCAGTACTAGAATAGAAATACGTAGACTTCGAACATTATCATCGAGAGCAAAGGGGGCCATTAAAATGAAATTAAGGATTACAGGAAGTAAAGGTTTTCATCTTAACCAAACCCTGAACTCTAGTTTCAAATTTAAGATATGATAGCTCTCTTGTAAACTTACCAGGAAGTCGTTTGTGTCGTCGACTTCACAAAAAATTGATCGCAAAGGTGGTATCCCTTCCCTGCTAAGGAATGCATAATGCAAAACCATCCCCTTTGGAGTCACAATGGCAAGAGAGGAACCGTATAACCCTAAGAGGAGACAAATACTACTCATATTAACCACTAAAGGTACGCGCCATGTGCTAGGGAAGAGTTGGCATACCAGGATTGGGAGCGGCAGGTGTGCTCCGAAATCGGATTCAGAAGCCTGACAGGGCATGAAAAATGCTCAAAAATCAAAGTGCTCAAAATTCGATGAAACTAATACCATTGCGTCCACCTCGTCTTCCCTATTCCGGTGGTATAATTTTTATCTCAAACGGAGTCCGTATGGAGAAGATATCGCGTTCTGACCGAAAAGTCAAACAGGCAAAAAAATTGTTGACTGGGTAGTCCGTACGACTCACACGTGGCAGTGACGTGGCATGATGGTACACCCTGGAAGCTGACGTGGAAAGTTCTGGTTGTCTGATGGTGGTCGAATAGGGTGATGACACATGGCATTTTATTATCGAATGGAAAGGTTCCACGTGGCCCAATGAAGGGCTGCCACGTGGCACCCCTATTTTGGCTAATGGCTTTTGGTTCTTTATCAAAACTTTTTGGAGGCCGCGGGGTTTGACCCCCGGACATTCACATGCTATAAGCACCTTCACAATAGTCCTATAACCAATGCGCCACATTATTTATTATGTTATAAAACCCATAGTATTAGTTATATTGTATGGTTTTATGCGCATAAAGGAGGAGAGGGGCCAGCGCTTAGCCCTTTGGGCTAAGCGCTTGGCCATATGGAGTTCATATAACCTTGCCAAAGGAGAGAGCACCCAAGACTAAGGGGATAAGCCCGAATTTAACCAATTTATGGTTATAAAGTGGGGTTTTCCAACCACTTTTGGGTTTAATTAATGTTTAACTCATATTTAATGTAATTAACTCATTTTTGGGAGTTATTGGGCATTTTTAGAGCCTAAATTCGTGGAGGAAGTTGGAGATGGAAAACCAACTTCTCAACTATTTAACCAAGTCCATTTTGAGGCCATGGGGACAGCTTTTGGAGAGCATTCAGAGCAGAGATGCTGAGGCAAGCCAAGTCAAAGCCAGTTTGAGGTAGGGAGACCGTTGAGGAGGAGATGCTGTCGGACGATTTCTGAGAGCTCCGGACATCCGTTTCAGGTGTCGTAAGTTGTGCAAGATTCTAGAGATCTGGGCGAACATGACCAGATCAGTATGGAAGCCATTCGGCATTGTAATGATGTACCATTAAGATTTTGAAAAGAAATAAAGAAGCCTCCCCCACAGAGAAAAGGCCCGGAGATGTAGGCAAAGTTGTGCCGAACTCCGTTATCAACCTGTGTATCTCGGTTTGTTGTTCTTCATTGCATTTCAGATCTGTATATATGTTTATGGCTGTATAATTCATTTTCTTTTCTCTCTCTTTCGTTAAGTTTCCCAATGGTCAATTAATGCATGCAAATAAAAACTCAACCATAAGTCATTCGAAAAATCCTGACGGATCAAGTGGTATCAGAGCTAGCTGACGTTTGGATTTTATCTTTGCATGTTAGCCAGGGAAGAACACATCTCAAGGAGGAAAATGGCATCTACAGGAGGACTTTCTCAAGCCGAGAAGGAGTTCAGAGATTCTGTGTTTGCCATGGCCGA
>ML776606.1:2155358-2177642 GCA_009831015.1 Picea engelmannii
GCATAATCAAGTAAACTGGAACTTGTGGAAACTTTATCCATGTGCTTATTGTCATTCACCTAAGCATTGTGTTGCCAAGTGTTGGAAGAGACAAACTTTGTACAGGAAACCTATGTCGTCCAAGAAGGAAACACGACGTAAAGTCTCAAGTCCACAACGGAAGAAGGAGAAGGTTAAGCAGGTCTGGATGCTAAAAACTCGTTGTACGTTTTGCAGCAAGAGTGGACATCAAAAGGCTAGTTTTTGGAAGCTCAATCTGGAGCTTCGCCCAAAGAAGGGCAAGAGGATTTTGCATGCACCCACGAAGGAGGATGGATTACCAGCAAAGCAAGAAGAACACCGTGAAGGAAAGAAAGAAGTCACTTGGTTCTGCCAGAAGTGGATGTCTCAACTTCATCGTGTTTTGCTTCCGTTGATGTAATCATCTTTCAGAAACAAAGAGCAAGCCGGGTGGCCTATCCCAAGCTTGTTGAGTGGTCAGTAACCTTTTGGGGACCAAAAGGTCTTATTGTTGGGAGGTGTGCTCCGAAATCGGATTCAGAAGGGCATGAAAAATGCTCAAAATGAAAGTGCTCAGAATTCGATGAAACCAATGCCATTGCGTCTGCCTCGTCTTCCCAATTCCGGTGGTATAATTTTTATGTCAAACGGAGTCCGTATGGAGAAGATATCGCGTTCTCACCGAAAAGTCAAAACAGGCAAAAAAAATGCTGACTGGGCAGTCCGTACGACTCACACGTGGCAGTGACGTGGCATGATGGTACACCCTGGAAGCCGACGTGGAAATTTCTGGTTGGCTGATGGTGGTCGAATAGGGTGATGACACATGGCATTTTATTATCGAATGGAAAGGTGCCACGTGGCCTAATGAAGGGTTGCCACGTGGCACCCCTATTTTGGCTAATGGCTTTTGGTTCGTTTATCAAAACTTTTTGGAGGCTGCGGGGTATGATCCCCGGACCTCCACATGCTACAAGAACCTTCAAAATAGTCCTATAACCAATGCGCCACATTATTTATTATGTTATAAAACCCATAGTATTAGTTATATTGTATGGTTTTATGGGCATAAAGGAGGAGAGGGGCCAACGCTTAGCCCTTTGGGCTAATCGCTTGGCCATATGGAGTCCATATAACCTTGCCAAAGGAGAGAGCGCCCAAGACTAAGGGGCTAAGCCCGAATTTAACCAATTTATGGTTATAAAGTGGGTTTTTCCAACCACTTTTGGGTTTAATTAATGTTTAACTCATGTTTAATGTAATTAACTCATTTTTGGGAGTTATTGGGCATTTTTAGAGCCTAAATTCGTGGAGGAAGTTAGAGATGGACAACCAACTTATCAACTATTTAAACAAGGCCATTTTGAGGCCATGGGGACAGCTGTTGGAGAGCATTCAGAGCAGAGATGCTGAGGCAAGCCAAGTCAAAGCCAGTTTGAGGCAGGGAGACCGTTGAGGAGGAGATGCTGTCGGACGATTTCTGAGAGCTCCAGACATCCGTTTCAGGTGTCGTAAGTTGTGCAAGATTTTAGAGATCTGGGCGAATATGACCAGATCAGTATGGAAGCCATTCGGAATTGTAATGATGTACCATTAATCTTTTGAAAAGAAATAAAGAAGCCTCCCCCACAGAGAAAAGGCCCGGAGACGTAGGCAAAGTTGTGCCGAACTCCGTTATCAACCTGTGTATCATGGTTTGTTGTTCTTCATTGCATTTCAGATCTGTATATATGTTTATGGCTGTATAATTCATTTTCTTTTCTCGCTCTTTCGTTAAGTTTCCCAATGGTCAATTAATGCATGCAAATAAAAACTCAACCATAAGTCATTCGAAAAATCCTGACGGATCAAGGTGGGAGAGCCATCAGGACTAGCGTTTAGCGGACCCTAATTAATTACAAGGACATAACTTTAACTCCACCTAGAAGATACATATCTCTCCCTTACCAATGAAGATGTGAAGTTAATATCAGTCATTTTCGTGACTGTCCAAGTGGAATTAGCCAGTCGCTAACCTTCTGTCGAGTTAGTTATCATTTCGTTACCTCCATCGGTGAGATGAGATTTAGCTACAATGTATTCATGCAGAGAATTGTGTGGGATTGGTCTGGTTTTCCAATCATTATGATGGGGAACTAAAAGTGTGATAACCACAATGGATCCCTTAAAGAAAATACATTGAAGCGACTCATGCATCGTCATTAATATCATTAACATGTTCCCTAATACGTGTTACGTTAAGGATATAAATTATGATATACATATAGCTAGGTAGGTGTCCTAGTATTAATTCTCAAGGGTATAAACTTGTACGAAAAATCTAAAGAGCCCGATATTAACAAGCGATTTAAAACTTGAATCCTATTATATAGGTGGATATATGTATTTTATTGGTATCTATTTAATAATATATGAGTTGGAGAAGTACTAGTAATCGTTGGGAGCCTCTCTTACAAGTTGTTAAGTTAGTATGGAATAAGGTTTTACTCTTTTACAAGTAGATAAACATTCTTAAATAAGAGAAAAAATTTAAGTATCCATTCTACAATTTTATTAAATGAAAAATACTAGGGATTAATGTACCAAAATTTTTTTTTTTTTATGTTAAATTGGAGGTACATTACTGAGCCATTTCAAAGGACTGCACAATGGCAATAGAAAACTCACCCAACCCTAATAGGAACCCTTGCTATTCATATTAAATGTTGTGGGTACGAAGGTTGGTCTGCCCATGTGATGGGGTAGAGTTGGTGCGACTAGATTGGAGGGAGGGTCAGGTGAAAACCATCGAAACTCGCACACACAGAACCTCCATTAATAGCAGCTACAAAACCTTAACTCCTTTCTGACAATTAAACCCTTTTTCTTATATCAATAAAATGTGAAGTTAATGATAGTCCCTTCGTGACATGACTAGTTGGAACACGTTCATCGCAACTGTTTCATTTCAATTAACATACTATTCAAATGAGACTTCATTGAGACATTGCTTAGTTAAGCCAAATTTAAATAAGGATTAGTGTGGGATTTCTTTACCCAAACCTTTATGTAAATTGTGACTAGAAGTTCACTAACCATGAATAATCCATTAGGGAATCTGTTTAAAGAGTTGGACCATACCAAATTAATTCCAAGTATTTTATCTTAAGCCATTTATATCCTACTAAGGGGTATAATCCCAACCTCGTTACTTTAGAAGTGGTATACGCATTTTGTTCCAAGGTAAATGAGATAGACTTGCACGCAATTATAGAACTCATGTTTAAAGGAGAGATTAAGACCTTAATTCCTAAGTATGATATACTATATAGATATATATATGTGAGTATTAGAATAAGTTTGGGTCTGAAGGGAATTGTTAGAATTGTAGAGAGTTACTCATTCAAGATTTATGTTCAAAGAGAGATTAGGCTGGGTAGAAATGTCATCGTTTGATAGTCATAATATAAGATACCTCACAGAGATAAATAATTGGATTACATAGTTCCTCTCCTTAACTACAAATCGGTTAATGAAATTGTAGATTAACGTTCGATAGATTTTTATTTTTTTTATGGAAAATTTGAGGTTCATTACAAACATTGTTTGGTGAGTGTGAGTCAAGGAGAATTTTTCTGATAAATCAAGAAGGATTGTAGCTAAGGAGGAGTTATGGAGTTCACCCTCATGGATTCATGGTCAAGCTAGGGGGTGAACGGAGCAAGTAGATTGGTTGTTTTGTTCTAAGGTTGGGAGGAACTTTTTTGTTCCATTTGTTGTTCGACAGCTTGCTCATATATGTTCATCTAATATTTCTCTAATTGAATGTACTTGATTTAAATGGCTGATAGAATACATCTATTTAATTATGAATGAATTATTCTTTTTGAATAACGTTCTGATCAAAAGTCGTTTTGATTTAATGGCTGAAAGAGTATGTCTATTTTAATTATGTATGAATTATTTCTGTTGATTGAATTTTTTATGGAGGGAGTAAACTGTAGGATAAAGCCTTACAATTTAATTATATGCATTTAGTAAACTTCTCATGTATCTTAACTATGAATGGAATAGAATTATGTAAACATACTCGAGGATGCATCTAGTTTAAATAAGGCTAGTCCTATTTTTACTTATAATAGTACCAACATGTGTTTATATATGTATAGGAAATCAATTGAAGGAAATTTTTAAACTCAACAAATGCTAAAGAAAGTGTTGGAAATGTACTTGAGAATTGATAATATATATGCATATGTATATTACTGTAAGTAACTACGCAGATCTGTATCACTTAGTGAAGAATATCCAACCATATTCATGTCAAAATGAGACTTGTAATAAATATCTATATATGATCAGAATAATTAAATATATATATATATATAGTAACTATACATAAGGCTTTATAATTTGTTTAAAACATCTAATGATTCACACAATAAGAGTCTCAATGATTACATGGGAAGGTAAATACATTCTTTTGTTTTATGCCAATAGCTTAAGCTTGTCTAGTTCAGTCATTTATAGAATGAAGTCTTTGCTTGACATAAAATAGGGTAGGAGTGAAAAGCTCAGTGAACTTAAAGAACATGAATTTTTGGAAAAACATAGAGATATAAATAGATATACATATTGTTGTAGAACTGCAGATGCGTGGCTACATGAGTTAACTAAAGATTGTCTGATTTTTATAAAGATCACAGTAGACCCAGAAGAGGGTATCAATATAATTTTAGTATTTGAGTACATGTACTATCGATATAGAGTATTGAATTATACATTGGAACAAGTAGTCGCAGTCCTACTCTTTTTTCATTAACGTAGAAACAAGAAATTGGTATTATAAATACACATAAATATGTCTCGTATCTCACAGTCGGACTGACACTTAAAAGGTATTCAACCCTACATAACAGAGTTTGAATATACAAATAAACCTTTTTTATGGGGTCTGGTGTAAAATTCCATTACGATTGTATTCTAGGATAAGACCGTTTTCTTTCGTTAGAACCTGGATGGGTAATATGGAACCCAAGTACCTTTTGTACCAGAAGCTTTCCTCAGATCTAGAGACTTTGAATGCGCACATACCTGCAAGAAAACCAAGAAAAGTTAATTAATATCAAATTCAACTGAATAACAATTCAAATGCCGAAATGAAGAATAATTACCAAGGTAAATGATTACAAAATAATTAACATAGACAAATATAAAGACGACACTTAGCTGCAATTTGGGATCTGTTGTCCTATCTGCACTGTTGAAGGAGTCATCCATAGAACAAAAGGGAGAAGGGGAGCAAGGTTGGTTTTATGGGTACCCTCGCAAAAAACATGGGGTCCCATCATTAGATCTCGGTAATAAATTATTTAGCCATGAATGATAGTATGAAAATAAAGAAACAATTTTCAACCAGAGTTTGATTCAAGAACACACAAGATTCACAACAAACATATGAATTCAAGTCACAAATGTCGCCACAAGATTTGTACTTTCACAATCATAATAATATAGAAATTACAGATCCCTAACCAAAGATAAAACAAGAACATAACGAAATAAACATCGGAGTCCGAAAAGAGAATAAACAAAAATATTTTAAGGGTTATGAAGTTCTGAACAATTATATACAATAGTGTAACGCCCCATATTTTGACCTTAGGTAGTTATAACATTGTTGTTTACTAATATTAATAACTCAAAGTTTAGCATTTGTTTGGAGTCAGTTAGACTTTGTTAGAAATTGAGATGTGTACCTCTAGACCTATTTGTATGTTACATGTTATATGCTCATGACAAAGATAGTTATTTGATTATTTAAACATGAAAATTAAAATGGGTAAGTTCGGCACATGTATACCAATTCAAGTTATGTTGTGAATGTATAATAGATGCAATGCATGATGTGAATAGGAATACACTTCTTAATTGAGCGTCAATGCAAATATGGATTCTTATATAAATTTGTGATGTATCTGCATCAATATGTGTTATTGGTGAACTAACCTACAAGATGATGAGCTATGTGATAGCAAAATGACTATAGTATTGAGGTAACTGGGATGTCGTAGACATCAAGAAGATATTGTATGCTATAAGTTGTACTCACTATTTAATTTATGACTCGAAATGTTACTATGATCTATGGTAAGTGTGGTTTTGACAGGATGCACAACTTACCTAGAGTGGATGTTTGATGATGTGACTCTAAGAACAATAGTTGCACAGTATGGATCAATGTAGGGTGTTAACCCTAGTTCTATGAGAAGGGGTGGAGGTATTACCCATCGTTTATCCTCCGAAACCTAGAGTCGTGGGAGGGCTGTGTGAAGTCACGCTCCTCTAGACATGTGATGACGACTGCTAGTTGTCTGTTGGGGAAGCTTGGTCAAGATGTATGACACTTCCACTTACGGGTTCTATCTAGAGTTAGGTCAATATAGTTGACGCTCCATCTTAGTCCAACAGAGGAAAGGATAGGATGGAAGATGGAAGTAGGTTAGGAAGGAAGGATGCTTCGATGTTAGTTGAGAATACTGATTGGGGATTAGAGATGCCACTATTGTTTACTCACTTGGTTCCTACCATGTTTAAAACCCTCCTTGATTTCCTATTTATATTTTAAGTGTGACAATGAGTTATTGATGAATTGGTGTAATTTAGTTCATTAAGATTATTAAATGATGCATTGCTTGATCTGCTGCCCTACATGTCTTGGTGATCATATAGGAACTATGCACTAGATTTAATGATTGTTTATCATTAGTACATGCATAAGATATGTGTCCTCTAGCTACGCACACATACCCTACCCATGTATACTAGTATAAGTAATTAATGTATTAATTATTAATATAAATTATTAACTATTTAATTGAATGTTTATTGAATATGTAAATTACATTGCATACAAATATCTAGAAGCATTAAATACCTTCTTAACTTTATTAGATGGTGGGTGTGATGAATTAAATGAGCATGGTGGAGTGTTATGTACATTTTGGGGAAAATTATCAAATAACATTTATTAGCTAGCATGAGAATAAAGACTTTTTATTTTGTTTATTGTTGTTTAATGCATGTCATTTATATTTAGTTTTATTTCAATATTTTTCCAAAATATCTAGATAAGGGAGGTTGATGAATAATAATGAGGGGGTTGAGGAGACTTGGGTAAGTGTGTATGGAAACTTGATAAATAGGGAGAAGAAGTAGAGAAGAGGGGGAGGATGGAGAGGTTGGAGCATGATGAGAGGTTGTGAAATTCTTGGAAGATATAATTCTTGCGATAGATTTTGAGAATTTGTGCTTTGTTTTTCTTGGAGTCATGGGCATGGAGGGCCAAGAAACCGAAAGGTTTCTTGGAGCTAGGAAGCTGGCTAGGCTCCTAGTTGGCTGGGAGGATTCTATTGTTTCACTCTGGGAAAGCGGGAAAAGAATGCTAGGAAGTGCCTATGACTTCATTACAATCGATGAGCTTCGACAAACTAAGGAAGAGGTATTTTTCATTGGTATTTGTTGTTGATATTTTGTATATAATTTAGTTTTAAGTTCTAAATCATAGAGTTAACATATTACTTATTTCATCATGTTATCTAGATTTATCATTGAGCAAATGTAGAATAATTGTGTAAATGAAAATCAATGAAATTATGCTTAAACCAAATTGTTATTGTGTATGTATAAAATGAAACATTAATTGTTTAAAATCTTGGATGGGTGTTACAAATAAAAACTTATAACTGGTATCTATGCATGTAGAGGTGTGATTAGGGTAAACGGAGGAATTTTTGAATTGAAGTTGAAACCATGTACATTGATAAAGAAACTCTCACCACAACTATAGGAATGTGGTCACGACTGCACAACTTAAAGACCCGAGTATACTTGGTTTACACAATATTCCAAGAGGATGATAACTCACAGACTTAATACTAAATTGAAAAAGAATACAAGGAAAGGGTACAGAACAAGGCTTTCCTATAGAGATCATGGTAAGGGGCAACCCAATCAACGAGTAAAAATAAGAGTTGAGGCCTAGTCCTGACGGAAAACCTCGCGAAAGGGCATGGGTCTAGCCATAGAACTTTGAACATATCGCCTGGTATAGAACTACTTGGCATTGTGAAGGTTAGACACTATTTTTACCGTAATAGATATACTGCGTGTATTTCCCAATTTAAGTACCAAGCTACACAACAAAGAAATAACTAAATACGTCTTGTGTAGAAGCCTTCACGAATAAATGGTTGTATAGGGTGAAACAACTACCTCACGGAGAACCTAAAGACACAAACCCTTATCACTAAAAACTTACGAATCCATCCATGACCAAAGGGAAATATTACATAGAGTCAAAAACTACGAAGGGGAGAGTGTTTCCTAGAAATCTGTAAAGAAAAATAGTTATAGATATGACCAAAACCCTCCTGATTTTTACCACCTGTTCCAAATAGTATAATTGTGTCGTGAACTTACCAGGGAGTTGTATAGCTTTCTGCATTTCACCGGGTAAGGAACTTCAGAACACCGACTACCCTCACCGAGGAAAAACACAGAGTGAATGTTGAAGCATTGGGCAGAAGACTCATAATAAACCTGTAAACCTTACCACACAGAGTAATAGTGGGAGTACGACGACCACATATGGCCATGTGATGGAGTAGAGGTGGAAAAATTGCATTGGACATAGGGTCTAGTGATGGCCTTGGGATTTCATCTCAGAGGGTCTCCACTAATGGACTAGATTGTAGAGACTGTATTAATTTAAGTCTATTAAATCCATAAATTGAAACAATAAACTTCTAATTCTACGCAAAAAACTCAGTAATTTCATTTAATTCAACATATACGCATGTTAAATTAATCAATGAACAACAATTTCATAACAGAATAAGAATTACTTCACAGAATAATACAAATTTACCTCTTCCTGATGATAATTTCTTCGTTGACCCGGTTGTCCAGCCTACTGCTTTACTGCTTCCTGATGCGTTGATTGAATCTTCCCATGTCGTGTTTCCTCCCTGCCAGCTAGGAGCATCTTGTCCAGCTTCCTAGCTCCAGGATACCATATGGATATCCTGGCCCCCGTGCCCAAAACCCCCAGCAAGCTGGTTCCCCCTGTAATGATCCTATGAGACTGCAGAACTCCAACTCAGAACCAGAAAATCCAAGCCCCAAAACCAGAACTCTCCCCCTTGTCCAAAAATGCTTCCTCCCCCCAATAATCACCCCCCTCCTCGTAGGACTCCTCCTATCATATCCCCTCCACCAAATCTCTTCCCGCTCATTAATATCTTATGCCTTCATTATTTAATGTATTATCCCCTTATTAATATCCTATCCTTATATTTAATGTCTTATCCCCTCCCGCATACGTAAATCATTTAATTAAACAAATTAAAATTATTAACCCTCTTAAATTTATTACCCTAGTCATTCAATGTGATAGTTAATTAATTTAATCAAAAGTTATAACAATCAATTAATTAATAAATATTTAATTAATATTATTATGCCAATCTTTGTTTAAGTAAAACCATGTTAGGAAAATTAATTACCTAATTAATTTTGCTTAATAATCCCTAAGTATATATTAAACTAGGGTTGTTACATACACCCACCCTTCAGAAAAACTTTGTCCCGAAGTTAAGGTATCTTATGGTACAAAGGACAAGAACATGGTTCACACATTCATAAAAATTAACCGACATTATCAGTAAGTAAGTCAAGAAAACTCATACATACTAGTGTATATGTACAAGAAATGCATGTGTAGCTAGTACATACAAGTCCCGTGCATGTACTAATAATCAAAAACTATCATCCTTTAGTAATTTATGTATGCATCCAATCCAATCAACAAGACTAGTCTTTTATAAAAGATAACAAACCAATCAATTGTTTGATAAATACTTTAATTACGATTATCTAGTTCAACAATTTTATTTAAACAACTGTGGTTTAGTTACGTAATTATGAATACTCATATATACACATTTTTTATTTTTTTTAGAGGGGAAAACATTAAATTCCACCACAAGACAAATCTCCATACTTTCTCAACTATTTCAACTCATCCTTCCTCCCTAACTTACTTCCGTCTCCATTCCTATCCTTCCTCTGCTAAACTATCTTGGAGCATCAACTATAATGACCTAACTCCAAATAGAACCCATAAGAGGAAGTGTCGCTATCTCGACCAAGCTTCCCTAGCAGGCATCTTACAGTCATCATCACACATCTTGGGGAGCATGAACTAATACCGTCCTCCCATGACTTCAGGTTTCAGAGGATACACAGTGAAAAATGACTCCACCCCTCCTAATCATAACTAGGGTCCACACCCTACAATGGAATATAGAGTGGCACTGTGTTGTTGAGGGTTTTGTCATCGTTTATTCAGTTTTGGGTAGTGTCATCACCTGAAATCATGAACTGGTCCACATATCATAGCAATGCATCCAAACCAATATAATTTCACATACAATATTCATACCATAATGTTTCTCAGCTAGTGGTCATGATATCCACTTTCATCATCATTACCTTGGCTATTTCATAGCCCATAACCTGCAGATTATTCTTTAACACAAAATCATACATTTCTATGCATTATCATCATGTAATTGCATACTATCATCATTTCAATTTGGTGTCCTTGTACCAAAAACTTAACATCAAAATTTTCCAGTTAGAAATAGATCTCATAATATCCCATAATTCAATTTCGACACCCATTCATAAGATTATCATTTAGCAAAATAGATTGCATCATATCCAACATCATTCTAATAACATTTAAACATTCATTAAATTCACATTCTCACAATATGTCGCATCATATACATCATCATCAATAACATTTAAACATTCGTAAAATTTACCTTCACATAATAGATCGCATTACATACATCATCATCAATAACATTTAAACATTCATAAAAGTTCATACATTTTAAAGTTCAAATGTATCACTTAATAGTTTCATTGTGACTAGAAAACAAAGTATATAGGCCTCAGGTAATCTTGTATGTCTAAGTCAAAAGGTGGTGTTACACACACCCCACCATCGAGAAACATATTCTCGAGGTCGTAAAAAAAGTGAGGGATAGTCTCGTCGTAGTGTCTCGGCATCTTCCTAAGTAGCAGATCCTGGACTATACTTGTCCCATTGGACCTTAACTTGGTCTACCAGATGGTTCCTGAGTTGTTGGACTCTATGGTCCAATATGCGTAATGGTTCTACCATGAGAGTTCCCATGTACGATACCTGCAATTCCTTCGAATTTAGTTTATATGATTCATCAACAACATAATGAAGTAAAACAGATACATGGAATACATTGTGAGTTTTATGCAAGTGGGGTGGCAGTATGAGACGATAGGCAACAGGTCCACTTTTCTCTTGGATTCTAAACGGTCCTATAAATCGAGGTGACAAATTTGTCCCCTTCCCGAACCATATGGTACTCTTATTAGGCTTGATATGAATGAAAACCAGGTCTCCCACTTCATAACCTAAGTCGGTCCTGTGTGCATCAGCATAACTTTTCTGCCTATCATGTGCTTACTTTAGTCTCTGCCTAATCTGAATCACCTGTTCCTCCATCTCTTGAATCAATTCTGGCCCAATTGTTATACATTCTTCTAGTATGTTCCAACTCAATGGAATTCTGCATGGCCTTCCATACAAAGCTTCATAGGGTGGCATTCCGATGGAGCTATGAACATTGTTATTGTAAGCAAACTCTACCAAAGGTAGGTACTTCTCCCACTGGGCTTGATTATCCATGACACACATCCTGAGAATGTCTTCCATGACTTGATTTACTCTCTCAGTTTTCCCATCTGTTTCAGGATGATAAGTTGTGCTTAAGTTCAACTAAGTCCCCAACCCTTACTGCAAACTTGTCCAAAACCTAGAAGTGAATCTGGAGTCCCTATATGAAATGATATTCTTATGTATCTCGTGGAAATGGATAACCTCGCTTACAAACACATGTGCCACATCAGTGACATCGTAAGTGTCTCTAACCAGAATAAAATGAGCACTCTTGGTTAACTTATCCACTATCACAAGAATGGCATTGTGTCTATGAGATGTGAGCGGCAATCCCACAACAAAATCCATAGAGATGAATTCCCACTTGGACATAGGAACATCATGTTGTTGTAGGAGGCATCTTGGGTGATCGTGGTCAGCTTTCACTTGTTGACATTCTAGGCACTTGGCGACGAAATGGACTACATCGTGCTTCATGCCTACCCAACAAAAGAGCTTCCTCATGTCTGCATACATCTTCTTCACACCCGAATGTGCACAATAAAGTGCTCTATGGGCTTCCTTCAGTATGATGCTTTGAATATCCCCTTTATCAGGGATGTACATTCTTCTTTGATATCTTAACAGTCCGTCTGTTTCCAGACTATATCCTTCATACTTTGGATCTAACTGCCTCCCGCTCTGGTGGTTTGAAGTAACCTTTAAATACCAACTGTCTCCTTCGAGTTGTGTCAACACATGTTCCCTCAGATTGACCTTTAAGGTTACTAAGGAGAAGATATGTGTTCTCCTACTCAAGGTATCTGCGACCACATTTTCCTTTCCCTTGATGTACGAAATACCAAAATCATAGTCACTCATAAACTCACTCCATCGCCTTTGCCTGGCATTCAGATCTCTTTGAGTGAAGAGATGTTTTAAACTTTGATGGTCCATTTTGAGCTCAAAGTTTTGCCCCACAAGATAGTGCCTCCAAATTTTTAGAGCTAACATTACAGCTGCCAACTCTAAATCATGAGTCACGTATAGATCTTCATGTTTCTTCAACTTCCTTGACGCATAAGCTATCACTCCTCCATCTTGCATTAGCACGGCCCCCAACCCTTTCTTTGAGGCATCCATGCATACTATGAATTCCTTTTCCATATCCTCTTAAGCTCAATGAATGCACTATCACATTCTTTTGTCCATTCATACCTGACCCCCTTGCGTTGCAAAGTGGTGATGGGTTTCGCTATTTTTGAGAATCCTTCCACAAATCTTCGGTAATAACCCGCTAGACCCATGAAGCTTCTCACCTCATGGGCATTTTTCGGCACTGGCCACTCCATAATGGCCTTTACCTTTTCTCAGTCCACAGAGATTCCTTCGTCGAAAATGATATGACCTAAATAGTGAATCTCTTTCTGAAAGAAGGAACACTTCGACAACTTCCCATACAATTTGTTCTCTCTAAGGTAGGACAATACTACTTGCAAGTGTTCCTCATGTTCTCTTTCATTCTTGGAATAGATGAGGATGTCATCTAGGAAGACTTGTACAAATCGATCTAAGTACTTCCGGAATACATCATTCATGAGGCTCATGAATACTGCCAGTGCATTGGTCAATCCGAAAGGTACTACGAAACAATCGTAATGTCCAAACCGAGTTCAAACGGTATTTTTTCTGATATCGCCTTCCTTAATCCTTAACTGATTATACCCTGATCGCAAATCGATCTTTGATAATACCGCTACTCCTTTCGTTTGATAGAAGAGATCATCTATTTGCGGCATTGGGTACCTATTTTTCACTATAGCACGGTTCAAGTCCCTGTAGTCTATACACAGTCGTAAGGATCCATCCTTCATCTTTACAAAAATTACTGGTGCGCCCGAAGGTGAGACACTAGGCCTTATTAGCCCTAAGTCTAGTAACTCTTTCAACTGCATTTGCAATTCACAAAGTTTCGACGCTTTCATCCGATACAGAGTCTTGGAAATTGGTTCTACACCAGGTTTTAGCTCAATAGTAAAATCAAGCTCCCTCTCAGGAGGTAATTTTGGTAACTCGTTCGGGAAAACATCCTTAAATTCTGACAATACCAGGTACTGATCCAATGAGGGTCCCTTCCTTCCATTCACTACTTCCACCACATAAAGTCAACACCCTTGCATCAAGGATCACTTAAACTTCATAGTTGATATAAAGGGTAATGACACTTTTCTCTGTACACCCTGGATATCTACTGATCTTCCTTCATCGTCGACACAAAGCACCCTCTTTGCGAAACAATCTACCAAATCTCGGTGAGTTGCTAACCAATCCATTCCAATGATTAGGTCATATGCCCCGAGAGCAGTAGATATAATTATCGACACTAGGTCTACCGCTTGTTTTTCCCCCGAAGGCATCTCGACTTGTTTAAAGTCATCATGCTCGTAGGCTACCAACCCACTCTTTTCTAATGTATATGGTGAAATGAAACTATTTGTTGCACCAAAATCAACTAAAATCTTAACATTGATATGATTTAGCGTACCTGATGACTCCACCACCATGGATTGATGTTCGGCCTGGCGATTATTAACCACTGTGTAAATCTGGTGGCTTCTACTTGCTTTCCCCATCGGTGCCTTTCCTTCTCTATGCACGAACCCTGATTGTAACTCTGGGCAGTCACGCTAGTAATGGGGTCCTCTGCACCCCCAACAGGTAACATGAGATTGAACCTGTGCACTGTTATGTGACTATCTCATAAATGAGTTCCTTCCCCTGGAACCCCTTCCCCTACTAGTTGTTTCCTGAGATGGTCGTGGACCTCTCTGCGTTGTTGGCGATGAACGAGATGCTGCACTTGCTTCCATTGAAATCCATGCGGCTACTGTCCTTGGCGTGGCTCTGTTACCATATGGCGGTGGCCTTGAGCCCCCTCCCCTTGGAAATGTCCTCAGGGCCTTCCCTACGAATCCAGGACAGTGCGGAAATGTCGGTCTTGTACCCCCGGTTAAGTTCATGTGTTCGTCCGCATAATGCACATTTTCCATCGCTTCTGCTACTGAAGATGGTTTCCACATCCACACCATAGCTCTTATCTTAGGGTTCAATCCATAGACGAAGCACTCTTCTTGTCGTTGGTCATTATCCATATACGAAACACATTTGACCAATTCCATAAATCTGATCTCATATTCTTGTACAGTTTTGTTTCCCTGTACTAAGGCATGAAATGCCCCTACCTATTTTTCCTCATAATAAGCTGGCAGATATTTCCTTTGGAACCTCTCCTCGAAAAGTTACCAAGATACTGTGTCTAGGGTAAGGTGTAGTTGTCTTTCTAGGTTACCCCACTAGTTGAAGGCGTTGTCTCTTAACTGATAAATTGTGATCTTCGCCTTTGAGTTGGATGCATAGTCCCTTAAGGAAAAACACCTTTTCATGCCTTCCAACCATGCTTCTGCGCGTTCACTTGCACGACCCCCGACAAACTCTGAAAGTTTGATCTTCTGCAATTCTCGCGTGATGTCTTCGGGTGGAGGTCCTCCCCCTGAATCCCTTGACGCTTCTGGATTATCCATTCTAGACAGTGGGAGTTCCACTTCGGTCCCTGCTGGTTGTCGCCTTTTTAAAGTCTCATTAATGGCCTCTAACGAGTGCAGTATGAGAGCTAGTTCGGGCGATGGTGGTGGTGGCGCTGGTGGTGTTGGCGGTGCTTGCGATGATGCTCCCCTTCCTCGATTCCCTCGAGTATGGACCATCCTGTATGCTTTAACCTACATCAACCAAAGTTGTCAGGGTGAGTTCAAGGATGTTTCAAATTGGTGCTACTCAAACTAGAAACAGGGTTAGGCGTAAGTTTTCTTTACTTGTCTGTAAACAAACATTACTCTCTGTAGGGGATTGGCTAGGTTAGGATTAGGATTAAGCGTCTAAGCTTGATTTATTTTCCCTAAAAAAAAACTATTGGTTCCCTTTTCCTGTAGCTACGCTAGCCTTGTGCCATACTCACCAATTCCTCTTTCTTACTCTCCTAGTGCATATGCTGCCTCCTTCCTGCTTGTCCTAGTCTAAGTCCTTTTAATTTTTTGCTTACAACTAAATATCCTCCTATGCTTAACTCGTGAGATTTTCCCTAGTGCCTAGCGTTGGCGTTGTCGAATGATGCATTGAGATTTAGCATGGAATTTGACTGGTGGAATGGAGTGGAGGGACTTGGCGCTTGGCTTGTTGAATCACCATTTTTTTTTTGTTTTGCAGTGCGCACCCTTTGCGCCCGCTTGTGAGATCCTCCTCTCTGTGTCTTGATTCCTAACACTTGGGCACTCGATCTTGGTTAACTCGTGTTGTATTGTAGGTTCTTGATATCCCCTTGTGAGCTCCTCCTCCATGTGACTTGATGCATGGCGCTTATGTGCTCAGTCTCCACTGACTTGTGTTGTATTGCAGGTTCTAGCTCGACGTTTTAGTTTAAAACTAATTAATCACTTTAACTAGTTTTAAATCTAGCATGAATCATAAACTTTAAATATAATTAATTAATTAAACATAATAGTTAAAAACTATAGTTGAATTATATTTAAAATTAAAACATAACATGGTTAATTAATTAAAACATAATAGTTAAATACTATATTTAAATTATATTTAAAATTATAACATAACATGGTTAATTAATTAAAACATAATAGCTAAATACTATATTTAAATTATATTTAAAATTATTAAATTTTATTATTATTATAAATTAAATTATATTTAAATTTAAACTATAAATAATTTAAACCATTATTTCTAATTATATAACATTAAGATTTAACCATAATAATAATAAAATAATAAAAAATAAAAAATAAAAAACAATTTTTTTTTTAACCTCAGCAATGGGTCCTCGCCTGAGGCCCACGTGCCCCTCCCAAACCCATGCTCATTCCCAACCCTACACATCTCTTAATCAACCCTAAACTCTCCTCAAACCTAACACTCCTTCACTGTCGCCTATCTCCCTACGCAAATGCGCCCTCAGCTTCTCCCTCTTTGCTACTGTGGCAGAGCTTTGTTAATGGTCACGGGCTATTTCTCATGGCATTTGTTGAGTGGGTTGGTAGTGGGTTCAAAACCCATGGACCTCAAAACATTTTCTTTGCTAACCTGTGGTTCTGGTTTTTTTTTTTTTTAAATGAAGCATGCGGCTGTGTAGTTTGCAGAAGTGTGGGTTTTTTCTTTTTTAGGTACTGGTGCCCAATGCTTTGAATCCAAATTGGTCATGTTATTATCATTATCATTTTAGGTCATTGTTTTAGAGATCATTTTGTGTTGCAAATGCATTGGGTGGGTATATAGGGTTTTTTCTGCACGACTTCATTAGAAAAACATGCTCTGTAACTAGGGCTTCTTCCAGACTCTCAAGGGCATTTTTAACATGCCATTGTAAAATATCCATGCTGTGAAACTGTGAAACTGTGAATTTTATGTAGATTTTGTGATTTGTGTGAAATGGGAGAGTTGGAAGTTTTTTTTATTTTTTATTATTACTAAAAAAATTTACTTATTGTTTTTGCAGCGCTGGTGTGGTCGTGATATGGCGCTAATGTGGTCGTGGGCAGAGGTGTGGGCCTATTGGTAAGTAGAGGAGCTAGTTTCGAGCCATACTCGATTCCCCAGTTCAAAACTCAACTAAATGCGCTCGAAGGCAGTGCCCCCAAGCTGGTAGTTGTTCGTGGCATGGCGTGTTGGGCTGTGTGTGACCTGGCTGTGCTCACGCTGGGCTGGAATTTGCAAAGGATGCCCATTGTGGGCTCTCCCTTGGCATTTGGCATGTGTACGCTTCCTGGTGTCTTGATTTCGTTCAAAAATTAGGGTTAGAACCGATGATTGTATGGTGGCCAGAAAACACATTAAGGTTGTGCTAGATTACTTCACCGAATATATTTTAGTCATTTTAGCCTGTATAATATACCAACATGACCAACTAATGCAATTAGCAACCAAAAACAGAGTGCCCTTAGTAAGATTCTCAGAATCGGATTCATTATTTTTTGTTCTTGCGTTGCCTTCTTTTATATGGAATGGTGACGGCCATAATCTTATTAGTATTCCTTTGTAAAATGTCATGAGCATGGCCCTAATCACATAGACTATGGTTCCCAGTATCTTTGCCTAACCAAAGAGACTTCTAATCCCAATTCTTTCCAATCCAAAGGGAATAGCCATGACAAAAGTCAAAGCTGGGAACATGTTTCTCAATGCACATGCAAATGTGGATGAGGTATAACCCAGAGCTACATAGTAGAAGTTTTGGTTCAAAGTGGCCCCAAACAAAGCGCTGAGAAAAATCTCACAGAATACAGGAAATGTGAGGACTGGCCTCGTCTTCCTGGTGTCTGGAGTTGTGAGTGTTGTAAATCATGGTTATAGGCATTCTTTTCTTTTAGTAAGGTCAAGATTTGAACTTGGGTTACTCTTTGTTATTGTCCTTGTTCAAAATTGTTGTAACCATCATAACGCATCACCTGTGGCCTTAGGCATACAACTAGGCTTGTTTCAACCAAATAAGAGTTCTTTGGGATTATTTCTTCAGGTGTTTCAGGTTTCGTAGGCTAAGGTTATGATCTCAGTCTCTAGGACAAACCACAAATCGCGCTGGATCCATCTTTAAAATCTCCATTATAAACCATTGCTTATGCATTGGTTGTGCGGGTCATTGTGGGTGCAGGTGTCGGGTTCAGAAGAGATACGAGATAAGCCTATTGAAAGCAAAGTGACCCGCCTAGAATAGAGTTTCAGAAGATGGTGCATGAGCCTTCCAAATTATTACTGTCCTAGCAAAGCACTTCCCTATCCATCCCTTCCCTATCCATCATAGTCGTTGGGCATAGAGGGTTCACAACGATGCAACAACCCCACCCTTCATCTACTTTCTGGTTCAATACCTTTCGCATACAGACGTCCTTATATATAGTATCACACTAGCAATGGAGTTTCTTACTTCCTTCTTATTATCATTAATTTTTTTTTTTTGTATATAGATATATATATAGTTTTATTACGTACCTAGGTGCTTTGTAAATAATTTTTTTTTTTTGCATAATAATAAATATATAGAATATATATATATTATTTTATATTTATGTCTATATTTGTGCTAAAAACTTTTAGTATGTTATTTTTATTTATATTTATATCTATGTAAAAATAAATGTGTGCTTGGCTTGCAGGTTAGGCAGAGCTCGAGTTGGAGTTGGAGTTGGAACTTGGCCCTCAAGCCCAGATTTATCTAATTTTATCTAATTTCTGGGTGGGTACAATTCCATTTCTAAATTGGGTAGGCAGGTAGGTAGGCCCTTAAGGTTTCTGTGCTTCAAACTGAAGATTTGATACCATGTGTAGAGACCATATTAATTTAAGTCTATTAAATCCATAAATTGAAACAGTAAACTTCTACTTCTACGCAGAAAACTCAGTAATTTCTTTCAATTCATCATATACACATGTTAAATTAATTAATGAACAATAATTTCATAATAGAATAAGAATTACTCAACAGAATAATACAAATTTATCTCTTCCTGATTCTAATTTCTCCGTTGACCCAGTTCTCGAGCCTGCTGCTTTGTTGCTACCTGATGCGCTGACCGACTCTGCCCAAACCATGTTTCCTCCCTGCCAGCTAGGAGAAGCTTGTTCAGATTCCTAGCTCTAGGATACCATGTGGATATCCTGGCCCCCGTTTCAAAAAACCCCAGCAAACTGGTGCCCCCCATAATGATCCTCCTAGACTGCAGAACTCCAACTCAGAACAAGAAAATCCAAGCCCCAAAACCAGAACTCTCCCCCTTCTCCAAAAATGCTTCCTCCCCCCAATAATCATCCCCCTCCTCATAGGACTCCTCCTATCATATCCCCTCCACCGACTCTCTTCCCGCTCATTAATATCTTATCCCTTCATTATTTAATGTCTTATCCCCTTATTAATATCATATCCTTATATTTAATGTCTTATCCCCTCCCGCATACGTAAATCATTTAATTAAACAAATTAAAATTATTAAGCCTCTTAAATTTATTACTCTGGTCATTCAATGTGATAGGAAATTAATTTAATTAATTAATTATTTAATCAAAAGTTATAACAATTAATTAATTAATAAATATTTAATTAATATTATTATCCCAATCTTTGTTTAAGTAAAACCATGTTAGGATGATTAATTACCTAATTAATTTTGCTTAATAATCCCTAAGTATATAGTCAACTAGGGTTGTTACATGGATAGAGGTTCGTTGACTCACGACTGACATAAAACATTCCGACTTCATATTGAATTAATGCGAGAGAGGACGATTCCTTTAAGGCACTTTATGCAGGATTATCACACCTAGTTCATCATTTAGTTAATGTGTGACTTATAGTTCGTTATCAATAAGATTTGTTTTCGAAAGAGACAATTATGATAAGGATAACCAGGAGTTAAATACAATCAGTGCTCACATGACCTTGGTACATCTAGTTAATGTAACGCATGATCACCGTTATGTTAGGCCTATTTTTCTTTCATTTATGGCTACATGTTTCAATCCTTTAGGTCTTCAACTCTATCAATTGTGTAGGTAAGTTTATTTCGTATTGTCGATTAGGGTTGGTTCATGTGCACTATACATAGTGGTCAGAGTTTAGAAATGAGTATAGGACAAAGGGTCCTAAGTTTGAAACAAATACATATAGGATAGTATTATGATACTAGTAAGATTGAAGGTGTTTGGAGGTCAATATTTAAAGTGTGAGAAACGATCTTAATAGATATCAAGAAGTTAATAACAACATTTATTACCTACCTATGTTAACTATAAGCCTTTGAGAATGAGTTGTTTAAATAAAACGGAGATTTAATGTTCCTTAGAATTTTTTTTATGGGTAATTTGGGGTACATTACATTATCGTATCATAGTTTAATACCATTCATGGACCGAAGTAGTTCTGGTGTCTTTTATTTATGCAATAAGAGTTACAATAGTATATTGGGAAACAAGTTCTTGAGTATTTTATAATAACCCTCTTGTATATAGTGAAATTATCATTTTTAGTGTTCAAAAACATAAGTATTCCAACAAAGGATGGACACCTTCAGTAACCACTCATAGAACCAAATCAATGATCTAACACATTGATGTTTTTACATTGTAAAACCCCTGTGGGGAAATATCGACAGCCCTATCCCACATGGCCAGTTCAAGAAATTTATCGATGGAAAAGAAATATATTCCAGAGAGTTTATGACAATCGATCATCGATGAATGACCCTCCATGATCTTGTTAGAAAAATAGGACTGTGAAGAAATAAAATAAAATAAAATGCAAAAAGAGAACACAGAAGATACACAATACAAGAGAGACACAGATTTACGTGGTTCACCCAGTGTGGGCTATGTCCACCAGAGAAATTGCCAGGTCCTTCCTTTATTAATATCCAACAAATGAAGGGATACAGCCTACAACAAAACCCGTTGTAACTTCCTCTTCTTCTCTCACAGTCTCCTCTCTCAGAATAGAATATTCGCCATCAACCATAGCCGCAATACATTTCCCTCATAAAAGAGGGTTACCTTCTAGGGCAAAAAACCCTAACATAATCTCTACCATTAGATCTGCGACCTTATAATGAACGGTCCAGATTTACAATGAAATTACAATATACATTTATAAGGCAATTTTTCTTTCGAGGGATTTTCCCCTGAACCCCTGTTGGGGTCCTGTTTGCCCCCAGACCCCCCACTGAGGGGGATAGAACCCCCGGACCCTGTAGAGGGGGTACCCCCCCTCTGCACTCCCCCGCGTGGAAGAGTGTACATACTTCCTGGGTGTAAATATTTCATGGGGTATAAACATGGCTGTAAGTAAGGGCCTCTGAATCAGGAAGATAATCAGGCTCCACAACCAACAATCTCTCACTTGGAGACTGATCTCAACAACTCCACCACTGTTGTATATGCTGGAATCTGAACCTTCTTGGACCTGGTAAATTTATCATCTTCATCTTTATTCTCGAAGACCAACTGAAACTAAGCAGGAACTTAGTTTCTCCCTACTTACTCCCTTTGTTAACATGTCTGTAGGATTCTGGTTAGTGTGTATCTTTTCCAACTTCAAATGTGCATCTTCCAAGGCAGATCGTATGAAGTGGTACCTCAAATGTATATTCTTAGTCTTCAAATGGAAGGCTGATTTCTTTGCAAGATGAATTTCACTCTCACTACCACAGTACAACCTGTTATTCTCCTGCTTCTTTCCCAATTCCTCCATAAAAATCTATAACCAAATCATCTCTTTACTAGCCTCTGTAGCAGCAACATACTTTGCCTCTGTTGTTGAAAGTGAAACAACCTTTTGCAGGTTTGAAATCCAACTTACTGTTGTTCCACCTATAGTAAAAACATACCCTGTGGTGCTCCTCCTGCTGTCTTTATCACCTACCATATTTGAATCAACATATCCCTGTAGAAAAGTGTCTGAACCTCCAAAACATAATGCATGAGTA
>ML776606.1:2182630-2203500 GCA_009831015.1 Picea engelmannii
AAAAAACAAAATTCTAGAGGAGTGCAAATTAGGGATTGTGATGATGGGCATAGTCCCCTCGCACCTTTTCAATTGTTTTATCATACAAATGCAAGGGAATAGGTGGGAAGGGGTGTGATGCCCAACATCACTATTTTTAACTTCCGACTTCATGAAAGGGGTGGCATGAGGAAATTCTAAAGCATGCGGTTTTAAAAGCCACTTTCTTTAGGGATCTTCTCGAGAGGCAACATTTTAATTTAGCTTCCATTCTGTAGTTGGGTTTATTTACATTCTCTGAAATTTGTCTAGTTCATTTTGCAACTATATTTTTGTTTATTTTCTTTCTTTCATATCGTATATGATGTTGAATTATTTTTAAAATATAGTTTGTATACTCTTATACTATATTTGTATGTAAATAGAACACAACCTCTAGTTCTACGAATTTATACACCCTTGCTACATATTTCTAACAAAAAATTGGAGACTCCACTGTTGGAATATGCTAATTATTCCATTAACTATTTTTGGAAATTTCCAAGTTTATAAAGTCATAAAAGAGTCTCAATCAGTTCTAGTTAGTTGAAGAAAGATCTAGAAGGAAAGAGTCATATTATTAGTAAATTATATATATTTAACTATCTCTTTAGATGTAATGAATCATTCATAAGTTTAGAGTTGCAACTCTTGTATCTTGCGTTTGGTTGTGTGTTATTTTCTTCAGTTCATACATCCGTAGTTCTAAGTAACTCTCCTCCTCCTCCAAAGTGGTATAAGAGCGCAGGACCGGGCTCACGCCCTCATGGGAGGGCCCAGGATCCTAAGAAAAAAGTGAGGTTAGTGAGAAATCCTGCAGAGCGTAAGGTTAGAGAGAAACCCTGCATATCCAAAGAAGAGGCCAAGATATAAAAAGGACACTGCAAATTGTAGTAACATAAAACATATCACAGAAAATTGAAGTAAAGGATACATATCGCATGAGATCCCGAAGGTTTCGGTAGAGAATGCAACAAATTTGGTGAAGAAAAAATAGATTTTGCGTACTTTCCGTTGAATAAGCCGAGCCCTCTGTTCCAAAAATATCCATAATAAAAAAATCCATTGTTGATTTGTTTTGCAGACGTCGTTGTCATATTACAAGTGCGCTACAAGAACACGTGCATTTGTCATTCGTAAATTTTACGTTAAGTTCTTTGAAATCACCAAAGAAGAGAGAAGCCATGAGAGGCCAAGGGTTTCATGCCATAAAGGGAAGTCATGAAGCATAGGAGCATAAGAATCTTCACTATTTTAAATAAAAACCCATTATCATAATTTTAAAGGAAGCACGTGGGACTTCTCTATTATTTTCATTTTCAAGGAAGTTTTTAAAGGAAGTCGATGATATTTTCTTTTGGTATTCATAAAGAAATAAAAAATATGAATTTTTTTTGGTATTCATAAAGAAATAAAAAAAATATGATAGTATGGGATTTGTAAAGTTATTTTTAGAGTATTTTTGTATCTTGTCTATTTGTAATGGGTCGGTTGAGAATTTAGTAAACAATGTTTGTTGTACCTATGATAAAATATGGTAAAGTGTTGTAGGGAGCACATGATTGGTTGTACCCAACACTTCAGAGTTTTTTGGTCCAAAGTTGTAAGCTTTTCCATAGGAAATATGTACTCGAGAGGTGTTTAGTAAGCTCTATTGAGTCACGCTTACATGGATTAGTTTGATCATGTAGAATAAGAGTGGATGTGGCATAAAGTTGTGGAATTAAACACTAGGTAGGTACAAGGGTGGCACATCTACTCATATCTAAGCTTGATGGTTAGTCAGAGAAATTGTATCTTAGATTAAGGGGTGAATAAGAGATGGAAATATAAGAGTGTGAGTTGGTTGGGACCAAGTCATAGAGAGAGTCTAATGCATTGATGAATCATGTTTGTGAAAAGGATTCCTAGAGAACTAGCGAGTACATCAGTTGGCACCCATGTATCTTGGTAGATGGATTTATTTTTATATGGACATCAATGATTGACTGTTTGCAGAAGAAAAATGTTCGAGGAGTAATCAGTTTTATGCAGGTACAAAAGAGAAATAAGCAGAAAGTTTGAAGATGAAGCTCAAGGTGAAGAAATCCAAAGTGAGTTCACATGGCACTTGAGTTGAGGTTCGTGGTCAATAGAAACCACTTGTATGCAAAGTTTGTGGTTAGATAGAAACCATTTGGTGTGATGGTTAGTGGTCATCCGAAACCACTTGAGCGTTGTAATGGTTAAGGGTAATCCAACGAAAAAACCTATATATGGTGAATTGGTTGAGGGTAACCCATAGAAAACCCATGAGTTGATTAAGGACGTAGCCATTGAAATTTGTCTTCTCCCATCATTGTATTGATGTTTTCAGCTATAGATCCTATTGATTGTTTGTTTTAGTTGTAGCTAAGTCTCCCTCTGTCTTTCAAATTGTTGTAGATGAAACAAGAAGAATGATGCAATACCATTATATCTCAAGGATTCTATGAGAGCATTTTTCTCAAGTTGCAGCTGAAACCATATTTAATATTTGGCGATGGAAAATAATGAAAGGGAGAGAAACATCAATCAACATGAACGTTCTAGTTATTGAAGAAGTTTATGTTGTACCAAAAGAAGTAAAATCTTTTGGAAGATACTGTTGAAGAAGAAGAATATTGTTGAAGAAATTGAAGCTATGAATAATGTGAATCCCACTGTGTAAAAACACATGTGGATGATGTAATTGGAATTGATCACAAAAGGTTGTAATCCTAGCTGAGACATAGACCAGCATGCATTCATGGTTAGTGTTAGAATTGTTAGTAGTTGTAATTAAGGGGGAGTGTTGAAATATGATAATTACACATGTTAAATATTTTTGGAAAGTTCCAATTAATTTAGAGAGTCGTAGAAGAGTCTCATTGAGTTCTAGTTAGTTGAAGAAAGATCTAAATGAGAAGATTCCTTTTATTAGTAAATTCTATGTATTTAAGCATCTCTTCAGAAGCAATGAATCATTCATAAGTTTAGAGTTGCATCTCTTTTGTCTTGTGTTTGGTTGTGTGTTCTTTGCTTGTGTTCATACAGTCGTAGCTATAAGTAACTCACCTCCTCCTTCATCCACTAGGATTAGAGCCTATTTCTCATCCATGGTTGTGGGTGTGTGTTCAACACCCCATACCCTCTTTAATTATTTTGAGTTTTTGGGCCTATTTAATTTGTTGTTTCTTTCTTAGTTTGTATGCAAGAAGCAATGGACTGAAAGCCTTGATATCTACCTTGATATCTAACTCAAAGATCATTTGTCAATTATAAAGAGACTTAGATGTTCCAACTCACATTATGCAGCTACCATTTGCACTGACTAATGTAGTATATGGGGGCATTATCTCCAAGGCGAATGCACTTTACAAGGTTAATCGTTGCAAGGGGTCCGAAATTCTATTTCCAATTTTTTAGGTTTTGTTCTCCTTTTAGGTGTTATTTCACTGTTTAGAATTCTCATGCTACAAATGATGTGTTTTCTTTAAGAATATCATAGGATTGAGAATGAAACCACAATAGAGACCCTACTATTTGTTGATTTCTTGCAAATTTCACTTTCATATTTTGTTAACGTAAACTACAGGAAATGGTAGTGTACCAACACACACCATGGATATAAAAAGATTTTCCAATCAACAAATTTCATATTTTCCTTTTGAATGATTAAATTTTGTATTTTGTAGTTTTTTAAGATGCAACTCAAATTCTATGATAGTGGCTATGTTTTTTTTTGTTTTTTGTTATAGGTCACTAAAATTTAAGATAGATATGTGAAGTTGTTCCATCTCTCAAAACCATTAATTTTTAATTCCTTGAGGTATATAGAAATGTAATTTTGTTTTATATAAGTAAAAATATGAATATTCCCAACACACACACATATATATAACATATATATAATAGGAAACCTTCATCTTCTCAAAAATAATATAAATCTACCATACCTTCATTTAGATTATAACATAAATAAAACCCAATATTATGATCATGTACCATTTCATAGATTAAAGGTCAACAATCATTCCATTGCATCGATTACAAGTCAACAATCATTCCATATCATGTAAGTGATTAAAATGTCACTCAACAACAACAATTTGAAAGCATTCATCACATCACTTCATTAATGTTACTAAAAATACAAAGGACAAAATAAATTAATTCTATCCAAACCATGCATCACATTACTCTCTTAATCTTAATACATAGATATTGTAATAAAACGATATGAAGGAGAACACCAAGGGGCATCAATGCCCTTCAACTCATTAAATAGAATACATAGCTTACAAAATTGAAACCAAAAACAGAATTGAAAGTAGACTTAAGTCTAACTATAATTGAACTAAAGTCAAACTAATTTACATTACATTATTCTAGCACTCCTTCTTAATCTTAGTTGTTACATTTATCATTACTTACTATTCTGAAGTGCTATCTCTGAAATTCAAAAACTATTTTTCCTAAAATTTTTATGAAGCTATATGCTAGCTAATCTCTTGATCCACAGAATTGAAGAGAAATATCTACATTATTGATGATCTCTTTGATGAAATGAAACCAAGTGTCAATGTTCTTTCTTTTATTGTAAAATACAAGGTTCTTTGACAATTGGATAGCTTAGTTGTTATCATAGAAAATAGGACTTGGCTCATTTCCATAGGTGCCAAATCTTTGAAAAGTCTTCTCAACCAAATTGCTTGAAATGCTACTAAAGTTGCAAAAACATACTTTGTATTTGATCAAAATATTGCAAATATGGGTTACTTCTTTGATTCCCATGAAATTAGATTGGTACTTAGATAAAAGGCATAAAAACAAATGTGTTTTTCATGTCATAATCATAGTCTGTGTACCCTGCAAGTGAATAGTCTTCAAATGTTTTATACCATAAACCAAAGTTAAGTGTACATGCAACATATATTAATATTCTTTTTCCAAATTTCTAGTGATAATCATTGGAGGATTCCATAAATATTGAAATAAAGATTGCTACAACCATTTAATCAGATCTAGTTGCAGTAGGTACATTAAACTACCAACCAACCTCTTATATAATGTAGAATCAACTGTTGAACCTGAATCTCATTTGTTCAACTTTATTCCTAATGCAATATATGTTTTTGTTGGTTTACATATATCCATTCTAAATATCTTTAGAACATTTGTAGCATACTTTACCTGATAGAAAAAAATACCATGAGAAGATTGTTCAACTTCAGTACCCAAAAAATACTTCATGAGTAAAAGATCAGTGATCTCAAACTTAGTTTTCATGGTAGCTTTAAATTCATCTTACATGAAATTATTTGTGTGAATCGTATCATCAACATAAAGACAAACAATAAGTATTTTACCGTGATGATCAATTTTTGTATACAGAGTTGCCTCATTGCTACTCCTAATGAATCCATTGTTAATCATATAGGAGCCAATTCCACTATACCTCTTGGAGCTTGCTTCAAGCCATAAAAAACTTTCTTCAACTTGTACTTTTTGTCCTCTTGTCCTTTGACTTCATAACTAGCTGGTTGATCCACATAAACTTCTTGTTGCAAAATTCCATATCAGAAGGCTGACCTTATATCTAACTAAGAGAGTTTCTATTTGTTTTGAGTTGTAGTAGACAAACTCATTCTTATTGTGTCTAACCTTTCTACTAGAGAAAAGGTTTTTCCATAATCTATGCCGCATTTGTTGAGAGAAACATTTGGAAACCAACCTTGCCTTATGTTTCTCTATGTTTCCTTTATCATTAACCTTTGTTTTCTAAACCCACTTAACTCCAATGCTTGATTTATCTTCTGGCAAATAAAAGAGATCCCAAGTCTTGTTCTTTTCTATGGATTCAATTTCATCATTCATTGCTTCTACCCAGTGTTCCTCTTTGACTACTTCGTCAAGGTAGGTTGGTTGAATGGATATAAATGAAAAATGACCTTGTTGTTCATAGTCATTGTTTTTCATATATTGCTGAAGAGGATGAATCAATGCTGGAAGAAGAAACATTTCAAGAGTTTTCTTGTTGTCTTTGTACATGTAGTCTTGGAAGTCTTTGTGGATTTACTTGTTATTATGAACTTTATGTTTGTTCATTAATCTGTTGCATTGGATTTTGGCTATCCATTGTCTCCTTTTCTTGGTTATTCCATGATTTGTTCTCAAGGAATTTAATGTCTCTCTTCACCAGAAATTTCATGGTGACTTGATTATAAAGTTTGTATGCTTTTAACTTTTCACTTGTATCCAATGAAGATACACTTTTCACTTCTATTGTCAATACTATTTCTCATTTATTCAGGTATATGTGAAAAATCAATGCATCCGGAAATTCTGAAGTTTGACACATTTATCTTAGTGCCACTCCAGGGCTCTTGGGGTACTTTATCCTTCACATTGTTTGTTGAAGATCTGTTCAAAATATATATTGCTTCAACCCAATAATCATTGGACAAGTCCTTTGTTATGAGCCTTATATTAGCTATGTTCATGATAGCTAGGTTATTTCTTTCATCCACTCCATTCTACTATGGAGTGTATCTAGTTGTAGTGTCTGTCTCCAAAAATATGTAAAGTCTTTTGAGTTGTATTTGTTCATGATTACAGTTGCGTGAGACATACTCCAGGACACAGAATGAGTGAGTCAGCCTATGAGAGAGCCCATGAGTTGGGTGTGCCCATGAGATGGGTGTGTTGTTCCTCTCTAAGACGGACATGGAACGTTGTGTTCCCCCCCCATGTGGGGTGAGGAATCCCATGAGTTGGGTATGCCCATGAGATGGGTTTGTTGTTCCTCTTTGATACGAAGATAAAATGTTGTGTGCCCCTGTGTGGGGTGAGGAAGCCCATGAGTTGGGTCTATCCATGATATGGGTGTGGCATTCCTCTATGAGACAGAAATGGAACTCTGTGTGCCCTTGTGGAGGGAAGATGCCCATGATCTGGGTGTTTCGTTCTCTCTTAGATGGAGATGAAATGACGCGTACCCCTATGAGGCATCAAGGACCCCATGTGATGGGTTTACTATTATCCTTTGTGCAAAGAGTTGAGATGATGTGATACTCCAGCTGATTATCCTATGAGACTCAGTGAGATAGATATATGTTGAGTAGGATGTTCTTGTGGTTGAGAATAGGTGGACGTGATGTGAGTGGTTGAGAACTAGTGAGTCTGTATCGTGATGATTCTCCTATGAGATGCAATGAGATAGAGATCTGTTGACTTGGACTTCCTTGTGGATGAGCAGAGGTGGATGTTCCCCTAGTGGTTGAACACTAGTGTTTGTGTGATATCCCTTTCTATATTGTCTAAGAGTCAGATTTATATTTAACCCTAATTATGATTTAAATAGTATAGGTTGGCCCCACCATAAAGTGAAAGATAATTAATATAAAGGATAATTAATATGGTAATTATTAATTATATTCTGAGTTAATGAGGTTGGCCCTGTTGTGCCAATAGACACCACTTTTGATGTGTCTGATCTAACATAAATAAATTTGATTTCCCCATTGAGGAAACACAACACACATGTGAGTTTGGAAATTTCAGCAAGTAGTTGTTCAAGGGATGAAGTGTGCAGCTCATTTGGGCACTACACTTATTTGTTTTGTGAGCACCATTTTGTGTGCTAGGTTTGGAGTGGGAGGTCTTTCTCTTGAAGAATATAGCAAAGGATTGGTTGTGTTTTATTCCCTTGTTGAGAAGGGTTTCCAAGCATACTTCTTCTGTACTTGTGCACGGTATTTGTTCTTGTGATCTTGTTTAATGCAACAAATTGTTTATGGTGTAATTGGAATTCTCTATGGTTCAAGTAAAATTCTAAAATTGGAATAAAATTCATTCTTGATCCTATTCTAGTGATAAAATCAACATGTTTTTAGAGCATAGGTCTTGAATAACCCATTGCACAAGCATATGCTAGTCATCCCTCCTCTTTTGTAAAACTATATGACCCTCCTAGGGTTTCCACACATTCGGTATGACCCTCCTTCTTTTCCAGTTTGAACTCTTAATACTTGGACGTTGGGGATAAATTTGGCATAGAAGAGTACGGCCTCCTCCTGTGCACCTCTAGAGACTTTTAGAGTGAAATTCTGAGCATTTTGAATTTTTGGCCCTAGGGTTTCTAGGATGTCGCAATTTTCTACACATTCTTGTTTTAGGGTTTTTGCATCTCATTGAAGGAGATTTTCAGCTCACCAATATTTCTATGACTTTCTTAAATCTTTTTTTTGGCAATCATAAGCCCAAAAAAACATAAGGTTGCTAGACTAGCCTACCCGTTAGGTTTTCTAACCCAATTGACAAGGGTTTGCAAAGAAATTCTAGAATATGAAGAACAAAACCTTGGTGGAAGATAGGCTTGATGGATCAAACAACTTCAGATCCTAGAAGTGAAGCTTTCATATCACCCTTAAAGAGGATGACCTATTAAGTGTGATACAAAATACTTTACCACAGACAACTATTGATGAAGAAAAGGAAGACAGGAAGGAAGATTACGTCAAGGCAAGGAATAAAATCATCTACTCAGTAAGAGATCATCTCCTACCTCATATTACCAACCTGAAGACAACTTATGAAATGTATGAAGTATTGAATAATATGTTTGAGAGTGACAACACCCTCAGAGCCCTTACATTGAAGCGCCATCTTCAAAGTATTAAGATGAAAAAAGGTGATATCATTTCTACCTTCTTTATAAATATGTCAGAGATTAGAGATTAGCTAAGTCTCATTGGAGAAATCATATCCGATAGAGAACTTGTTTGGACCACTCCCAATAATATTCCAAAACATTGGGAACCATTTCTTCAAAGCATCCGTGGAAGAGAAAAAATACCTACTTTTGATCGTCTATGGACAAAATGTACCCAAGAAAAAATTAGACTTAGAGATAGAGGAGTGGAATACTTCCCTCCTAATGGACAACATTATCTTGCACTTCATACAAATAAAGGAGTAATATTTAAAACAAAACTTCAGGAAAACATTCAAAGATGAAAAGACTTCATCAGCTTCATGGTATGATCAGAGAACAGACATGATAGAGATCCAGTGCTTCAGATGTGAAAAGTATGGACACTATGGGAGAAATTTTCCTACCTGAAAGAAATTTAGACAATACGCTTCAACCACTGACATTGATCTATATCCACCTCAAAAGGATGAAGACAAGAGAGATGAGGATTACTTCATCTAAACCAAATGAAATATTGAGCATGACTCCAGACTCACGTAAATTGTTTGATTTAATCATTAAACCTATAGTTGATTGCACCTTTTATAGTGAAGGGTATTATCCCTAGTGTGGGAGCCCTCATGACTTGGATAATTATCCCTAGTATGGAGGTCCAACCTTTATTGATTGATTATTATTCTAGTATAGGAGGCCATCTTGGTTATTATACCAGTATGAAGGTAATCAAAATACTATAGAATTAGTAGAGGACATGATAAGACATGAGACATATCTAGGTTAACAAACATGAAAAGAAAGATATCTATCCTTTAGAATTAAGAGGGAGATACTTGACTTAGAGGGATTCAAACTATTTGAGAAGAAGGAAGAGACATTACCTTCTCCCCTTCATCATTTCAAAGGGAGACAACCATTGATCTAGTTGTCCAATTACTCGAGTTTATATGACCAAAGACATTGCAGTAGGCCATAAAAGGCCTATCTTGGTTCAAAAAACTTTGCAATAGGCAGAGGGACATGCATCCTCTCAAGGCACATTCTGAGAGAGCAAGAGACCAAAGATATTTTTTGAGCTACTTTTTAGCCATGAGTCACATCATTAGTTCTCAACCTTCTTGTCATGGAGAAGCGACATGTGAGAAGAAATGAAAAGATTCCATGATAGAAGAATACAAGTCTATCTTGAAGAATGATGTATGGGATATTGTTATGAGACCATAAGGGAAGTCTCTGATGAATTCCAAGTGGATCTAAAAGAGTAAGCATGCAGCTGATGGAATTGTCGAGAAATACAAAGAAATATTTGTAGTCAGAGGATTCTCCCAAGTAGAGGGAGTTGACTATGATGAGACATTTACTCTAGTATCCATATACACTTCCATACATACCATCATTGGACTAGCTACATCCATGAGTTGGAAACTACATAAGATGAATGGATTCTTAATGAGTTTGGGATTCAACAAGAGTGTTGTTGATACAAACATATATTATCATATTGTTTGTGACGAGTTCTTGATCTTGGTCTTATATGTGGATGAATTATTCCTTACCGATTCAAAAATACATACTTATAAATGCAAGAAAGAATTGACTTATGACTTCGAGATGAAGGATTTGGGTATCATGCACTACTTCTTGGGACTAGAAGTATGAAAGAGGAGTGATGAGATTTTTTCCCGAGTTAAGGAAAATATATAGTGTAGATATTGAAGAAATTCGGTATGACATAATGCAAATCCATGCCTACACCAATCATGATGGATTTGAAGAAAATGAATGATGTTGATTCAAGTCAGATTGATCCACAACTAAGAGGATCACCGATGTATATGGTTAACACTAGACCTGATATATGTTATGCAGTGAGTGTACTTAGTCAATTCATGATTGATCTGATACAGACTCACTCGATAGTAGAAAAACATGTATTGATATACCCATGAATAGTTGGATATCTCCTAACATATGCCTCGAGTGTAAACTTGAGATTTCACAAATATACCGATGTAGATTAGCGAGGGAGCGCAGTGGACCAGAAGAGCACATCTGGTTGTTGTTTTACCTTGGGATCTACAATGGTTTCCTAGTGCAACAGGAAATAGATCTCTATGGCCTTGAGTACCGTAGAAGCAAACTATACAACATTGTGATAAGCAGGGTTGTTTGAATCTCTCTAAGAAACTTCTGTTTCACGATAGATCAAAAAACATTGAGATAAAACATCATTATATCAGAGACATGGTGCAAAGGAAAGGAGTACACGTGAAATACCTTCCTACCCATGAGCAGATTGCATAAATCTTAACCAAACCTATTTTAAAGATGAAGTTCAACTACTTCTATGGGAGACTTGGCCTGGTGGAGAATACCTACCAAGATGAGAGGGAGTGTTGATGATTACAACCAAGATGAATTTTGAGTAATTCCGTGAGAGACTTGGCCTAGTGGATAATTCCTCCCTAGATGAGAGGGAGTGTTGATAATTACAACTACGTGAGACTTCCTTTAGGACATAGACTGAGTGATTTGGCCTGTGAGAGAGCCCATGAGTTGGGCGTGCCCATGATATGGTTGTGTTGTTCCTCTCTAAGACTCATATGGAACATTGTGTGCTCATGTATGGGGTGATGAAGCCCATGAGTTCGGTGTGCCCATGAGATGGGTGTGTTGTTCCTCTCTAAGATGGATATGGAACGCTATGTGCCCCTGTGTGGGGTTAATAATCCCATGAGTTAGGTGTGACCATGATATGGGTATGTCATTCCTTTCTGAGATAGAGATGGAATTTTATGTGCCCCTGTGGAGGGAATATACCCATGAGATGGGTGTGTCATTCTTTATGAGATGGAGATGAAATGATGTGTAACCATATGAGGGGTGAAGGATCTCATGTGATGGGTTTACTATTCTCCTCTGTGCATAGAGTTGAGATTATGTAATACTTCGGGTGATCGACTCAGTGAGATAGATATATGTTTAGTAGAATCTTCCTATGGATCAGCATACGTGGATGTGATCCTAGTGGATGATCACTAGTGAGTGTGTATCCTCATGATTCTCCTCTGAGACATAGTGAGATAGGGATATGTTGACTTGGACATCCCTGGACATGCCCCTAGTGGCTGATCACTAGTGGGTGTCTGATATCCATTGCTATATTGTTTAAGAATTATCTCTAACCCTAATTATGATGTAAAAGGTACACATAGGCCCCACCATAAAGTGAAAGATAATTAATATAAAAAATAAATAATATGGTAATTATTAATTATATTATGAGTAAATGAGGTTGGCCATGTTGTGTCAATAGACACCACTTTTGATATGTCAAGTCTAATATAAATAAGGGTGTTTTCCCCATTGAGGAAACACAACACACATGTGAGTTTGGAAGTTTTAGCAAGTACTTGTTCTAGAGCTGAAGTCTGCACCTCTCTTGGGTGCTAGACTTCTTGGTTTTGTGAGCACCCTTTTGTGTGCTAGGTTTATGGTGTGGGAGCTATTTCTCTTGAAGAATATAGAAAATGATTGGTTGGGTTTTCTTCTCTTGTTGAGAATGTTTTCCCATGATTGTTCTTGTGATGTTGTTTATTATAACAAATTGTTTATGGTGTAACTGGAATTGTCTATGGTTCAAGTAAAATGCTAAAATTGAAATAAAATTCATGCTTAACATGATCACCTTTACATACTTTCCACTCTTGTTTCTGCTTCAACTTTCAAGTATTTAAACTTTGAGAAGATATAATATTTATTTTTAAGTAAATAAATCCATATTTTCCCTAAAATCTTCAATTAACATGAGAAAATAAAAACTACCACCAATCGATTGGGTTTACATTGGTAAACATAGATATGTGTGAACCAATTCAACATGTTTTTTTTCTCTACTTGAGGATGTTGGAAAGTTGTCTCTCTTATGCTTTCCAAGTAAACAATTTCACATGGCCTGTCAATTTTATTTAAAAGAGGAAGACCTTTGACCGTTAAATGGAAGACTTAAACTCTGAAATGGAAGGTGAGGAAACCTAGTATTCCAAAAGATAGTTTCAATTTTGTTTGGGATAATCTGGTCATATGATTCGGACAAATTGACACTTCTCATGTTTAGGGGAAACATCATATGCTTAGTCATCTAAATTTTTCCAATTAGCTTCTTACAGGGTGATTTGTCAAAAATCAAGCATGTTTAGCCTTCACATAAGACATTATAACCATGCTCCATAAGTTTTCCTACAACAATCAGATTGTGCTTAGGGTTTGATACATAGTAGACATCATGTATGCATTTTTTCTGATTTTGTTTGGATAAGATAGATACAATTCCTTTTCCTATGTATTTTACTTGAGAATCATATCCTCGAGTAATTGTTGATTTAACATCTTATACCTAAGAAATTATATCTTTGATACTAGTCATGTGATTGTTGCATCAGCTGTCCAGCAACCAAAGGTCATTGGAGTGACCTTCTTGAGATATTTGGCATGAAAGAAACAATCCTTCAGATTGTTCTTCTTTGTTTTTGGATACATTTTTTCTACCTCTTTTCTCATTTGATTTCTTCTTTCTGCATTCAGTTTCATAATGACCAAATTTTCTTCAATATTAACATTGAATTCTGGAAGTTTCAATCTTTGTTCTCCCTCTTCCTCTTTGATTTTGTGGGTCTCTAGACTGCTTATCTCATCCATTTGAATGCCTATCATATGAATTTTGTTTTCCTCTACCACTTCCTCTCTGATTTCTCCCTCATGTTCTAGGTCTTGAATGCATGTTCAATGGACCCATCTTTTAAGTCTAGTTTCATGAAAATGAGTCATCCCATCATTTCTTCAACAAAGAAGCTAGAAAGATCTTTAGAATTAAGAATGGTTGTCACAACCATTTCGAACGTCTTGGGACAACTTCAAATGACTTTTTCAACAACCCGCTGATCTACAATATCTTCACCAGTGAATCTGGTTAACAATGCCCATTTCTTTTGTGATGAATTGGTCTACATTCTTTGGGTTCGTAAGGCCTGAAACTTCACTATATTCACCTTCTCATTTTCTTGGTAGACAGATTTGAGAATGTCCCAAGCTTGCTTTAATGTATCAGTACCAATTATTTTTTAAAATATTTAGTCATCTATACAGTTTTGAAGCCAATACTTGGCCTTGTTGTCTTTCTTCCATTGTTCTGCAAGTGTGTTTAGTTAGCCTGCTGTTGTTGGCTCTGTGAAACCACCGTTATATACAGGTTCCCAACATTCTTGTGGTTGAAGGAATGATTTCATCAGAAAGGACAAGAACTTGTACTTCTTGCTAAGAAGAATTGGTTCCTAGGTTGGTCCTAGAGTGCTTGAAGCTGCCATTAATAAACAATCCAAAAAAAAATGCAATAGATTTTTATTTTTTTTAAATACCTTTTGGAAACTCTAATCTGCTGTCCTCTTGGGGTGCGATGGAGTATAAAATGGACAAGTGTCTACACTCATTGGAGGTCGATCAACAGAATATCAACGCTCCTGGTTCGCTCTTCTATCAAGTGTATCCCGTCTGGTCTCCGTTCAAGTGATACGTTCTCCATGGATGAGAAGTTTTTCTGCACTTCACTGCTTCGGATCAACTGTCCTGTACACTTTTTGAAGAGGTTTACAAAGCCTATTCTGATACCATGACAAATTCAGAGACAGAGAAATTCAAAAATTAAACCAAAAAAAACAAACAATATGGCGGAGAACAGCATGGTGTAACAGTACCTTTCAGCTCATTAAATAAAATACATAGATTATATAATGTATCCAACGTATCTCAGATATAAACTACAGTAAAGAAAAAACAAAATTGAAAGTAGACTGTCTAATTATATAAACTACAGTAAACCAAAAACAAAACTGAAAGTAGAGTAAAGTCTAATTATAACTGAACTAAAGTCAAATTAAGTGAGATGGCAGACAATGAGCTCAGACAACATAACAGGTGGAGATTACATTATTCAAGCACAAATGAATTTATTTAGTGACGGGTTTTGAGCAGGCGGTTGGAGGTGCCTTTGTGGCTTGTGTCTTCAGTTCGAAATGTAGCTGAAATGTACTTTATGCTCTTGGAAAACTAGTATGTCAATTATCATTGAAAATTATAGTGGGTTGTTATCACGATTGATTCTTATTGTTATTTATGGAAAATTATACTTTTCAAAATAGATTAATAGTAATTTATATGGAATAAACTTTCACTTTTACCAAATATTTTTTTTGAGATTTTTTATTTTTTATTGTTAAAAAAGAATAAATATTACCAAAAAAAAAAAAACTATTTTTAACATAAAAATATAATTTCATAAATACACTGGAACCTTAATTATCTATATTTATATTCACAATATTATAGCTTTTTTCTACGGTCAACTTTTAGCTACATCAATTAATGTCAATGTTGTAACTATATCTATTCTTCGAGTAATCTACTGATTTGGAGAAATTAAGGAGCTTAAAAAACAAACTACTTTCGTATATTGAAACTATGCGTTTGTATTTACGTCTTAATAATTTTTTTTTTTTTGACAATTACCAATATATGATATCCCATTCAAGGTGCTCCTTCTGGTTATTCAAACTATCCTATGATTTGTTTAAAAGAATTTAATTATACTATAATATTATTTAGTTGAACCAAAACGATATCTGCTTATATACAGTGAAAAACAATGATCCAGGGACTCTGATAAAATACTGTATATAGGCAACCAAAATACATTTTCTAAGGAGCTTGAGGAAAAGTGAGCACAACTCCTTTGAAAAATCTTTTAAATGATACATAAATTTTCTCACCCTAAAGTTATAAAAATACATTTCAATGCCTCACTGTGTATTCCATGATCTCACTGTGTATTCCATAATCAGGTTTATTCATCAACTTAGGTAAAGAATTTGTATTTAAGTTAATCTTTTAAATTTTGGAACATGATTATTAGTAATTTATTATCAAATATATTAATATATTAAAAATTTTAATACTTCAATATTAATGTATTAAACTAATATAGATTTATCTTAACCTAAGATCAACTTTGAGAGGGATCAAATCTTTTGAAGCGAAAACTTTTTTTAGAGTGAAAAATTTAAGTAAAAGGTTAATGGTTTTCACCTCTAGAGATTTGATCATTTTGGGCCCTTCATAGATAAATCCATGGTTAAGATGGATCTATGATAGTTTAATACATTAATACTAAAGTATTAAAAAATATTAATATATTAAAAAATATTAATGTATTTTTTAATGATGATGATGATCATTATCGTCCACTAAGACCGGATTGGTCTATCCGGCCTTAAGAGGGTAAGTGATTACTTGTGATTTTTTAGAATTTTGTGTATGTGCTAGAAAAACATTAAGACAAACTTTCCAAGATCATCATAGTTTTGTTGAGTTAAGAGGTTATGAAGGTTGCTAGTGTGACAAATCTTTTGAAAATAAGATCTAATATTGATATAGGATCGACAGTCTAAGAGAAAGTGATTTTCATCTTCAACCTTCTTAGTGTCGCAATGGTGACACATTGTTTCATACCATGGCGTTTTAGGAATACAACAACTCCCACTTTCACTATGGAGCTCGTGAGAATTTGTTCTTATCTTAACAATGTTTATTTTTTCTTTACACTTGTAAAAAATGATAGATAATGTTGATCTTCTAGACTAGGGTTGATTACATCCTTATAATACCTTAATTTTATTTTTTCCTCTAACTCTTTATCACACCACATTTTCTCCTTAAATTTTGACTTGATGATATTTTTAATAGTATCTTTATTCTGCAAAATGATGTCTTCCATGATTCCCCAATAGTTTATCCAAGACCGAGCATGTTTATGCCATCCTCTCTTGAGTCAATGGTTGTTACGACTCGAATTTGAAGCAATTTTAGAAACCCTCTTGTCTTCCATGTTATTTAACTTGTTCTTATGCATTAGGTATCTAACCATAGATATGAACTCAATGGGGGAGAGACTTGTTTCTAAGAGGAGGATGTAATAGGGCATATTTCCTTTAATTTTGAGATTATAGGTTATAAAATTCTTTTGTATTTTCTCTATCTTTATCCAAGATTCACAAGAGATACTACATCCCCACACTTCACATACATAAAGAATAAAAGGTGTAACAAGAGTCTCAAATAGGAGTTTCTTTTTATCCCAACTCAAAAGATTGACTGATTTACAATTGTTTTCAAGCCCATAATAAGATTTTCAGACCCAAATAATATTTTTCTCAATGCTATAATTCTAGTTGAGCTTGTGGTAAATATCAATTACAAGATATTTGTATGAATTCGTTCCTCTAAGTTGTTGTTATCATATATGAAGGAATCATAAGTGATCTTATTGGATTTAGTAATCATGACCTTAGTCTTATCAGTATTAAGAGTCATACCCACATTGGAGAAAAAATTCTTAAGGATTCTTAGTTGGTTTTCAATATCATGGAGAACCATATCCATAAGAATGATGTCATTGGTATAAATAAGAAGATTGATTACATACCAATGAGAGCAGGCCCAACCAACAAAAAATGTTTTTCCAAACAATCTTTTAAGTTGTCAATGTATATGCCAAAAAGGGTAAGGGGACAAGGGACAATCGTGTATGACTCCAATATTGTAGTAAATCTATTTCAACCTTCCCTCAGTGATTTTAAACTTAGCAATAATGTTCTCATACATACTTATTGCAACAACCCTCAACTCGAGAGACAATTTTATCTCTTCCAAGATATTCCAAAGTTTTTACCTAGGAATCATGTCAAACGCTTTTCCAAGGTCAACAAAACAACAAAAAATATTGGTTTTAGTATGATCCATTGTTGACTGATATCTCTTAAACCCGACCTAACCTTTATCTCTTTTACTCTGAATTTCTATCCAAAATCTATTCTTGTTTTCCAAAATAATTCCATAAAGCTTGGCTAAAATCAGGCTAATCATAATCGTCCTATAATTACAGGGAATTTTTTGGTCTCCATTTTTAAAAATAGAAACAACGAGGCTTTGAGTCCAGGGTTTAGGGAATCCCTGCTTGATTGCTAAATTGAAGATCTTGTGTATGTGAGGGATAAGGATAGGCCCTTTCATTTTAAATATTTCAGCTTGGTAGCCTTCAATGTCTTTAGCTTTCCAATTTACGAGATGCTTAACCACAAACTCTATGTCATCTAAAGGAAAAACTTAATCCCCCGTAGGGTCAATAGGAATGGTGTCCATGGAATTAGGGAACTCGTAAAGTCTTTTAATGTAGGAATTCCAGTCCGTTAAGGGAATCATATTATTTTCTTTAGTATTGCAGTTTATAATTTGGCTCGAGAAATTCTTAGAATCCAACTTAGATAATTGTGAAAGATTATCTAGCCTTTTATTAATACAATACAGTTTTCCTTTTAAATAGGGATTTGTACATGTTGATCTTATCGAGTTTTAAGGACTCATTAGAAGCATTCCTAATGGTTTTTATAGCAATGTTGCATTCTTTATCATACCAAGGGTTGGTCGTTTTATTATTCTTTTTATAGGACACCTCAAAAGAGAACTTATTAATAGAAGTGGAAAGGGTAGCTGTAAAATTATGATAGAGTTCTTCAATGTCGTCCTTATAAGTTAGGATATTTAATTTACTATTTAAATATTTTAAGAAAATGTCAACTTCACTTTTGTCAAATCGTAATTTCCTTTGATTATTAGAATTCTCTTCAATGGTGTTCATGTGCATGGAAAAGTTTAGAGTTCAGGTTAAAGATTTATGATGAGAGTTGGGTTCATGGTCAGTTAAAAGGTCAAAAGTTGATATTTGGTTGGAAACTAGGATATCAAATATCACATAATCTATGACACTAGTACCTATCCCATGAATACAAGCCATATGATTGGATTTGGCCACTCCATTAGTGCATTTCCAATTATTAGGTCTTGAAAGATGCAGATCTTGACTAAATAAGTACTAAACCAATTCTCAATTAAGACTTGAGAGCCTCTTTTGTAGCCATTAGATAAAACAAGGTCCTCATCTAGCCATAAAGGATTATGGTTGGAATCATTAATTAAAAGAGTGGCTTATTTAGTTGCAGTTCCACCATTAAAGTCTCCTAGAAGGAGGATATTATCTTCCTTTTTAAAACTATAAATATCTTGTTCTAAATTATTATAGGAAGAATTGATCTCTCGATTGTTTTTCTTATAAAAAGTAGATTTAATAGGTGCAAATAGCAAATTGCTATATACATCTTCTTAGCATTCGTGTCTAAAAATGATATCTAAATGTATTGATTCATAGGATCAACCTTGTGAAGTTGAATGTGGGGAGAAATTATCTTTCTAATATAACAAGCTATGCTTCCTGTCCCTTTACAGTGGAACTTTTTGTTCCATTCCGACCATAAGACAAATCATTCTATATTAGGGACCTTGGGCTCCTCATGGTCCCAAGTTTCAACTATACAAATAATATCAATATCACACGAGATCCAACTTATCATAGGACCTTTATCCCATGGAAAGCCACAATAGTTCCAAAAATGTATCTGGAGTGTCCCAAATTCCTATTTATTATTATCCTTCTAGTTTCTATCCCTAACAATAGCTTTTCAATTTCTAATTATTATCCATTTTCCTTATTTCCTTGATTCTTTTACCTTTTGAACTTGTTTCTTTAATTCATGTTTCTCTTGGAAAATGAGGTCTTTATTTATAAATATTCCTGATATTTACTCAGTATTCTATATTTATTGTCATTACAACTTACTTTGACACAAATCAACCTATCTTTGTGATCAATTATTTTTCCTAGCCTCCTTGCTTCTATGAGGTAAGTTGTATCAATTTGTGATTTATTATTTAATTTGTTTTTTTACTATTGCTAGTTTATCTTCCTCTTAGTGTTCTTTTATAGAAAAAATAATGCCCTTAAAATCTCTTTTGATAGGCTCATAGTCCACCATTTCAATTATTTTATCTATTTACTCTTTGATGGATTTCATATCCAATTTGTTTTTTGATATATTAATATATCAATATATTAAAAATTATTAATATATTTTATAATATATTACCACTTCTCTAACCAATACATTGTTTTAGTAGTCCCTAATGAATGTTAGGGAAAATTGAAAAAAAAATCTTATATTAAAATATTTTATGATATATTAATATTATAAAATATATTAAATATTTATTATAGATAGATATTATTTTTATTATTTAAATATTATTTTTATTATTTCATATTTTATTGATTTTATCATAATTATTGAAATTTTTATTTTATAATAAAATAAAAATAATATTTGTTAAATTAAATAATCAAAAGACATGAATTTTAATTTACAAATTTGAAAAGATTTTTTTGTTTTAATTTATTTTTAATTAAAAATAATTATATTTATAAAATTTAAAAAAAATAATAGTATTCAATATTTAACGAGTGATAGCCCCATTAACATGTTGTAAATTTTCAAACTCTTTTTTTTTTTTTATGTGATTGCATTAATCAATAACAATTTCTTTTTCTTAATATTATTGTTTTCCTTTTAACATTTTGTTAATTTTTTAAATAATATTATTATTTTCATCAATTTATTTTACTATTTTTTTTCTCAAAATTATTGTTTTTAGTTGAAAATTTTGTTACTTATTTTTTAAACAATATTATTGTTTTTTTTTCTTAAGAGTATTGATAATATTATTATTGTTTTCATAAATTTATTTTACTATTTAAATTCTCTTGGTTAATTTTATTTTTTTAATTTTGATGTTATATATGTTCAATCTAATACACATTTACAATAAATAATTAATTTTCTTTTACAATTTTTTTAAATTTTTACAAGATATAATATTATTGTTTTATTTATTTTATTATCTATATTAAAATAGAAGTTATATATATATATATATATATATATATATATATATATTATATTATATATATATATTAAATCCAATAACATCCCTTATAATATCTTTGTATATGACAACAACAACTTGGAGGAAGTGAATTCATGCAAATATCTTGGAATTGATATTCACCACAAGCTTAATTGGAATTATAGCATTGAGAAAAGGATTATTGGGGGATGGAAAGCTTATTATGGGCTTGAAAACA
>ML776606.1:2203890-2238333 GCA_009831015.1 Picea engelmannii
TCATCATCATCATCATCATCATCATCATCATCATCATCATCATCATCATCATCATCATCATCATCATCATCATCATCATCATCATCATCATCATCATCATCATCATCATCATCATCATCTTAACTTTGAGCTTTACATATATGTATCTTATTTAAAACATGTATATAATAAATAATTTCAAAATTAATAGCTATACCTTTTATATTATTTTAAAGATTGTTATTCCTCTCCTGAAAATTTTTATTTATGATAAGGTGGGTGCTTTATTTTTTTTAGCACAAATTATTTACATGAAGAATGAGACACATCTTATCACTAGTTTAAATGTTCATAAATGTCATACAAGGTTTAAAGAACATTGACCTAAAAATATATTGTTTTGGTTAAATCATTGAAATGTAATGGAGAATTATTACATGTAACAACTAAAGTTTAAAAATAAAATGGAGTCATATTAAGTTTGAAAATTAAATGAAAAGTTAAACTATACAAACAAACCATTAACCTTAAATTAGAACGTCAAAACCTACATTTTTACAAACAAATAAACAAAAATAAAAAATAAAAAAATCAAAGCTTTCTTTATTATTTATTATTTTCTAGAAGAAAGAAAATAACCTAAAATACATCACTAAAAAAAATTCATAAAAGAAAATAACTTAAAATACATAAGTAAAAGACACTTCCTAAAAATATGTGTGACTAGTAAAATATATTATGCGAATCAATGTTTCTTTTAATGTGATGTTTATAAAGATATTTAATCTAACTTTTAAAACAATTGTAATAAAATTGAATATAATGCTCCATTATTATCAACAACAAAAAACTATTTCAAATATAAAAATAAAATATGAAATTATAGTAACTTTTATAAATCGAATCATTACAAATAAACCATTAACGTTCAAGTAACCTTTAATTAGAATATCAAAAGTATTTCTACGATTACAAATAAACAAAAAGAATCCTAAATAAGAATATCAAAACTCTTTTTATTGTTTTCAAGAAAAAAGGAAAAAAAATATTACAAATACAAAAACAAATTCACATGGAGCTTATAATAAAACAAAGACAAAGGTTGGGAAAAACCTAAAATACATAGGAAATAAAAAATAATGTGTAAAATATATGAGACTACTAAAATAGAATAGGATAATAACTTTCTTTTTTAATGTTTCCTAAAAAGTTTAATCTAATTTTGATAAAATTATGATAAAATCAAAATTGTTTCTTCCTTATTTTCAATAAAAATTCAAACAGATATTGAGATTATAAAAACTTTTTTTGATAGTTTTTTTAAAGAAGTAAATACTATATTTTTAATGTATTATAATACTAATAAAAATTAAAATAAATATTGCAATTACAAAAACATTTTTTCATAAACTTTTTAAAGAAATAAATACTCAATTTTATTCATTATTATATACTTAAAAAAATTTAAATATTTTTAATTTCTTATAATGCTAATAGAGAAAAAGATTGGTTGGGATTTCTTCCCTTGTTGATAAGGGTTTCTCATAATACTTCTGTGTACTTGAGCATGGTATTTCTTCTTGTGATCTTCGTTAGTGCAGAAAATTGTTTATGGTGTAATTGGAATTGTCTATGGTTCAAGTAAAATGCTAAAATTGGAATAAACTTCATGCTTCAGAGAGCTCTAGTGAAAAAATCAACATGGTTTCAGAGCATAGGCCTTGAAGAACCCATTGAAAAATCATCTACCAACCATTCCTCCTCTTTTGCAAAATCGTACAACCCTACTAGGGTTTCCAGATATTTTGTATGACCCTCCTTATTTTCCAGTTTAATCTCTTAATACTTGGACAATGGGGCTAAATTTGGCATAGAAGAGTACAACCTGCTCTAGCGCACCTCTAGAGTCTATTAGAGTAAAATTCTGAGCATTTTGAAATTTTGGCCCTAGGGTTTCTAGGGTGCCGCAATTTTGTGCACATTCTTGGTTTTAGGGTTTCTACAGCTCATTGAACGATATTTTCATCTCACTAGTATTCCTATGATTCTCTTAAGGCTTATTGTTAGCATTCATAATCCCAACAAAACCTAATCCTGCTAGCCTAGCCTACCCGTTAGTTTTTCTAGCCCAGTTGACAAAGGTTTGTGAAGAAATTCTAGAATATGAAGAACAAAACCTTGGTGGAAGATAGGATTGATGGATCAAGAAACTTCAGCTATTGGAATTCAAGCCTTCAGACCACCCTTGAAGAGGATTATGTATTGAGTTTGATACAAAAGACTTTACCAAAGACAACTATCGATGAAGAGAAGGAAGAAAGAAAGGAAGATGACGTCAAGGAAAGGAATATAATCATCTACTCAGTAAAAGATCATCTCATACCTCATATTTCCAACTAAAAGACAACTTATGAAATGTATGAATCATTGAAGAATATGTTTGAGAGTGAAAAATCATCTACTAGTCATTCCTCCTCTTTTGCAAAATCGTATGACCCTCCTAAGGTTTCCAAAAATTTTGTACGACCCTCCTTATTTTCCAGTTTAATCTCTTAATACTTGGACATTGGGGATAAATTTGACATATAAGAGTACAACCTCCTCTACCGCACCTCTAGAGTCTTTTAGAGTGAAATTATGAGCATTTTTGAATGTTTGGCCCTAAGGTTTCTAGGGTGCCGCAATTTTGTGCACATTCTTGTTTTTAGGGTTTCTAGAGCTCATTGAAGGATATTTTCATCTCACTAGTATTCCTTTGATTCTGTTAAGGCTTATTGTTGGCATTCATAAGCCCAACGAAACCTAAGCCTGCTAGCCTAGCCTACCTGTTAGGTTTTCTAGCTCAGTTGACAAAGGTTTGTGAAAAAATTCTAGAATATGAACAAAACCTTGGTGGAAGATAGGATTGATGGATCAAGCAACTTTAGCTCCTCGAATTCAATCCTTCAGACCACACTTGAAGAGGATGACGTATTGAGTGTGATACAATATAATTTGCCAAAGACAACTACTGATTAAGAGAAGGAAGAAAGAAAGGAAGATGACATCAAGGAAAGGAATATAATCATCTACTCAGTAAAAGATCATCTCATACCTCATATTTCCAACCAGAAGACAGCGTATGGAATGTATGAAGCATTGAAGAATATGTTGTAGAGTGAAAAATCATCTACCAGTCATTCCTCCTCTTTTGCAAAACCGTACGACCCTCCTAGGGTTTCCAGAAATTTTGTATGACCCTCCTTTTCCAGTTTAATGTCTTAATACTAGGAAATTGGGGATAAATTTTACATAGAAGAGTACAACATCCTCTAGCGCACCTCTAGATTCTTTTAGAGTGAAATTATGAGGATTTCGACTTTTTGGCCCTGGGGTTTCTAGGGTGCCGCAATTTTGTGCACATTCTTGGTTTTAGGGTTTCTACAACTCATTGAAGGATATTTTCATCTCAATAGTATTCCTGTGATTCTCTTAAGGATTATTGTTGGAATTCATAATCCTAACGAAACCTAAGCCTACTAGCCTAGCCTACCCATTAGGTTTTCTAGCCCAGTTGACAAAGGTTTGTGAAAAAATTCTAGAATATGAAGAATAAAACCTTGGTCGAATATAGGATTGATGGATCAAGTAACTTCAACTCGTGGAATTCAAGCCTTCAGAACACCCTTGAAGAGGATGATGTATTGAGTGTGATACAAAATACTTTACCAAAGACAACTACTGATGAAGAGAAGGAAGAAAGAAAGAAATATGATGTTAGGGAAAGGAATATAATCATCTACTTAGTAAAATATCATCTCATACCTGATATTTCAAAACAAAAGACAACTTATGAAATGCATGAAGCATTGAATAATATGTTGTAGAGTGACAACACCCTGAGAGCCCTTACATTGAAGGGTCGACTTCAAAGTATCAAGATGACAAAAGGTGATATTGTTGCTACCTTCTTTATGAAGATGTCAGAGATAAAAAATCATCTAGGTGCCAGTGGAGAAATCATATCGGCCACAAAACTTGTTTTGACCACGCTCAATAATTTTCCAAAACATTGGGAACCATTTCTTCAAAGTATCAGTGGAAGAGAAAAACTACCTACTTTTGATCGTCTGTTGACACACTAGACCCAAGAAGAAATTAGACTTAGAGCTAGAGGAGTGGAAGAGTTCCCTCCTCATGGAATTCATGCTCTTGAACTTCATACAAAGAAAGGAGGAATATTTAAAATAAACTTTAGTAAAACATTCAAAGATGAGAAGACTTCTTTAGCTTCAGGGTATGATCAGAGAAGAGACATGACAGAGATCCAATGCTTCATATGTGACAAGTATGGATACTATGAAAAACAATGACCTACCAGAAAGAAAGGAAGACAATATGCTTCAACCACTAACATTGATCCATATCCACCTAAAAAGGATGAAGACAAGAGATATGAGGATTACTTCCTCTAAATCAAATGCAATATTGAGCATGACTGCAAACTGAGGTAATTTTTTTGATTTAATCATTAAACTTGTAGTTGATTGCATATTTAATAGTGAAGGGTACTATCCCTAGTGTGGGATCCCTCATGATTTCGACCATTATCCCTTGTATGAGAGTCCAACCTTTATTGATTGATTATTATTCTAGTATAGGAGGCCATCCCTATGGGATTCCATATTGGTTATTATACTAGTACGAAGGTCATCAAAATACTGTATAATTAGTAGAGAACCTGAGAAGACATGAGATATATCTAGGTTAACAAACAAGAAAAGGAAGATAACTATCCTTGAGAATTCAGAGGGAGTTACTTGAATCAGAGGGAGTCAAACTATTTGAGAATAAGGAAGAGACATTACCTTCTCCCCTTCACCAATTCATAGGGAGACAACCATTGATCCAGTTGATCCAGTCACTCCAGTTGATATGACCAGAGACATTACAGTAGGCCATAATTTTAATAGATGATTTTAGGAGCTAAATTTTGCAAATGGTCTAATTTTCCATGGTTTTTCCAAAAGACAAATCCCCAATTTCAATATTTTCCAAAAACGATTCGCCCAAATTCCAAAGAATAAATTATTTTACCTTAAAAATCGCCAAAATTTTATATAATCTATATAAAATCCTTATAAATTTGAATATTTTTACAAAACTATCACCAAACATTTTACATTTTGCATATTAGGGACTAGTAATATTAGCCTAGGTTTCTACATTTTAATATATATTTTCATCCTTTAAATCATCTCTAGGGCCCATAAAAGGCCTGCCTAGGGTCGACAAAATCTGTAAGAGGAAGAGGGACATGCATCCTCTCAAGGAAGATTCCAAGAGAGCGAGAGACCAAAGATATTTTTTGAGCTACTTTTTATCCATGACTCCCATCATTAGTTCTAATCCTTCTTCTGATGGAGAAGTGATAGGTGAGTAGAAATCGCAAGATGTCATGACAGAAGAATACATATCTATCTTGAAGAGTGATGTATGGGATATTTTTCCGAGATTAGAATGGAAGTCTGTGGTGGCTTCCAAGTGGATCCAAAATATCAAGCATGCAGCTGATGGAAGTGTCAAGAAATACAAAGCGAGATTTGTAGTCAGAGGATTCTCAAAAGTAGAGGGAGTTGACTATGAAGATACATTTAATCTATTAGCCAGATACACTTCCATCTATACCATCATTTCACTAGCTACATCCATGAGTTGGAAACTACATAAGATGAATGGATTCTTGATGAGTTTGGGATTCAGTAATAGTGTTGTTGATCCAAACCTATATTATCATATTTTTGTTGACAAGTGCATGATATTGGTCCTCTATGTGGATGATTTAATCCTTACCAGTTCAAAAAGACTTACTCCTAAATGCAAGAAAGCATTGACTTATGACTTCGAGATGAAGGATTTGGGTATGATGCACTACTTTTTGGGACTAGAAGTATGGAAGAGAACACATGAGATTTTTTCTTCAGTCAAGGAAAATATATAGTGGAGATATTGAAGAAATTTGGTATGACATAATGAGAATCCATGCCTACATCGATGGTGATGGATTTGAAGAAAATGAATGATGATTATTTAAGTGATATTGATCCACACATGAGAGGATCACTTATGCATATGGTTAACACCAAACCTGATATATTCTATGCAGTGAATGTACTTAGTTAATTCATTATTTAGTCAAGACAGACTCACTGGATAGCAACAAAACATGTATTGATATACCCACAAGACACAATTTGACATCACCTAAGATATGCCTCCAGTGTAAACTTGAGCTTCCAGGAATATACTGATGCATATGAGGAAGGGAGCGTAGTGGACCGAAAGAGCACATGTGGTTTTTTTTTTACCTTGGGGTCTGTCATGGTTTCTTGGTGGAGTAGGAAACATATCTTTGTGGCCTTAAGTACTGCGGAAGAAAAGTATATGACATTATAATAACCATGGATATGGGAAGCTCTCTAGGAACCCTGTGTTTCACGATAGATAAAAACACATTGAGATAAAATATCATTATATTAGAGACATGGTGCAGAGGAAAGAAGTACAGTCCAATTCCTTCTTACCCATGATCAGATTCCATATATCTTCACCAAACCTCTTGTCAAGATGAAGTTCAAGTACTTCTATGAGAGACTTGGCCTAGTGGAGAATACCTCTCGAGGTGAGAGGGAGTGTTGATGATTACAACCAAGAAGAAGTTCGAGTAATTCCATGAGAGACTTGGTGATGCAAGAGAATCGTCAACACGTACACTTGGCAGGACAACTCAGTGCCTGAGAGACAATCCAGAGTCTTGAACATTAGCCACTATTGCAAATATTTTGAAGTGATAAAAAACAAAAGAGGAAATATCACACGCGTGAAGAGAAAATGAGCACGCGTGACTTGGGAGCTTAACCCTAATCTTAATGTAACCACAATTAGATAGAAGTTAGTTTGTTTCTTTTGTATAAAGAGAGATCTTGTACACCCAAAAGAAGGGTTACAAGAATTAGGAGCAAGTAGGAATTTGTGAACAATGGTCGTTGCTTTGATTTTATCTGTAAGCATTTTCTTGATTTTGAATGAAGATAAAAGAGGAAAACTGATCCAATGTATGGTGTGAATATTTTTTACAATTTCCCTGTTGTTGTCGTTAATATTTTCAAGATTGAATCAATCTTTCTATGAGTGCAAGTAGCTTTGAAATGCTTGTATAAATTTTAAAATCGCTTTTCTTCATGAGATAGTGCAAGGTTTGCACACAGTCCGTAAGGAGTGCGTTGACATGGTCTGTTTTGACTCTTTAAGCTCAGGAGAAATAACATAAGTTTCCTTTGCAAGGGGTGCAAAGTGACTGCTGCAAGAAGTGCATAGTCGTTGCAAGAACTCAAATCTCTGTAAATATCTGTTGGAAATACTGCATAAGTATGGAATTCAACAAAGAGTCAAAGTGAATCTGTAAATAAGTCGAAGGACGAGAACAGAGAAACACTAGGAGGGCGAGAAATAATTATTTTCAAGAATCTTTGGATCTGAGTTTGACGAATTTCTAGGAAAATCAAGAAGTACTTGGGAGATCGAAATCTTTGAGGAGATCAAGATCAGGAGGGGTATCACTTTCCAAGAAGTGGGAAATATATCCAAGAAATGGACTCACAGGAAGACGAAGGCCAATTCCTTTAAATTTTATGGAAATCTTCTAAGTCTGAAGGAAGTGTAGTTCATAAGGAAATATCGCGGTCATCCGATCTAAGCACTAGGGGAAAAGATCTCAGTCATTCAACCCGAGCGAGAGAGAAGAGATATTATCTGTCTGATCTATGCACAAAAGGATCATAGCCATCAGATCAAGGCAAAGTGCACTAACATTAAATATTTGAAAGTACACAGGGGGAACAAGGTCAGGAAATTTTTAAATCATCAGAACCGTCCATCAAGATAGGACACGTGTTGAGAGAGTAGTATTTGGATGACTCGCAGGGGAAAAGGTCAAAGGGTAGAGTTGCAAGGATTTGTGAAGTGCAAACTTGCAAAAGGATTATAGTCGTCAATCGTTCCAAAGCCATCAGGAGCGTCCATCGTCAAGGAGGACATGTGGTAAGAGATCAACAATTCAATGACTTGTCACTTGGAGGAGTTAAAGGTTGAGTCATGAGAACTTGCGAAATGAGAAATAACGACTTGATCTAAACCGTTGGATCAAGGGATACTGCTAGACGCCAATCTGGTCTTGTCAGATATTTGGGACTTGGAAGAGAAAAGGTGAGACAACCTCCAAAGTCCCGAAACGCGAAATCATGACATGATCTAAGCCGTTGGATCAAGAAAGATCATGAGCCATCGATCTAACGCCATTGCAATTTTGGGTATCGGGAGAAAAAAGGAGAGGAGGTTCCAAGGTCGTGAAATGAGAAACCACAACTTGATTGCAGTCATCGATCAAAGAAAGACCTTGATTGTCAGTCCAACATCATCGAAATTTCAGGTATTGGGGGAATGGAAGTAGCAATACTCCTAGAGTCGTGACACATGAAATCACTATGTGCCTTTCACTTAAGCGTTTGGTCACCACCAGTGTTCATGTGAGGGAAGAGGCTTATCTAGAAGAGAGTTAGTGCCTAATTATGCTGAAGCTTTAAAGCATTAAGGAGAAGCAGGCGGTTTCCATAGAACCTACGAGTTAACAAGAAGGGGAATTATTCTGTTAATTGTGGTTCCTAAGGGGACAAAGAGTCAATCAGACTTAGGTTCTTGATCGATCCTAGATGGGGAGGTCGCGCAACCCTTAGGGGAGAAAGGGTGTTTGCATCAAGTGGTATCAGAGCTGATTTTCATCTGTAGATTTCAGAAAAAAGAGATAAAGGAGATAAAGGAGACAGTCAACACAATGACACCGAGGAGACAAGGGGAGCCACCTTTATCCAATCGTGTTGTAGAAAGAGAGATACGATAACTTTGTGCAAGACTAGAAGTGTTGGAAGCAACATAGAGAAGAGAACCTTATGCTGGAGATGTAAACAATGCAGAGAGAGAATATATAGAAGTTGAAGAAGCTGCATGGGAACACCTTGTCGAAGAACGCTTTCTAAGAGAAGTTGTTAGATTGGGAGCTAGATAGAATATAGAGGTCCCGATGTATGAGGGCAATTTGGATGTTGAAGAACTGCTGGATTGGATAAGGTCCATGGAAAAATATTTCGATTATAAATATGTTGATGGGGAGAAAAGGGTGAGACATGCTATCACTAGGCTTAAAGTACATGCAACATTGTGGTGGGATGAATTACAGGCTGAGAGGCGAAGTAAAGGAAAATTAAGGATAAATAATTATGATAGAATGGTAGCCAATATGATGGCTAAATTCATACCCAAAGATTATCATATCAATATGTTCAGGAAGCTATAGAACCTGAGACAGAATGGTATGATAGTCAAATAATATGCGGAAGAGTTCTACATGTTGATCATGAACATTGGACAAAGAGATCGGGATGAAGAAAAATTTCTAGGTATATAAATGGTTCGAGTTACATGATCGAGGATGAGCTCATCATGATGTCAATAAAGACAGTGGAGGATTCTTATCAGTTTGCACTGAAGGCACAAGAGAATTTGGCTAGAAAAGAAAGCCAATGAGTTAGGGGTAAAATATCAGGCCTGAACAAAGGCAAGGGAGTTTCTCATGAGAAGGTGCATAATTCCAAAGACAAGTTTGGAACTCCACATAGTCACTCGGAAAGAGGAGGAAGTTCCCGAGGAAGAAGGGATGGTGGAAGAAACTATTCTAGAGGGAGAGGCAGAGGAGGAATAAGGTGTTATACTTGTGGAAAGGTAGGGCACATGTCTTGGGAATGCCCCTAGAAATATAAAGAAGGAGGAGAAGCTCACATTTTGGAAGAAAGAAGAGGGAATGTTGAAGAAGATGAAGAAGAGGATGGAACATCCCTAATGATGAGAAAGGTTTTCTTAAAATTAGAGGCAGAGGTTAAAAATCCATTATAGAGGAATGATTTGTTCGGGATATCTCTCAATATGAAAGACAGAGTATGCAAGGTGATAATTGATAGTGGGAGCACTGATAACTTAGTATCCACAAAGATGGTGGAGAAATTGGAGCTGGAGACAACTGCACACCCAGAGCCATATAAAGTCTCATTGTTCTAGAAAGAACACCAGGTAATGGTTACTAAACGATACTTGGTTGAATTTAAGATAGGAGGATATAGAGATGAAATTTTGTGTGATGTAATTCCCATGGATGTATTCCATATTTAGTTTGGAATATCATGGAAGTTTGACAATAATTTCATTCATGATGGGAGGAAGAATACATACACCTCGGAGAAGAATGGTAGGACACACATGTTGTTTCCAATAGAGGATAATAAAGTGAAAGGGGAACCCATCACAACCATACTTCTCATGAGAAGGAAGGAACTCCTGAAAGAAGTCAATAAATAATAGGAGATGAAGTTCGTTGTGGTGAGAAAACCCAGAGTCGTCCTTACTAGTACTTTGATGGATGATTTTTCTTAAAAAGTTCAAGAATTGTCTGAAAATGTTTGCGACATAGTGGTGGATGAACTTCCTAACTCATTATCACCCATCATAAGTATCAACCATCATATTGATTTGACACCAGGAGCAAGTCTTCCAAAAAAAGTGGAATACAGACTGACACCTCGAGAGAATGGGGAGGTAAAGAACAAGGTCCACTAGTTGTTAGACAAGGGTTTGGTCACAGAGAGATTGAGTCCATGCGCAGTGACAATTATGCTAAGTCCAAAGAAATATGGAGGATGGAGAATGTGTATAGACTCGAGAGCCATCAACAAGATCACTATGAGGTATAGATTCCCTTTTCCAAGAATAGATGATTTGATGGACTGTTTAAGTGGGAAAAATTTATTTTCTAAGATAGATTTGAAATGTGGATATCACCATATCAGAATGAGAGAAGGTGATGAGTGGAAGATAGCCTTTAAGAAAAATGAAGGTTTGTATGAGTGGCTTGTTATACCATTTGTCTTAAGCAATTCCTCAAGTACTTTTATGAGGTTGATGAATGAATTACTAAAATATTTCATTGGAAAGTTCATGGTGGTGTATCTAGATCATATAATGATCTTTAGCAAGACTAAAGAGGATCATTTATGGAACCTAACACTGGTGATGAGCAGACTACAACATGGGAAGCTATTGATAAACATGAAGAAGTCTTGTTTTATGAATACATAACTCATTTACTTGGGTTTTTTGATCTCTTCAAATGAACTGAAGTTGGATATAGAGAAGGTGAAAGAAATCAAAGAATGCCCATCTCCAAGGAGCATGTTTGATGTAACATCCCGCTCTGGCGCACTGAGAAAACTTATTCTTTGAGGACACTTCCTCGCAAGTTATCTGGACTTTTATGATGTTAAAACATTTATCCTTGATTATGATAGTTATGATAGATGACATGATGTTTTACTGCTTTGACGTAGACAGGGGCTATTGACTCAGTTTTATTGAGTGTGCATGGTTTTGGACCTTGAGGATGCAAAGGCATCGGTGGAACCCCTTGGACACTGGATTGATTCAATGAGTGTGATATTTGGGTTGATTTATTTACTATGACATTTCATTGATTTGATGATATCATGTTGACATGATCTGACACGATTGTTGATGATGCAGGCTGACGATATCTTGCCGACCAGAATCACATATGGAGTAAAAGGGTCGCACACGATTTCCAGAGAGGTTGAGGGAGAGGTGTGGATAGCATCCCTGCCACAGCCTACTAGCACTCCCGCCATGGCTCGAACTGTAGGTTAACGATTACCTAGTTCGAGAGGATCCACGATGCCATGAGGGCAGACTGCGACAGTCACTCACGATGATTCTAAGGGGCGCGCAATAAGGCGGGGGCCTTATTCCTTCGAGCCTTTAGTCTCCCACAAGTTCACCTGGTGGAGTGTTGACTCCAGGGGTTATAGATGTCTACCAATTAGTCAAGTTGGCGAGTGTCGCCCTCGGAGCACGTGGTGCATCCTGAAGGGCACGTCACGCAAAATAAACATAAGTCAATGAGTGGCAGCCTTGGATCACGTGGTGCATCCTGAAGGGAACATCACGCGAAAGAAACACAAGTTAGAGAGTGGCACCCTTGGAGCATGTGGTGCATCCTGAAGGGCACATCGCTCAAGAGAAACAATCGGGGCGAGTGGCACCCTTGGAGCACGTGGTGCGTCCTGAAGGGAACGTCGCATTGATGTTGAGGAAGGAACAAACCTAGATGGCCCTAAGACATTTAACACCTTATGAAATTCTTAAAATGACTTCCCTAAATAATTGTTGCCCAGTTCAGAATCTAAACCTAAGTCTAAAACTTCTCTAGGGTAAAATTTTGTTTAGCCTTAAGAAAAAGACTCTATAAAAATAAAATAATAAAGATATAAACTAAAACCCACTTAAGTAATAGTTTTAGTCTTCTTAAATTTAGAGGGTAAAATGAAGAGAGGAATAATTTAATTAAAATCCGTGGTTTTAAATTTGTAAATAAGAAATAAATTATTAACTTGTGGAACTATAAAATGATTTTAAATTAATAATAAAGGGAAAAGAGTAAATATCGCAACTACCATTTTGGCTCTAATAAAAAGGGGAAAGAAGAGAATAATAAGAATTAGGAAACTAAGTAATGGAGGAAACATAATAAAGGAAAGTTGGGAACTTATGGTAAAAAGCGAGGTCAACATAGTAAGGAATCTGCAATTAAGAACCCTCTAATTTGAGCTAATTTAGCAACTTCATTTTTAAGGAAATTATTTAAAACATGTAAGGGGATCTAGGAACACCTAGGAGGAAATTTAGGAGAAACTCTAGGTGGGTGAGGGAAATGAGTAATTTTAATAATTTAAAGAAAATAACTATTTGAGGAAAGAGGGGGATGGACGACACTTGTGTGAAGGAGAATATTTAGAATATTTTTATTAAAACTTAATTAAAATGTGATTTAGGGAAAGTTGGAGGTTGGAAAAACTCTATAAAAGAAAGGGATGATGAGGAAGAAGGGGATCGATTGTTAGCGTAACGTTACGCTGCTGGCATTGTGACCTGACTGATTACTTCTGGAGAGTTGGGATTTTCCAGCTTGGATAGAAGTGGTAGCTCGGCCTTGCGAGGAGAGCTGGGAAGCTAGACGAACCATCTGGATTGTGTGTGTCCCCTTTGCGGCTCGAGGGGCTAAGGGGGAAGCAGAGTACCCCTAGCGATTTGTTGGGAGGTACTGGTGTAGTCTCTACGGTCGGCGAGTGAGAGTGGTGCGGAGCAGGTGTGGCACGGAGCGCGGGGTCATCATTCGAGGTGGGAGTTAAGGCAACAATATGTTTTTCATTTTCATGATAGAAGGTATTAGGACCTTATCCCTCTCTTATTATTTTTTTTTTTTTTTAACAATAATGAGTAGGTTTTTTATTTAATAAAAAACAGTGGCTGAGCCACATAAGGTTTACATCTTAAAAGCCTGAAAGTAAAGAAGATATTTCCTAGAACCTAAAAACTAACAGCCTGTAGTGACACATCAGGCTTATAGAGTCTTGCACTGAAGTTAACACCTAACAACAACCAAACGCTGGAATCCAGAGCCCAAGCAACTTAATTTACTACAGTAGATGTCGTCATCTGATCTTCCTTGCACCTATGATGCCCTTCAGAAAGCTTACGCACCTCGGTCTCTTCCTTGAGGTTCCTGGCATGCAAAATGTCTATTTTCTCAGGCATCCTAGTTTCATTCTCCTCCAGACGATTTCCCTCACGCTCCTCTGGCTTCTGAAGAGTTTGGCCAAGGCGGTGGACCCTTCTACGGATATCTATAATCCCATCCTCCGTTCTTGCCCATGAGTCCTGAGAGGAGGAACCGAAGGCTTCAGTGGAAGCCATATATTCTCTCAATCCCTTGCTCAGCAACCTATGCAAATGTATTAACAGATTCAACCTGAACAGTATCCATTCCACATTCAGAACTCCCCCAGGAGAGCTCAGATCGCTCCTGAGATCATTTGAGGCAATGCGCCTAGGGAAAAAGACACAGACTAAGAGAATTATTGAGTTTAAGAGATCCCTTTCTTAGGGAGACGACTTCATTAGCAGCTTGATCTGCTATTCCGTTATGAGCGCGAAGAACATGGTAAAATCCAATATCATAGAACTTTGGCAGCAGAGCTAGAATGCGTTTCATCAATTGCTTCATGTGAAAGGAGGGTGGAAGATTTTGAGTGATGAACGCTTGAATGATCAATATAGAGTCCCCCAAAACCGTTAGATCAGTAATTCCCAGATGCGAGGCTTGGTTCAGTCCTTCCCATAACGTAAGAGCCTCCGCCACATTATTGGTTTCCATTCCTAAGCCCCAAGAAAACTTCAGAATAAAATTTCCTCCGGGATCAAAAATCCCCCCTCCTCCTCCTGCCTTCCCTGGATTCCCTTTTGAAGCACCGTCAAAAAACAACAGGTGTCTTCCTACTTTTTTTTTCCAGATCAGGAATTCAATGTTATTCTTTCTGATTTCCCAAGCCTGCAACTTGGGTTCCTGGCCTGACTTGGAAAGTTTACCTGGGTTCAAGGGGAGGAACCAAGATTCTTCCAAGGAATTGAGAGGGGAACAAATGAATTTAGTAGGCTGAGAGCGTAGATAGTCACCCATCAAAGCTTTAATTTTGACCTCTACCTGAGGGGGGCTAGAGCAGACACCTCAGAAAATCCTATTATTTTATTCAAGCCAAAGTTTCCAGCATATAAATTTTGGCAGAATCAGCCATGAGAGTCCTAAAAAGTCCTTCGAATGAGAGGAAACAGGGGAGGTAAGATCCCAATTACTGAAAAGAGAGGAGACCTCTTCAAACTTCAAAGAAAATGACCAAGGGGAGGTCATAAGGCCCCAGACTTCTTGGGCGAAGGGGCAGGAGATAAAAATATGGGAGGTCGTCTCTTCATTAGCCAAACAAAGAGGACATCGGGAAGGGCCTTCACAGCGTTTCCGGCACAAAACTTCGGCTGTAAGAGCACTATTGTGAGCCAATAACCAAGTAAAATGATCAACTTTGGGAAGGGATTTACTAGACCAGACAAACTTCCAGACCACTGGAGAAGAGGGTGCATGGGGGATAGCCTTGATGCAATTGTACCCTTTGGCTACTGAATAAAGCCCAGATTTGGATCCGCAGCCTCTAGCATCCTTTAGATGATTATCTATAGTAGATTTCCCCTACAAACAATGGAAGAGCAATGCATGTTCATTTAGTAAATGAGACGGACAGTCCGATATTTCCCATCCTACCCATAGTTGTTTGTCATCCGAAGTCCATCTGGAAATGGCTGATAACAGAGTTTTCTCGGTACTTGAGAGGTGTCTCCTTATCCCTTCCATTCCTTCCAAGGTCCCAAGTGGGGGATGTTCGAGGATGGAGTCTTCCCAAATCCTGATTTTCTTACCATTTACCGGAGACCAAGTAAGAGCTTGAGAGAAGAAGGTCAAAGATTTTGAACAAAGGGAGAACAAGGGAGACCCCTTAACAACTTTCAGACTCTTATCCAAACATCGAAGTCTTGATCCGGAAAAATATTTCTTCCAGAGCGCCTTCTTACTCCAGGTTGAATTCCCGGTGACCATATTCCATAGTAGCTTTGCTCCCAGTGCTAAATTTTGAGCACGAAGGTCTCAAAGCTGCAGCCCACCTTCCAACAAGGGAGCTGTGACCTTTGTCCAGTTAACCAGAGGGAGTCTATTTTCATTATGCTTACCCCCTTTCCACAGGAATCTCCGCAGAAGCACTTCAATTTTGCCAATAACTGTACTTGGGGCTAGAAGAAGAGAGCCTTGAAAGACTGGCATACTTGCGAGAACGGATTTAAGGAGCACAGTTTTCCCTGCTAAGTTCAGCCAAGATGCTCCCCATGCTTTGATTTTTGCTTGCAGCTTTTCAATCAACGAGCCCCAACTGGAGACTTTCAGTTTTTCATTGAAGATTGGGATTCCCAAATAAGTGAAATCTGTCCATAGGTAATTACCTTCAATTTTTAGAATTCAAGCCAGATTATACAATTCGATCAGGGAGCAATTCCAGCTATATATTTTTCTCTTGGAATAGTTAATTAGGATTCCCAAAGCATCTTGATAGTCATCCAGAACCGATTTGAACTTTTTTGCCACATTTGGGCTCCCTCCTCCAAGGAGAAGAGTGTCATCAGCAAACTGAGTGTGATTAACTTCTTTGACCCCTTTAACGATCCTTAGTCCTAGCAGATCTTGATGGGTTCTACTGTGTTCCAATTGAAAGCTAAGAGAAGTGGCTTAAATGGAATACAACAAGGGAGAAAGGGGACACCCTTGGCGCAGACCCCGCGAGGCCTGGAAAAATTCAGTTGCTCTTCCATTTACCAGGGGGGCGATCTAGGGTGCGCTTATACAAGCTTTAACCCAAGAGAGAACTCCAAGCTCGAATCCAAATCTTCTCATTACCTGAAACAAAAAGGCATGTCGAACCCTGTCAAAGGCGTTAGTCAAATCTAATTTAATTACCATACCTTTCTCCTTTCTGTTGATGCTAGAGTGAATATCTTCCTGAACAAGGACAATATTGTCAGAGATATGCCTTCCTTGGATAAAGCCTTCCTGGTTCTCAGGAATAATGCCTGACAAAACAACTTTCATCCTGTCGGCTAGAACCTTCGTGATGACTTTATATCCAATGTTGTAAATGGAAATCGGACGAAATATTGCAAAGGATGAAGCTCCTTTTTCCTTAGGAATGAGAGCAAGAAAAGAGGAATTAGTTCCTCCTCCAATTTTATTGCTTGATTGAGACTTCTGGACCATTTTCAGAAGATCCCTGTGGATGATGGGCCAACAAGAGATGAGAAACCGGGCAGTGAACCTGTCTGGCACGGGTGCTTTATCGGGGCTCATACATTCAACAACAGATTTGACTTCTTCCAGAGAGACAGGGCGCATAAGTAGAGTATTGGAATGGGCTGAAACTAGAGAAGGGATATGATCTAAAATTTCCATATTACTGAGATTTAATTCAGGAGATGACTCCGAATATATCTCCTTAAAGTGGTTATGAGCTGCCTTTTTAATTTCATCAAAGGAAGTGAGCTGATTTCCCAAATGTTCAATCTTAGGAACATAATTAAAATGCTTTCTTATCTCAGTCTGTTTGTGAAAAAACTTGGTATTTCTGCCTCCTTCATGCAACGAATGGTTTCTTGATTTGTTTTTCCAATAACTTTCTTCGAGTCTGCAGGCATCATGAAACTTATTGTGAAGAAGTAATTCTTTATCCTTCATAGGTTGGTCCAGATAACCTTCCGATCTGAAATGAAAATCTTCCAATTCCTTCTCAGCTTCAAGCCTTTGTTGCTTTGGCGTCTTATGTTGTTTAGCCCAATCTTTCAAATATTTTTTCAAGATTCGTAGCTTTTCTTCCCAAACATGGAAAGCTGACCCTCTAACATTAGTGTGCCAGGCTAGAGCTACAATGTCATAGAAACCATCCATAGAGATCCAAGAGGGATTGAATCTAAAAGGTATAGGCCCCATATTTTTATCTTTGACAAAGGAGAGCGCTATAGGCTTATGATCAGAAGAGTTGAAAGCTATAATAGAAGAAACAGGATCCATCCCTTGGAGATGAAGGGACTATTGGACCAAAAATTGATCAAGACGGGCATAAATATGTCCTGGGCCCAGCCTTCTATTTGTCCAAGTGTAAATCCCTTTAGCAGGCTTAATATCCTCCAGATCCCAATTAGCTATAAGATCTTCCACCCACTCCCCTGACGGATCTCTAATCACATTTCCTCCTCTTTTTTCCAGGGCGGAAAGGGTTAAGTTAAGATCACCTACTACTATATAATTATCGAGATGAGAGTTTACCATATGGTCATTTAGGGAGTTTCAACAATATTGCTTCTCGGAGAGAGATATAGGAGCATACACATTAAAAATACTTAACTGGAGATTAGATTCTTTAAATAGAATTTCAGTAAAAATCCAATGGATATTGGTTACCGAGCTTACTAATTCAACCTTAGAAGGGTCCCAAAGCGTTGCCAATCTTCCTGACGCTCCTCGAGAACTGACTGCTATACATTGTGCATTAAACCATAATGAATGAGCAACCTGGAGGAAAGATTGCTCTTCCATTTTTGTCTCCTGGATAAGGAGGATATGAGGCATCGATATTCTGATAAGATCTTTCATAGATAATGTTTTCAATTTCCTTCCTAGCCCCCTACAATTCCAGGAGATGATCTTCATTATTTACCTTTTGGATTGGATGTTGCCCCTCTTGCAGCATTTCCCTGATGTCTGGTATTTCTGGAATTCAGGTGTTTTTCAATAGTAGAATGTACTCCAGCTATCTTGTCTCGATAAGCAGCGTTTTCCCTTCTTTCTTTGTCTGATTTCCTTCCTCTCTTGTCTTTCTTGACCGACTTTGTTTGATCTATGTCCTCTTCTTCTGTATCATCCTCCTCTGATCCTTATTCAGATGCCATTTCCACATGAGGGTCCTCCTTATCTTGTTGATCTAAGGGTTTCTCATTCATGGTTCCTTTATATTGAGATCCTTCACCCAAAGGATTAGAAGATGATGGATGTATTTCTCCTTCTTCAATTGCCTTGTCTCGTGGTTCTTGTTCTTCAAGGGCTGTGAAGCTATTCCCGAATTTTGAAATCTGGATTTCCTTCTGATTTTTAGAGGGCTTAGGGTCCTTCGAAGGAGGAGCATTGGCCTGGGGTTCAGAGACCTTAGAGCCCTTTCTTCTTGGGTTTGACTTGTGTTTCTTCATTTGTTTCCATCCTTCCTCCGACCCTTTCCTTGCCTCTGGCTCCTGTAATTTGGGGCAATGCCTTTGAAAGTGCCCATATTCATGGCAATGCCTACACTTAAAGGGCAGTTGTTCGTAGTCCAGTTGCTGGTAATGCTGCCATCCTTTAACTGTAAGCTTGATTGCCTCTGGTAAACCTACCTCCAAATCTACTTCAATGTAGATTCGGGCAAAGGAATATTGTCCTTTAGGGTCAGCTTGATCAATATATTTACCAAGCCCATTTCCTATGGCTCTGAGAGATTCCTCTCCCCAATAGTGCATGAGGAGGTTTGGTAAACGAACCCAAAATGGTACTGCTTTGGGGATATCCTTATTCGGGTCAAAATCAGGGGTCCATCTATTCAGATAGAGCCCCTGTGGACCCATAAAGTAAGGACCAATTCGGAAAATCAGATCCCTATGAAATTTCGAGACAAAATCGAACAGAAAGTACCCTCATCCGATCGCATAGCATGAGACTCCTTGGGATATCAGAGGTCTCCAGTTATTCTGAACCCAGGCGTCAGTGGAATGGGGAGTTGGTAGAGACCAGTAAACTATCCTATTAGGGCAGGATCCACCAAAGATACGACCAACTGGATAGGTTTCTCCGATGGCAAACCGATTTCTAGAATGGCATCTAAATTTTTAACAAATTTCGGTGGTGGGTCAGAGTCTTTCTTATTTCCTTGGGCATTCACCAAGCGAGCGAAGGCATCTTCTTCCGCGGACGGAGGGGAAGGAGCCGTCGCTCCTCCTCCAGCAGAGCTCATCTCTATGGACTTCAACGCAAACCCTAGCAGAGCTCACCTCGAGTTCAATGCACATATATTTGTACCTCTGGGCTGATTATTACAAGTGGAAAATTAGTGATTTGATCATTGGCAATGCCTGAAAATCAAATATTTAGAAAGCTGCAAAAATTCCCAAGATTATCCCTCTCTTATTGTTATCAAAATTTTGTATTGGCATTGTGAGATGAAAATACTTAACTTCAAATGGCTTGGGTTCTTATTGGATTAATTGGTTTCTTGCCTTGCTCCTTGACACGTTTAAATACCTTGACCCTTGATTGATAGCGAAGTTCCTTCTTCTGCGTTTTATCGCGGCTGAGTTTTAATTGTGTAATTATATTACTAGTTGAGCCCCACTGTGTTGCATTACTTCCTTCCCATATTAACTCTATGATTGTTTTTGATGCCCTTTTCTTCTGCATGTTTTATCTCTACACGGTATCAATTTACGATGTTTCTAGAGCCTTTGCCCACTCCATTAGCTACCTACACACATTATGGTCTGCATGTGTATTGGAATTTCCCTGCCTGTCTGCATTGGGAGTTGCGGTGAAGTCCCAACTTGACTGTGTTTCCTCAACTTTGGCATGAAAAATTACAGATCAACGTTTTATTTTTACTGTCGACGATTTTTTTTTCATTCCAATGAAAGCATGCTAACGATGAATATACACAGTTCGTGAATCTTCACCGGTCAATGAGATTAGACTGTCATTGAACCCTTTTTCAGGTCTCGAATGCAGACAGCATTGACTAACAATTGTAATCAAGTTGAATGCTTCCCTTAACGTTATGAACTTAAGACAGTGAACCCTTACAGGCTAGTGGTTCTACTTTTTTTAACTGGTAGAGTGCATTCACGTCCAAGGTCATTGTTACAGTCCGGATATGTTTTATCCAGACATCTTTGAAATTTTTATTTTACCTTGTGGCCCTGAGCTTGTTACCGGATCGAGCATTTCGTTGTGTAGTTTTTCTACTTCTAAACATCTCCGCGAGCTACCTTAGTAATACAATGGTTATCCTGGGGTGGTCTGAGTTTAGCGTGGAGGTATCTTGACATCAACCTATGGTTGTTGTGGTAGATTTACCTCCCTCGGTTTCAAGTTTTATTTCATGATGGCCTGTTTATTTTAAATGCGCAGTAGCTTACTGACTGAATCTGCATCTGTTTTTAACATTCACCTAAACTCGCCTTGCCAGCTGTCAAGTGATGACCCTTCGCCCTGCAATTTATGATTAAGATTTTTATTACATTTACCTCTACAAGTAGCGTGGTGTTCACGGTGAACGCGCATCTCTTTAAGAGGTCTGGATAACTTCCATTCTGATTTTTGGTTCCTGACATTCACCCTGACAGTTGCCAGTTGTTAGCTGCCCCTTGATTCGCATTTGTTCCCTTTTTATCACTGTTATTATGTTGGAATACGAGCTCTAACTGCCAACGCACTCACAGGATTTAGGAACTTTTTAGTTTTATTTTTACATTGACAGAGGTTCAAGAAAATTTCGTTAAGTTTTATTGATATGATAATTGGTTCATGTGGGGGTAATATCTATTTTAATGGGCTCGTAAAATTTGTTGACAATTTTACTGATAGTGATTAATGTCGATGGATTAATGCTAAAGGGTAAGGTTTAGAGTTGTTATTATAGACTAGTTTAGAAGGGGTAATTTAATTATGGAATGATGTTAATGTTATATAGTTCATTAGTGGTATTTATCGATTAATTAAAGACTCGTGAATTTAGGTGACTACTATATGGAAATTGGTTAATATCTATGGATGATGTTGAATTGTGAATTTAGAATTGTATTATTGATCAATTTTAGAATGGTTAGCTTAGATGCGAAAAGGATGTTGATGTTAAATGGTTTATGAGTTGTAATTATTAATTTAATCCTATTAGCCAATTAGATTGTGATGTTGGACTAGTAAATTATTAGAATCTATTGCATTTAATGCCTATTGATAAATGGTTAATTTACGATTCTGACAAGCTAGGTTAGAGTGTATGTGAAGACAAATTGTGATTTGAATTGCGCAAGTGGGTTGGCCCTGAGACTAAATTTAGATTATGCCTTGATGTCGTTATGCACCTTAGACCTTCATTGCAGGTCTCGTAATGGAGGTTGGTTCAAGCCTTGTTAATCAACTTGTTTGTTTTATTAATTTCCTTTGTCTTGCAAAATTATTAAAAGTACACCTCCCATGCAAATACTGTGATAGTAGCGAGTAATTTAATGAGTTAATAATGATTTCTTACAGATAGCCAAGCTAGTTAGCCCACAGTTGATGTTACTTACATGTTAAACTTGGCGAAGTTCCGACTAGCTTATTGATGTATATTTAGTGTTGTTTTAGATTGCACCTTATGGCCTTATGGATGCAATACCGATGGTTTTAGTTATCGCTACTTGAGCAGTGGTTAGTATGTAGTGAATGAATGACATAGATTTAGTTTTTACGGATTGAGGATTTATGTACTAGATGGTGGATCTAGATATTTAGTTTTTAAATAGTTATTTCTAATGATGGCTTAAACTTACTTATTCTCGTGCCCATGATTATTTAAGAATTGAATGACATGTTGCCTGATGAATGAGACTTGTGCGCAATGGAAGAATCATGTAAGGTAATGCTTCATGTTAAATGCTACGGTAATGATTTATTTTTATTATTAATTCATTGGCAAGGACATGGCAATATAAATGTAATGTTGATTTATTTTATGGTAAAGTTATTGTAACTTCATTGCATTGGTAGCATACAAGGGGTAATGTGATTGGTGATTGATGTTTTAGTTGCAAGGTTATTGTAACATAAGATGTGAGGTTGTTAAGATAATGTTATTGTAATTTTATGGTATATGTAACATATAGGATGTATTGAGATTGTTAATTAATTTTAGGGTTAGTACTATAATTGGAATTGTGCAAATTCATAGTAGTATGATATCAAACTCTTCGATTTGATCAAGCCAGTCGCTTTGTATATAAGTATGTGTGTGTGATTATTTTTGTGTAAAGAATCCAGTGTCGTATCAAGAGTCTCGGGCCCTTTAAAGGCAGGGTTTCCACTCTTGCGACACACCTCTAAGGTCGTATCAGTAGTCTCACGCTCTTTAAAGGAAGAGTTCCCACCACTGCGACCTCCTGACAAAGATTACTAGTTTATGCCTGAGTAGTCGGCCAGGAGGCTATCTGACATTCTCTCTCTCCGCAGCAGAGAACTAAGATTAAATGCCCTGCTTTCCTGTGCAGAAATAGTAAAATCTACTACTATGGATTCTGCCATCTGTGTTCATACTGTACATAACACAGTATGTCGTTTAATGCTTGCAGTTACATGCTATGCGCCTTATGTCTTCTTGTTGTGATCATCGTGGTTGCGTCTTGTTAGTCGTCGGGTGGCGACGTAGAGTCAAGTGTGTCTGTTTCCTTTTTACACCTGCGCACACACCTTAAACAAAAAAAAAATTGCACCTGTTATTAGAGTTGTTGTCGTAACGAGGAGGTTGTTACATATGGTATCAGAGCCAGTTCAACCCGTGACTTAGGATTCACTACGGCTTTCGTGACGTGATTTGATTTGATTATACTGTTGTTGATCGAGTTGATGGTGTGCGTGCAGGTAATCATGGTTAGAGGACGCTGCGGAGGCAGAAGATGGGGTTCTATGGGAGGAGGCGCGATGCCTCCAGTAGCATCCACGCCTGAAGGGTCTAACCCCCAGGGAAGAAAGCAGGTTCTCGGACAGGAGAAGATAGTATTTGGAGACGTGGTCGGGATGATGAGATCCTTTTAGCGCATGTTTCGAGGCACTGATCAGTCGCTTGGACAGAGATGAGGCCAGGGCTCCGACACCCGTTGCGGTTCCATCGCGTGCACCGACTGTTACTGGTAGCATTCACCGTGAACTCGAGAAGGTTAAATTTCCCGAGTTCTTTGGTGCCCCGGATGGTTCCACTTCCGAGGCATGGTTGGAGAATATGGCGATGTGCTTCACAATTCATGATTATACCTCCAACATGAAGGTCCACATGACGGTCTTTCAACTGAAGGGGAGCGCTCTTCTATGGTGGAAGACGCTCCTGCCGCAGCTGAACATGGTCGTTGAAGACGTGTCATGGGAACTGTTCGAGGAACGGTTCTGAGTGAGGTACCTTTCAGAGGAATTCATTAAGCGTCAGCTCAATGAGTTCAACGCATTACGACAGGGAGGTCGTACGGTTCCCAAGTACGAGGCACGATTCATGGAGTTTCTCCGGTATGCTCTGCACCTTAACACAAAGAAACTCAAGGTCAACCAGTTCGTGTTTGGCCTTATCAGTAGCCTGTGTTCAAAGGTTAGGATCTTGATGCCTCAAACCTTGCACGACACTATCCAAAAGGCTCTCATAGAAGAGGAGGAGATTATTAGTTGGGGTCAGAACAGGACTCGAGCGAGACCAGCAGCGCAGGGTTCATCTAGTACACCACAACATCAGACCCCAGCGAGACCTACACCGGGATATCATGGCTTCCAGAGAGGATCCACTTCCACTACACCCCGACGATCACTACCTCAGCAACGGGCACCTTATCGGGGACCACAACATCAATAGCAGCGTCGCCCGCAGCAACAACAGTTTAGGCCTGTTCAACAGAACAGACCTGGGTTCCAGGCCGGTGGGCCGTCATCTTCTACTTCGGGTACTAGGACTACTGGGCCGAAGAAGGGGTGTTGGACGTGTGGGGAGCCACACTACCAGCGTGACTGTCCTCTCGAGAGGACCAGAGCGTCCGGATCAGCCGGACCCACTACAGTGGGAGATATGGGCAAGGCCCATCGGATTCATGCAGTGGTGAATAACCACCACGCAGAGCACCAGTCGACTGTGCTCGAGACGACAGGTACTGTCGCTGACCAGAACCTTAGTATTTTGATAGACCCAGGTGCTACTGAGAGTTTCATTTCTGGTGCAGCGCCAAAAAGGATCAAGCTAAAGGCAGTCGAACATGACGAGTTTAGCTTCGTAGAGATGGATTTAGGAGCCAAGTAGAAGATTGGAGGAAAGGTTATGGGCTGTGCCCTTAACCTGGGAGAGTTTTTCATGAGGGTCAAATTGTACGTCATGATTTTAGGATCTTATGACGTCGTGATTGGTATGGATTGGTTGGAATCGCCTGAGGAAATACTCAACTGTAAGACGAAATGGTTGAGCTTGGTCGATGATGAAGGATAGAGACGTGTGATTGTAGGACGAAAGCAGGGAGTATCCTTGAGGTTCGTATCTTCCTTACAATTACATAAGAGTATGCGCAAGGGGTGAAAGGTTTATGTGATCCTCGCACTAAACGAAAAGGGAGTAGTGGAAGGTCTAGAACACCTTCCGGTGGTGAAGGAGATTGCCGACGTATTTCCAGAGGAGTTGCCTGGGATGTCGCCGGAAAGGGAACTGGAGTTTACCATAGACCTGAAACCGGGGACCGAACCGATATCAAGAACGCCTTATCGGATCTCGACCCCGGAGTTGCAAGAGATGAAAATGCAACTGAAGGAGTTGTTCGACCTGGGACTGATACGCAATAGAGTGTCACCATGGGGTGCACCAGTTATTTTCATACGAAAGAAGGAAAAATCATGGAGGATTTGCATTGACTACCGTCAACTAAACAAGGCTACGATCAAGAATCAGTATCCCTTACCAAGAATTGATGATCTATTCGATCAAATGAAGGGTCTGACGGTATTCTCCAAGATCGATTTACAATCAGGGTATCACCAGTTGCGGATCAAGGAGGATGACGTCCCTAAGAACGCCTTTAAGACGAGATTTGTACATTACGAGTTTACTGTTTTACCATCTGGACTGACAAACGCCCCAGGGGTACTCATGAGTTTGATGAATGGGGTGTTCCACAACTACTTGGAGAAGTTCATCCAAGTATTCATTGACGATATCTTGATCTACTCTTGGATGACGGAGGAGCATGATGAGCACTTGCGCTTGCTACTACAGTGTCTACGAGAGCACAAATTGTATGGGAAGTTGTCCAAATGCTCTTTTTATCAATCGAGGACTCACTACTTAGGGCATGTCATCTCCGGCGAAGGTATCGCCATAGATCCAGCTAAGGTTGAGTCTATTATGGAATGGCCTGCTCCGACGAATGTTACAGAAGTGCGTAGTTTTATGGGTTTAGCAGGATACTATCGATGGTTTGTCGAGGGATTTTCGAAGATAGCAAATACGATCACGGAATTGTAGAAGAAAAACAAGAAGTTTGTTTGGACCGAGAAATGCGTGAAATCATTTCGAAGGCTTAAAGAGTTGTTGACCACATCGCTGATAATAAAGGTCCCTGACACGGACGCAAACTTCTTGGTATGCACTGGCGCATCCAAGGAAGGTTTAGGCGGAGTCTTGATGCAAGCCAGACGAGTGATTGCTTACATTTCGAGGAAACTGAGAAGGCACGAGGAGAACTACGCGACGCATGATTTGGAGTTATTTTTCATTGTATATGCCTTGAAGGTTTGGAGACACTACCTTGTTGGACGAAAATTTGAACTAAAGACTGATCATGGTGGACTACAACAAATTTTTACGCAAAGAGACCTGAACGCGCGACAATGATGTTGGTCGGAATTGCTTAGCGAGTATGACTTCGAGATTACTTGCATAAAGGGAATAGTGAACCGAGTGGTTGATTCTTTGAGTCGGAGACCATGCATATTCTCGGTGTTGCCTCTTCAGACGAACTTACGTGAGAAAATTCTCACTTTACAGCGTGACGACGAATGGTACATAGAGGTCGAGGGTTTTTTCGGACAAAACACAATGATGGTACCATGATATGAGGGATATTATTTTGATAGCGATGGGTTATTGAGGTTTAGAGGTTAGATTTATGTACCGCCAAATGACGAGTTGAGGATGTTGATCCTGAGCGAGGCTCAGAGAGAAGTTTACATGGCTCACCCAGGAGTCACGAAGATGAGGGCAGACCTTAAACCCTTATTCTTCTAGAAGGGAATGAAGGACGACATAGTCAACTTTGTGGCTAGATGTCTAGAGTGTCAGCAAGTAAAGGCTGAACATAGACACCTGATAGGATTACTTCAACCACATGCCATTCCATAATCAAAATGGGAAGTTATTTCGATGGATTTTATTGTTGGATTGCCACTGACGGCAAGGAGACACGACTCGATTTTTGTAGTAGTAGACACTCTGACGAAGAGTGCTCACTTTATTCCTGTGCGTACGGGGTATCAGGCACCTCACATAGTGAGATTTTTCATCAGTGAGATTGTGAGGTTGCATGGCGTTCCTAAGAAGATTATATCTGATTGAGGATCGATGTTTACTTGACGATTTTGGACGAGTTTCCAAGAGGCCTTGGGGACCCAACTTAACTTTAGTACTGCGTATCACCCAGAGACGAAAGGATAGATAGAACGAACGAACCAAACCTTGGAAGACATGTTGCACATGTACGTGATAGACCAACAAAAGCGTTGGGAGGAATATTGCTTCTAGTAGAGTTCGCTTACAACAAAAGTTACCGGAGCACCATTAAGATGGCGCCTTTTGAGTTTCTTTATGGGCGACCATGTCAGACGCCCTTGAGTTGGGATCGGCTTGAGGATAGGGTCCTAGTGGGACCAGAAGCGATCCAAGAAATGGAAGATAAAATGAAAACCATAAGACAAAGGATTAAAAAAGCACAGGATCGATAGAAGAGTTATGCCGATGCGCACCGAGTTGACCATAGTTACGAGGTCGATGATCGAGTCTTATTGCATGTTAAACTGCATAAGAGTTCGATCAAGTTTGTAAAGGGAGATAAACTCTCTCCTAGATTCGTGGGACCTTTCGAGATCATGGAGAGAAAGGGGCCCGTGGCCTATCGACTAGCCTTGCCTGATTCTTTGAGGCATATGCATGATGCTTTTCATGTTTTTGTTTTGAGGCATTATATTAGTGATCCTACACACGTGATTGACATGAGTTCCTTACAGGTGTCAGAGTGCTCACGGCTGAACTGGTCCGCATCTTATATCATCGCATTCGACAGTTACGACGTTGAGTGGTAGATCAGGTCAAGGTCCAGTGGGACAGTTATAGTCCGCACTCGATGACCTGGGAGGACGCATATAATATGCGCCAGCAGTTTCCATTTTTGTTTGATAGATAGACTTATGATATTGTGGTACTTTTATTTTGGCATTTATACTGAGAAAATTTGGGATGAAGTTTAGACCAAGAGGGGGTGTATGTAACATCCCGCTCTGGCACACTGAGAAAACTTATTCTTTGAGGACACTTGCTCACAAGTGATCTAGACTTTTATGATGTTAAAACATTTTTCCTTGATTATGATAGTTATGATAGATGACATGATGTTTTACTGCTTTGACGTAGACAGGGGCTATTGACTCAACTTTATTAAGTGTGCAGGGTTTTGGAACTTGAGGATGCAGAGGCATCGGTGGAACCCCTTGGACTCCGGATTGAGTCAGGGAGTGTTCTATTTGGGTTGATTTATTTACTGTGATATTTCATTGATTTGATGATATGATGTTGACATGATCTGACACGATTGTTGATGATGCAGGCTGACGATAACTTGCTGAACAGACTCACATATGGAGTAAAGGGGTCACACACGATTTCCAGAGAGGTTGAGGGAGAGGTGTGGACAACAGCCCTACCACATCCTACTAGAACTCTTGTCGTGGCTCGAACTGTAGGTTAACTATTACCTAGTATGAGAGGATCCACGATGCCGTGAGGGAAGACTGCGATAGTCGCTCACGATGATTCTAAGGGGCGCGCAATAAGGCAAGGACCTTATTCCTTACAGCCCTTAGTCTCCCACAAGTTCACCTAGCGGAGTGTTGACTCCAAGAGTTATCGATGTCTACCAATTAGTCAAGTTGGTTAGTGGCACCCTTGGAGCACGTGGTGCATCCTGAAGAGGACATCGCACGAAAGAAACGCAAGTTAGAGAGTGGCACCCTTGGAGCATGTGGTGCATCCTGAAGGGTACATCACGCAAGAGAAACAACCGGGGTGAGTGGCACCCTTGGAGGACGTGGTGCATCCTGAAGGTCACATCGCATTGATGTTGAGGAAGGAACAAACCTAGATGGCCCTAAGACATTTAACACCTTAAGAAATTATTAAAACGACTTCCCTAAATAATTGTCGCCTAGTTCAAAATCTAAACCTAAGTCTAAAACTTCTCTAGGGTAAAATTTTGTTTAGCCTTAAGAAAAAGACTCTATAAAAATAAAAAAATAAAGATATAAACTAAAACCCACTGAAGTAATAGTTTTAGTCTTCTTAAATTTAGAGGGTAAAATGAAGAGAGGAATAATTTAATTAAAATCTGTGGTTTTAAATTTGTAAAGAGGAAATAAATTGTTAACTTGTGGAAGTATAAAAAGATTTTAAATTAATAATAAAGGGAAAAGAGTAAATAGCGCAACTGCCATTTTGGCTCTAATAAAAAGGGGAAAGAAGGGAATAATAAGAATTAGGAAACTAAGTAATGGAGGAAACATAATAAAGGAAAGTTGGGAACTTATGGTAAAAAGCGAAGTCAACATAGTAAGGAATCTGTAATTAAGTACCTTCTAATTTGAGCTAATTTAGCAACTTCATTTTTAAGGAAATTATTTAAAACATGTAAGGGGATCTAGGAACACCTAGGAGGAAATTTAGGAGCAACTCTAGGTGGGTGAGGGAAATGAGTAATTTTAATAATTTAAAGAAAATAATTATTTGAGGAAAGAGGGGGATGGACGACACTTGTGCGAAGGAGAATATTTAGAATATTTTTATTAAAAATTAATTAAAATGTGATTTAGGGAAAGTTGGAGGTAGGAAAAAATCTATAAAAGAAAGGGAAGATGAGGAAGAAGGGGATCGGCTATTAGTGTAATGTTACGCTATCGGAATTGTGACTTGACTGATTACTTGTGGAGAGTTGGGATTTTCCATCTTGGATAGGAGTGGTAGCTCGGTCTTGCGAGGCGAGCTGGGAAGCTAGACAGACCATATGGATTGTGTGTGGCCCCTTTGCGGCTCGGGGGGCTAAGGGGAAAGAAGAGTACCCCTAGCTATTGGCTGGGAGGTACTCGTGTAGTCTCTACGGTCGACGAGCAGGAGTGGCGCGGAGCAGGAGCGACACGGGGCGCGGGGTCATCATTCGAGGTGGGAGTTAAGGCAACGGTATTTTTTTCATTTGCATGATAGAAGGTATTAGGACCTTAGCCCTCTCTTATTGTTATCATCATTTTGTATTGGCATTATGAGATGAAAATACTTAACTTCAAACGGCTTGGCTTCTTGTTGGATTAATTAGTTTCTTACCTTGCTCCTTGACGCATTTAAATACCTTGACCCTTGATTGATAGTGAAGTTCCTTCTTCTGCGTTTTATCGCGGATGACTTTTAATTGCGTAATTATATTGCTGGTTGAGCCCCACTGTGTTCCATTACTTCCTTCCCATCTTAACTCTGTGATTGTTTTTGATGCCCTTTTTATCTGTGTGTTTTATCTCTGCATGATATTAATCTACAATGTTTCTAGAGCCTTCGCCCACTCCATTAGTTTCCTACATGCATTCTGGTCTACGTGTGTATTGGAATTTCCTTGCCTGTCTGCGTTGGGAGTTGCATTGAAGTCCCAACTTGACTGTGTTTCCTTAACTTGGGCATGAAAAATTACAGATCAACGTTTTATTTTTATTGTCGACGAATTTTTTTCCATTCCAATGAAAGCACGCTAACAATGAATTTACACAGTTCACGAATCTTCACCGGTCAATGAGATTAGACTGTCATTGAACCCTTTTTCAGATCTTGAATGCAGACAACGTTGACTAACAATTGTAATCAAGTTGAATGCTTCCCTTAACGTTCTGAACTTAAGACAACGAACCCTTACAGGCTAGTGGTTATACTTTGTTTAACTTGTAGAGTGCATTCACGTTCAAGGTCGTTGTTACAGTCCTGATACGTTTTAACCAGGCAGCTTTGAAAGTTTTCTTTTACCTTACGGCTCCGAGCTTGTTACCGGCTGGAGCATTTCGTTGTGTAGTTTTTCTACTTCTAAACATCTCCGTGAGATACCTTAGTAATACAATGGTTATCCTGCGGTGGTCTGACTTTAGCATAGAGGTATCTTGACATCAACTTAGGGCTGCTGTGGTAGCTTTACCTCCCTCGGTTTAAAGTCTTATTTCATGACGGACCCTTTATTTTAAATGCAAAGTAGCTTACCGACTGACTCTGCATCTGTTTTTAACATTCACCTAAACTCGCCCTGCCAGTTGTCAAGTCGTGACCCTTCGCCCTGCAATTTATGATTAATATTTTTATTACATTTACCTCTGCGAGTAGCGTGGTGTTCACAGTGAACGAGCATCTCTTCAAGTAGACACGATAACTGTCATTCCGATTTTTGGTTCTTGACACTCACCCTGACAGTTTCCAGTTGTTAGCTACCCATTGATTCGCGTTTGTTCCCTTTTTATGATTGTTATTATGTTGTAATACGAGCTCTAACTGCCAATGCACTCATAGGTTTTAGGAACTTTTTAGTTTTATTTCTACATTAACAGAGGTTCAAGCAAATTTTGTTAAGTTTTATTGATAGGATAATTGGCTCATGTGGGGGCAATATCTATTTTAATGGGCTCGTAAAATTTGCAGACAGTTTTACTGATATTGATTAGTGTCGATGGATTAATGCTAAAGGGTAAGGTTTAGAGTTGTTATTATCGACTAGTTTAGAAGGGGTAATTTAATTATGGAATGATATTAATGTTATATAGTTCATTAGTGGTATTTATTGATTAATTAAAGACTCATGAATTTAGGTGACTATTATATGGAAATTGGTTAATATCAATGGATGATGTTGAATGGTGAATTTAGAATTGTATTATTGATCAATTTTAGAATGGTTAGCTTAGATGCGAAAAGGATGTTGATGTTAAATGGTTTATGAGTTGTAATTATTAATTTAATCCTATTAGCCAATTAGATTGTGATGTTGGATGGGTAAATTGCTAGAATCTATTGCATTTAATGCCTATTGATAAATGGTTAATTTATGATTMTGACAAGCTAGGTTAGAGTGTATGTGAAGACAAATTGTGATTAGAATTGCGCAAGTGGGTTGGCCCTGAGACTAAATTTAGATTCTGCCTTGATGTCATTATGCACCTTAGACCTTCATTGCAGGGCTCATAATGGAGGTTGGTTCAAGCCTTGTTAATCAACTTGCTTGTTTTATTAATTGCCTTTGTCTTGTAAAGTGATTAAAAGTACACCTCCCATGCAAATACTGTGATAGTAGCGAGTAATTTAATGAGTTAACAATGATTTCTTACAGATAGCCAAGCTAGTTAGCCCACAGTTGATGTTACTTACATGTTAACCTTGGCGAAGTTCCTATTGGCTTATTGATGTATATTTAGTGTTGTTTTAGATGGTACCTTATGGCCTTATGGATGCAATACCGATGGTTTTAGTTATCGCTACTTGAGCAGTGGTTAGTATGTAGTGAATGAATGACATAGATTTAGTTTTTACGCATTGAGGATTTATGTAGTAGATGGTGGATCTAGATATTTAGTTTTTAAATAGTTATTTCTAATGATGGCTTAAACTTACTTATTCTCGCACCCATGATTATTTAAGAATTGAATGACATGTTGCTTGATGAATGAGACTTGCGTGCAATGGAAGAATCATGTAAGGTAATGCTTCATGTTAAATGCTATGGTAATGATTTCTTTTTATTATTAATTCATTGGCAAGGACATGGTAATATAATTGTAATGTTGATTTATTTTATGGTAAAGTTATTGTAACTTCATTGCATTGGTAGCATACAAGGGGTAATGTGATTGGTGATTGATGTTTTAGTTGCAAGGTTATTATAACATAAGATGTGAGGTTGTTAGGATAATGTTATTGTAATTTTATGGTATATGTAACATATAGGATGTATTGAGATTGTTAATTAATTTCAGGCTTAGTACTATAATTGGAATTGTGCAAATTCACAGTAGTATGATATCAAACTCTTTGATTTGATAAAGCCAGTCGCTCTTTATATAAGTCTGCGTGTGTGATTATTTTTGTGTAAAGAATCCAGTGCCGTATCAAGAGTCTCGGGCCCTTTAAAGGCAGGTTTTCCACTCTTGTGACACACCTCTAAGATCGTATCAATAGTCTCGGGCTATTTAAAGGAAGAGTTCCCACCATTGCGACCTCCTGACAGAGATTACTAGTTTCTGCCTGAGCAGTTGGCCAGGAGCCTATCTGACATTCTCTCTCTCTGGAGCAGAGAACTAAGATCAAACGCCCTGCTTTCCTGTGCAGAAATAGTAAAATCTACTACTATGGATTCTTCCATCTGTGTTTGTACTATACATAACACAGTATGTCATTTAATGCTTGCAGTTACTTGTTGTGCGCCTTATGTCTTCTTGTTGTGATCATCGTGGTTGCGTCTTGTTAGTCGTCGGGGGCGACGTAGAGTCAAGTGTGTCTGTTTCCTTTTTACATGCATGCACACACCTTAAACAAAAAAACATTTGCACCTGTTATCAGAGTTGTTGTCGTAACGAGGAGGTTGTTACATTTGAGGTAAGAAGATTCCATGGATTAGTGAGTTTCCATAGCAAGTTCATCAGATATTTGAGTGGAATTTGTGCACCAATGATGGATATAGTGAAGAAGAGGCACAAGTATTTTAAATGGACAGAGGAGGCCAAGAACAGCTTCAATACATTGAAGGAGAAAGTAACGGAGCGACCAATTTTGGTCTTGCCAAATTTTGAGAATACGTTTCAAGTAAGGTGTGATGCAAGTGGCATTGTGATTGGAGGAGATTTGAGCCAAGAAAATAGACCTATTGCTTAGTTTAGCAAGAAGATGAATGAGACGAAGAGAAAATACTCCACCTATGACAAAGAGTTTTATGCCATAATCCAAGCCCTAAAGAAATGGAGAGATTTCCTTGTCCCATAATAATTTGTGTTTTATAGCGATAACCAAGCTTTACAATTCATAACCAGACATGAAAAATTGAATCAGAGGCATGCAAAGTGGATTGAGTATATGCAGAATTTTACTTTTGTCATAAAACATATTGGTGGGAATGCTAACAAAGTTGTTGATGCATTGAGTAGGAAATGTTTGAATCTGCAGGAATTTCAGGTAAAGACCTTAGGGTTTGAGCACCTTTAGGAAATGTACAATGGTGATCCAAATTTCAGGAAGCATACCAAGCATGAATGAATCATGTGCTAAGAGATAGGAGACAATGGACAGAGTATATTATTCAAGAGGTATTGTTGTTACAGGGATATCAATTGTTCAAACCAAAATGCTCAATGAGGGATAACCTTTTGAAGGAAAAACACAATGGAGGATTGGCTGGACATTTAGGCCATGATCAGACATTTTCATAGTTGAGCACCTCATAATATTGGTTGGGTATGAGAAAAGATGTAATAAAATTCATGAAAGGATGAAAAATCTACCAACATGCAAAAGGTAAAAGACAGAACACTAGATTGTATAAACCATTTCCCATACCAGAGAGGCCTTGGGATGTAATAAGCATGGATTTTGTGTTGGGACTGCCAAGAACAAAAAGAGGATGCGATTCCATATTTGTGGTGGTGGATAGATTTTCAAAGATGTCACACTTTATCCCATGTCAAAATACCAGTGATGCAACACATGTTCCAAAATTGTTTTTCAAGGAAGTTGTGAGACTTCACAGCCTACCCAGAAGCATTGTCTC
>ML776606.1:2267828-2278216 GCA_009831015.1 Picea engelmannii
CTCTGTCTTATGGTTTGTGGTACCCAAGAAATCAAAATTTTCAGTTGATGGCATATTCAGATGCAGATTGGGCCAATTGTGTAGATGAGAGAAAGAGCACTAGTGGAGGTGCATTCTTCTTGGGTGATTCGTTAGTTGCATGGATAAGCAAGAAGCAAAGCTCTATAGCTTTGTCTACCACAGAAGAAGAATACATTGTAGTTGCTGCATGTTGTACTCAGGTAATATGGATGATCCAAGCTCTTGCGGACTTGAAGGTAACATATGAAGAACCCATTCCTCTTCACTGTGATAATACTAGTACTATTACTATTTCCAAGAATCCAGTTCTTCATTCCAAGATAAAGAATATACCTCTGAAGTATCATTTCTTAAAAGATTAGGTTGCCAACAAAGTGGTACAGTTGCAGTACATTCCCTCCATGGAGCAAATTGTTGATCTATTTACCAAATCGTTACCCAAGGCACAGTTTGAATACCTCAGACATAAGATGGGTGTCCTACCCTCTTCTAACTAAAGATCATGTGCTTAAAAAATCGTCTGAAAACATAAGTGGCAGAAATGCTTCTACAGATAAGAGTATCAGTGTTCCTGAAGATGTATACAGAAAGGACAAGTATAAAAGTATTATTTAGACAGGTTAGGCATGAAGGCTCCAAATTTAGCAAATAATGAACAGAACCTAAGCAAGATACAAGAGATATATCTAGATCCATGATAGATGAGAAGAAATTTTAATGTTCAACAAGCATAGTTTTTTAATACTGAAAAAAAAAAGACAATATTTTTAAGTTCTGAGCAATAGATTCTTTAGTTTATGTAGAATTTCAGAAGGACCATAAATCTGTGTATGACAAGAAGTTAATGATTTATTTTCAGAAGAGCCACTTTGGTCTGTATGATTTGCACCAGTATTGAATATATGATTGTAGTTGTGTTGAGTTTGGTCATGAGTAGCAAAGATGGGCATTTTTTATAAGAAGCGTTCTTGAAGTAATAAAAGCGAATCTGAAACATATGATGATTATTGAATTATATCAACGGCAAGTATCCTCAGCCATTCAAAACAGTGTAGACCCCATGCATAAGAAGACTGTTTGAGAGCAACATGGAAGCCATATTGAAGATTGAGGGCTATGAAGAAAATTTGCGAATCAGTCTTGAGAAAAATTAGATGTCTGCACAGGTTGCTACAAGTAGGAAGATAAAAAGTGCATCATCCTCTTAGCTACCATAGAGAAAGCACAAATGTTTTTGAGATAATTCCAGATTGTTTTCTCATGACCGGGTCCTTGGGGTTATCTTGCAAGGGGGAGCATAGCTCTAAACATCTTTGACATGAACAAAACTGAATATGTGCAGATGAACGAAGAAGATTGCAGATGCAAAGAGTCTTTTTTTTTAGCATAAAGACAGAGCGGTGGATCATTGACAAAGCATACACAACTCTTCTAGATAAGGGGCGTTGGAATCTCTCCATATGGTCTACACAGGATTGGAAGATAAAGTCACGATTGATCGAGTGTACCTCAGGTAGTAATTGGCAGGAGCAGAAGTGTATAAGACAGAGCATAGATGATTGATTAAAGGAGCGCAAGTCCAAAGGATATTTTCACAAAAAGCCTGGTTACTGAACATGGTAAAATTGCAGCAAGCGAAAATACATAGAGATCAGAGCTGATACCTTTCCCAGGTATTACAGTTGAGTGCACAAAGTCAAGGGGAGACTGAGGAGAACAGTTTAACCCTTTGCCCTTGAGGCCAAAGGGGGAGCAATGAAAGACATATTGCCATCAATGCCAAAGGGGGAGATTGTTGGAAATATGGCTATAGCAGAGATGACGCAGACTGTCAAGGTTGTCATTGATGGCAATCGGTTGGTTATGGAGCACGCACAAGAGAATTGGCAGAAGAAGCTAGATGATGACAGAGCAATATCCAAGTGGGGATGTTGATATTGGGTTCCATGATGATAGAGCAATATCGAAGTGGGGATGTTGATATTGGGTTCCACTCAGCGAATTGTTCTACAAGAGGAGACCCTTTGCGTTAGGTTATCCAAGTGGGGATGTTGAGATTGGGTTCCGAATTGTTCTACAAGAGGAGACCCATTGCGTTAGGTTATCCAAGTGGGGATGTATCCAAATTGTTGTACAAGAGGAGACCCATTGCGTTAGGTTATCCAAGTGGGGATGTTGAGATTGGGTTCCACTCAGCGAATTGTTCTACAAGAGGAGACCCATTGCGTTAGGTTATTCAAGAAAAAAGGAGGGAATAAACCCATTTGAAATGTTTCAATAAAAAAGAGGGAATAAACCCATTTGAAATGTTTCAAGGAAAGCTCCAGTGGATTCAAGCGCCCCCATTACAACAGAAACATAGGCAATGGCGAAGAGAGATGCGACCCAATTGGCATATGTCTATAAACCAATAAGGATTCGTTTATTGCACGTTGGCTCTCCCTTACCCACAGCCATGACTAGCAATAACAGTTACCAATTGTTTTTTTAAGAAAACGCATGAATGATGCCATTCAAAACGCGATTGGTGTGGCCAACATCAAATGGATATAATGCACAACCAACGGAGCTTAACATTGCTAAATCCAGAGTTTTGTGGGGGTCCCTCATCTGCTTTGACAAAGTGTGGAAGATTTTTCCAATTGGGTTTCTCTAATCACTCTGGACGGTGGAAGGACCTTCAGTCTAAAATTAGACTGGCTGTTAAGACAGAAAGAACACAGCGCTGCATGATGTGGCATGCGTAGAGGAGGCATGCAAAGATCCAGTTCAGAAAATCAGGGAGAATGCAAGTAGAAGAAAGAATGAAAAAAAAGAAACTGCAGTTGGAGTTGAGAAAAGAAAGGAAAACCTCTGCATGTGGAAAAACAATATAATGCGCAGAGACAAAGATTGGAGGTGTTGTTGAAGTGTGAGAGAGAGAGAGCTCTAAATGTGAGAAAATGAAGAGGATAATCTGAGGGACAGGAGAAGAAGCTGAGAATGGGCTACAGAGGACAGTGAAGCAGAGCAACAGATCAGAGACAATGAAGAAGCCAGAGTAGATCAGCAGCAAGGAATCTGAAGGTTGGTGCTTTCACTCAACTGGTGCTGAAGTAAAAAGGAAGTCGGTGCTTCCACCTAGTGGGTGTTGGGATTCTGTGGGAGTTGGTGCTCTCAGCCAGTTGGTGCTGGCAATCAGAGGTTGTAGCCTCTATGATTTGGTGCTCATAAAAGATGAGATGTAACGCAGTTGGAGCTTGCTTAACATCCTAAGAAGACGAGGTTTTTTCCCTGGTTGGGTTTCCTCTTGAAAAATCTGTGTCTCATACTTGTGAGTGAATGTTGTGTGTGATTGCTATTCTTTATGTTATCTGCTTTATGTTCATAACTCTGAATTTCACTATAAAGACTCACTGCCACTAAGATTAATGATTCAAAGTTAAAACAAGAGAAATTGTTAATAATCTACACTAACTGATTCACCCCCCCCTCTTAGTTAGTTCATACCTGTAACATTTGTGGCTCAGGGGACTAAGGGGTAAGAAGAGTACCCCTAGCGATTGGCTAGGAGGTACCGGTGTAGTCTCTACGGTCGGTGAGCAGGAGCGGCGCGGAGCAGGAGCGGCACGGACCACGGGGTCATCATTCGAGGTGGGAGTTAAGGCAATGTTATTTTTTTCATTTGCATGATAGATAGTATTAGGACCTTAGCCCTCTCTTATTGTTATCAACATTTTGTATTGGCATTGTGAGATGAAAATAATTAACTTCAAACGGCTTGGGTTCTTGTTTGATTAATTGGTTTCTTACCTTGCTCCTTGATGCATTTAAATACATTGACCCTTGATTGATAGCGAAGTTCCTTCTTCTGCATTTTATCGCGGATGAGTTTTAATTGCGTAATTATATTGCTGGTTGAGCCCCACTGTGTTGCATTACTTCCTTCCCATCTTAACTCTGTGATTGTTTTTGATGCCCTTTTTATCTGTTTGTTTTATCTCTGCACGGTATTAATTTACAATGTTTCTAGAGCCTTCGCCCACTCCATTAGTCTACGTGTGTATTGGAATTTCCTTTCCTATCTGCGTTGGGAGTTGCAGTAAAGTCCCAACTTGACTGTGTTTCCTTAACTTGGGCATGAAAAATTATAGATCAACGTTTTATTTTTACTGTCGACGAATTTTTTTTCATTCCAATGAAAGCACACTAACAATGAATTTACACAGTTCTCGAATCTTCACTAGTCAATAAGATTAGACTGTCATTGAACCCTTTTTCAGATCTCAAATGCAGACAACGTTGACTAACAATTGTAATCAAGATGAATGCTTCCCTTAATGTTATGAACTTAATACAACGAACCCTTACAGGCTAGCGGTTCTACTTTGTTTAACTTGTAGAGTGCATTCACGTTCAAGGTCATTGTTACAGTCCGGATAAGTTTTAACCAGGCATCTTTGAAAGTTTTCTTTTACCATGTGGCCCTGAGCTTGTTACCGGCTGGAGCATTTCGTTGTGTAGTTTTTCTACTTCTAAACATCTCCGTGAGATACCTTAGTAATACAATGGTTATCCTGCAGTGGTCTAAGTTTAGCATATAGGTATCTTGACATCAACTTAGGGATCTTGTGGTAGATTTACTCCCTCGGTTAAAGTTTTATTTCATGACGGCCCCTTTATTTTAAATGCACAGTAGCTTACCGACTGACTCTGCATCTTTTTTTAACATTCACCTAAACTCGCCCTGCCAGTTGTCAAGTCGTGACCCTTCGCCCTGCAATTTATGATTAATATTTTTATTACATTTACCTCTGCGACTAGCATGGTGTTCACGGTGAACGAGCATCTCTTTAAGTAGACAGGATAACTGTCATTTCGATTTTTGGTTCCTGACATTCACCCTGACAGTTTCCAGTTGTTAGCTACCCCTTGATTCGCATTTGTTCCCTTTTTATCATTGTTATTATGTTGGAATACGAGCTCTAACTGCCAACGCACTCATAGGTTTTAGGAACTTTTTAGTTTTATTTCTACATTAACAGAGGTTCAAGCAAATTTTGTAAAGTTTCATTGATATGATAATTGGCTCATGTGGGGGAAATATCTATTTTAATGAGCTCGTAAAATTTGCTGACAGTTTTACTGATATTGATTAGTGTCGATGGATTAATGCTAAAGGGTAGGGTTTAGAGTTGTTATTATCGACTAGTTTAGAAGGGGTAATTTAATTATGGAATGATATTAATGTTATATAGTTCATTAGTGGTATTTATCGATTAATTAAAGACTCGTGAATTTAGGTGACTATTATATGGAAATTGGTTAATATCAATGGATGATGTTGAATGGTGAATTTAGAATTGTATTATTGATCAATTTTAGAATGGTTAGCTTAGATGCGAAAAGGATGTTGATGTTAATGTTGGATGTTGAGTTGTAATTATTAATTTAATCCTATTAGCCAATTAGATTGTGATGTTGGACTGGTAAATTGATAGAATCTATTGCATTTAATGCCTATTGATAAATGGTTAATTTACGATTCTGACAAGCTAGGTTAGAGTGTATGTGAAGACAAATTGTGATTAGAATTGCGCAAGTGGGTTGGCCTTGAGACTAAATTTAGATTCTGCCTTGATGTTGTTATGCACCTTAGACCTTCATTGCAGGGCTCGTAATGGAGGTTGTTTCAAGCCTTGTTAATCAACTTGCTTGTTTTATTAATTGTCTTTGTCTTGTAAAGTGATTAAAAGTACACCTCCCATGCAAATACTGTGATAGTAGTGAGTAATTTAATGAGTTAATAATGATTTCTTACAGATAGCCAAGCTAGTTAGCCCACAGTAGAAGATTGGAGGAAAGGTTATGGGCTGTGCCCTTAACCTGGGAGAGTTTCTCATGAGGGTCAACTTGTATGTCACGATCTTAGGATCTTATGGCATCATGATTGGTATGGATCGGTTGGAATCACCTGAGGCGATACTCAACTATAAGAATAAATGGTTGAGCTTGGTCGATGACGAAGGACAGAGACGTGTGATTGTAGGACGGAAGCAGGGAGTATCCCCGAGGTTCGTCTCTTCCTTACAGTTACAAAAGAGTATGCACAAGGGGTGAAAGGTTTATGCGATCCTCGCGCTAAACGAAAAGGGAGTAGCGGAAGGTCTAGAACACCTTCCGGTGGTGAAGGAGTTTGTAGACGTATTTCCATAGGAGTTTCCTGGGATGTCGCCGGAAAGGGAACTGGAGTTTACCATAGACCTGAAACCGGGGACCGAACCGATAGCAAGAACGCCTTATCGGATGTCGACCCCGGAGTTGCAAGAGCTGAAAATGCAACTGAAGGAGTTGTTCGACCTGGGACTGATACGCAATAAAGTGTCACCATGGGGTGCACCAGTTATTTTCATACGAAAGAAGGAAAAATCATGGAGTCTTTGCATTGACTACCGTCAACTGAACAAGGCTACAATCAAGAATCAGTATCCCTTACCAAGAATTGATGATATGTTCGATCAAATGAAGGGTGTGATGGTATTCTCCAAGATCGATTTACGATGAGGGTATCACCAGTTGCGGATCAAGGAGGATGACGTCCCTAAGACCGCCTTTATGACGATATTTGGACATTACGAGTTTACTGTTTTACCATTTGGACTGATAAACGCCCCAGGGATACTCATGCGTTTGATGAACGGGGTGTTCCGCAACTACTTAGACAAGTTCATCCAATTATTCATTGAAAATATCTTGATCTACTCTTGGACGACGGAGGAGCATGACGAGCACTTTCGCTTGCTACTACAGTGTCTACGAGAGCACAAATTGTTTGGGAAGTTGTCCAAATGCTGTAATTATCAATCGAGGACTCACTACTTAGGGCATGTCATCTCCGGTGAAGGTATCACCATAGATCCAACTAAGGTTGAGTCTATTATGGAATGGCCTACGCCGACGAATGTCACAGAAGTGCGTAGTTTTATGGGTTTAGCAGGATACTATCGACGGTTTGTCGAGGGATTTTCGAAGATAGCAAATACGATCACGTAATTGCAGAAGAAAAACAAGAAGTTTGTTTGGACCGAGAAATGTGTGGAATCATTTCGAAGGATTAAAAATTTGTTGACCACATCATTGATACTAAAGGTCCCTGACATGGACGCAAACTTCTTGGTATGCACTAATGCATCCAAGGAAGGATTAGGCGGAGTCTTGATGCAAGATGGATGAGTGATTGCTTGCATTTCGAGGAAACTGAGAAGGCATGAGGAGAACTACGCGACACACGATTTGGAGTTATTTTCCATTGTATATGCCTTGAAGGTTTGGAGACACTACCTTGTTGGACGAAAATTTGAACTAAAGACTCATCATGGTGGACTACAACAAATGTTTACGCAAAGTGACCTGAATGCATGACAACGACGTTGGTTGGAATTGCTTAGCGAGTACGACTTCGAGATTACTTGCATAAAGGGAATAGTGAACCGAGTGGTTGATACTTTGAGTCAGAGACCACGCATCTTCTTGGTGTTGCCTCTTCAGATGAACTTACGTGAGAAAATTCTCACTTTACAGCGTGACGACGAATGGTACATAGAGGTTGAGGGTTTTTTTGGACAAAACACAATGATGGTACCACGATATGAGGGATATTATTTTGATAGCGATAGGTTATTGAGGTTTAGAGGTCATATTTATGTACCGCCAAATGACGAGTTGAGGATGTTGATCCTGAGCAAGGCTCATAGAGCAGTTTACATGGCTCACCCAGGAGTCAAGAAGATGAGGGTAGAACTTAAACCCTTATTCTTCTGGAAGGGAATGAAGGCCAACATAGTCAACTTTGTGGCTAGATGTCTAGAGTTTCAACAGGTAAAGGATAAACATAGACACCCGATAGGATTACTTCAACCACATGCCATTCCGGAATCAAAATGGGAAGTTATTTCGATGGATTTTATTGTTGGATTGCCACTGACGGCAAGGAGACATGACTCGATTTTTGTAGTAGTAGAAACTCTGACGAAGAGTGCTCACTTTATTCCTATGTGTATGGGGTATCAGGCACCTGACATATCGAGATTTTTCATCAGTGAGATTGTGAGGCTGCATGGCGTGCCTAAGAAGATTATATCTGATCGAGGATCGGTGTTTACTCGACTATTTTGGATGAGTTTCCAATAGGCCTTGGGGACCCAACTTAACTTTAGTACTGCGTATCACCCAGAGATGGAAGGACAGATAGAACGAATGAACCAAACCTTGGAAGACATGTTGTGCATGTACGTGATGGACCAGCAAAAGCGTTGGGAGGAATTATTGCCTCTAGTAGAGTTCGCTTACAACAACAGTTACCAGAGCACCATTAAGATGGCGCCTTTTGAGTTTCTTTATGGGAGACTATGTCGGACGCCCTTGAGTTGGGATCGGCGTGAGGATAGGGTCCTGGTGGCACCAAAAGCGATCCAAGAAATGGAAGAGAAAATGCAAACCATAAGACAAAGGATTAAAGAAGCACAGGATCGACATAAGAGTTATGTCGATGCGCACAGAGTCGACCGTAGTTACGAGGTCGACGATCGAGTCTTCTTGCATGTTAAACCGAATAAGAGTTTGATCAAGTTTGGAAAGGGAGATAAACTCTCTCCTAGGTTCGTGGGACCTTTCGAGATCATGGAAAGAAAGGGGCCCGTGGCCTATCGACTAGCCTTGCCTGATTCTTTGAGGCGTATGCATGATGTTTTTCATGTTTTTGTTTTGAGGCATTATATTAGTGATCCTACACACATGATTGACATCAGTTCCTTGCAGGTATTGGACGAGGGAGCGCTCACGGCTGAACCGGTCTGCATCTTTCATCATTGTGTTCGACAGTTACGACGTCGAACGGTAGATCAGGTTAAGGTCCAGTGGGACAGTTATAGTCCGCACTCGGCGACCTGGGAGGACGCATATAATATGCACCAGCATTTTCCATTTTTGTTTGATAGATAGACTTATGATACTATGGTACTTTTATTTCAGCATTTATACTGAGAAAATTTGGGATGAAGTTTAGACCAAGAGGGGGTGTATGTAACATCCCACTCTGGCGCACTAAGAAAATTATTCTTTGAGGACACTTGCTCACAAGTGATCTGGACTTTTATGATGTTAAAATATTTATCCTTGATTATGATAGTTATGATAGATGACATGATGTTTTACTGCTTTGACATAGACAGGGGCTATTGACTCAGCTTTATTGAGTGTGCAGGGTTTTGGACCTTGAGGATGCAGAGGCATCGGTGGAACCCCTTGGACTCTGGATTGAGTCAGGGAGTGTGCTATTTGGGTTGATTTATTTACTGTGATATTTCATTGATTTGATGATATGATGTTGACATGATCTGACACAATTGTTGATGATGCAGGTTGACGATAGCTTGCTGACCAGACTCACATATGGAGTAAAGGGGTCACACACGATTTCCAGAGAGGTTGAGGGAGAGGTGTGGACAACAACCCTACCACATCCTACTAGCACTCTTATCGTGGCTTGAACTGTAGGTTAACGATTACCTAGTTCGAGACGATCCACGATGTCGTGAGGGAAGACTGTGACAGTCGCTCACGATGATTCTAAAGGGCACGCAATAAGGCAGGGAACTTATTCCTTACAACCCTTAGTCTCCCACAAGTTCACCTGGCGGAGTGTTGACTCCAGGGGTTGTCGATGTCTACCAATCAGTCAAGTTGGCGAGTGGCACCCTTGGAGCACGTGGTGCATCCTGAAGAGTACATCGCGTGAAAGAAACACAAGTTAGAGAGTGGCACCCTTGGAGCATGTGCTGCATCCTGAAGGGCACATTGCGCAAGAGAAACAACCGGGACGAGTGGCACCCTTGGAGGACATGGTGCGTCCTGAAGGTCACATCGCATTGATGTTGAGGAAGGAAAAAACCTAGATGGCCCTAAGACATTTAACACCTTAAGAAATTCTTAAAACGACTTCCCTAAATAATTTTCGCCCAGTTCAAAATCTAAACCTAAGTATAAAACTTCTCTAGGGTAAAATTTTGTTTAGCCTTAAGAAAAAGACTCTATAAAAATAAAAAAATAAATATATAAACTAAAACACACTTAAGTAATAGTTTTAGTCTTCTTAAATTTAGAGGGTAAAATGAAGAGAGGAATAATTTAATTAAAATCCGTGGTTTTAAATTTGTAAAGAGGAAATAAATTAGTAACTTGTGGAAGTATAAAAAGATTTTAAATTAATAATAAAGGGAAAAGAGTAAATAGCGCAACTGCCATTTTGTCTCTAATAAAAAGGGGAAAGAAGGGAATAATAAGAATTATGAAACTAAGTAATGGAGGAAACATAATAAAGGAAAGTTGGG
>ML776606.1:2313270-2325001 GCA_009831015.1 Picea engelmannii
TGGGGGGGGGCATTTAGAGGGAAAAGATCATTATGCATGTTATAATAATGTCATAGAAAGGGTGCAAATTTCTATAATTCTATGTTCTCAGATAGAAGGGATGGCTTCGTCAGATAAAAAATATTTTATTTCTGAGACATCAACAAATTCTTCGATACCTCTTCTTTTGGGACTAGGAAATGCCATAGGAATGTTTGTAATGAAAATGAGGTGTCGTATTTTTCATCTAGTCATAATTTTGATCACGGTGCAAGAAATTTTATTAAACACGTTCCTCATGAAAGTCCTAAATAAGAGGACTTTGAAGTCACTGATAATGAAGAGGAGGAATATGATGGTGATAAATCTAGTCAACAATTTAATAGTAATGAAAATAATCAAAATGCAGGTCAAAGTGGAGAATATGATCAACGGTTAAATGATTGAGATGAATAGTTTCCTCCAACTGAGGAGTTTCAAGGTATCGATGAATATTTCCAAGGCACCAATGAAAATGATGGAGAAATTCCCTCAAGTGGAAATTTTAAAAGAAGTGAAGATGATTATGAAAATGGTGGTCACTTTTTCCCTAGTGGGGAAGTTAAAGACAACAAGGGTGGTGATTATCAATTTCCTCCAAGTGAGGATTTTGAAGGTACTGATGAAGATTTTCCTCCAAGTGAGGATTTCCAAGGCACAAATGAGGATGAAGAAGAATCCCCCCCAAGTGAGGATTTTAAAAGTAATGACGATGATTATGGAAATGTTGGACAATCTTTCTCGAATAAGGAATTTAAAATAAGAAATGTTGGTGCTAATGATTTCCCTCAAAGTGAGGATTTTCAAGGTACTCATGAGGATAATGAATATTTTCCTCCAAGTGAGTATTTTGAAGCCAGTAATGGGGATGCTGAAGAATAACTCTCAAGTGGCTATTTTTAAAGTAGTGAAGATGATTATGCCATTGTTGGTCACTCTTTATCGAGTGATAAATTAAAAAGAAACAATTTTTATGTTGATTTTCTTCCAAGTGAGGATTTTCAAGATACTGATGAAGGTTTTCAAGCCATTAAGCAACATGGTGAAAATTTTCACTCAAGTGGGGATTTTGAAAGCAATGAAGATGATTATGTCAATAGTGGACATAATGTTGATGATGTTTTTCCTCCAAATTATTATGTTGATGGTTATGTTCTCAATCATTCAACTGAAACAAGTGAAGGTGATTGGCATTCTCTAGTTCAATCTCCTAACAATGTTTTTCTTGATACTCCTTGTGGTGATAAGGAAAATCCTTCTAGTGACGATGATGAAATAGTGGAGACATTGTAAAGAAACATTGTGTCTAGGACTAGAATTATACATTTTTATATCAATCCAAATCATTTTAGTTATAGAAGGTCTAGAAAATAATTTCTCACTAACTCAATTTCCATAAGTGAATTGATTTCACGTGAATGTTGTCAAAATAATTGTTTGAAAAGCATGGACTACATGTATTCCTTGAATAAAATGAAGACATATTTTTCAATGAATAAGAGCATGAAAAATTCATATCTGATGGGGTGCATGATATCCACCAATCCAGGATATGATTATAGCATTGGGAATATTTTGCTTTGCAGAAAGGCTTTAAAAAAAATTCACTTAATTGTTAATCTTAGTCTATCAATAATCTAGACAAGGTTGGAAAAATATCCATCATTTTATACAAAGGTACATCATGGACGAGAGAGTGGGCCATTCACAAACACTACATTGGCATGGATGCATGATTTATTTTCCAAACATGGAGAGTGTATTCCAGATAGATACACAATACATATTCCATATAATTTTTAAAGTAGGGAAATCTGGAACTTGTACAAAGGATATGTTGAGGTGATGCAGGAGCATCATAAGTAACCAGCCAAGCAGCCATAAAGGCGAAAGACAGCTGGAAAAGAGCAGCACATATTTTGCACATTTTGAAATGTTTTTGAAAAATTAATGAGCAGATATAAATGTAGTAGTTAAAGGAAGCGTACCTGCATTTTGTAAACAGATCTTGAGCAATTTTCTCTCATCTGTTGGATGTAATAGACATTAATTCTGTTTAATGAAAGTAGGTAGATTTGATTTAAGAGATTAGATAGTTTTAGAAGCGTAGGAGGGAAAATGGATATAGACACCCTCACCCTTGTATTATTGTATCATGAGAACATAAGAAGAGAGATTTTTTTCATAAGTTGTTGAGTTGTAGCAGAGAACTGTAGAGAAGAACCCATGTACAAGAGCACCTGAGTTAATATATGAATCTTTGAATCAATTTTCATGGTGTTATGATGCTTATTGTTTACATTTGTTAAATGTTATGCTTACAGTTGTTTTATTCTCTCTATTTATGCATTTGTTTTAGTGTTGTGTTGAATGTGTGATTTCATGTTAAGTATATGGAGTCTGAGAGAGGAGAAGAATGAGTTTCAATTGCTTCTCATCCTAAAAGTTCCTGCAAGGAGTGCAGTGAAACGTATGCAAGGTGTGCATTGGAAATAGTCTAAGTTTTATTTGAGAAATCTCAGGACAGATACCATTGTTCTCATACTAGCAGAAGTCCAGGTGAAGTACAGAGTCGTGCAAGCTGTGCGAAGGATAGTTGAAACCTTAAAAGTTATCAACTAAGGTGAAGGTGGAAGGATTTTTGTTGCAAAGAGTGCACATAGTCGAGGACTCAAATAACCAGAGGTTATTTGAAAGATTTCCACAAGGAGTGCGAGCAGAATTCCTTTTGGGGACTTGAGTCTGCAAGTGAAAGATCAAGAGGTATAGTACCTTTGAAGTGCTCAAAGGGAGACGAAAGTTGAAATCATCTCATAAAATACAAGTTCAGGAGGGAGAACATTGATTCGTCTAGCATAAGTCATTGAAGAGTGAATCAGGTGGTCAGAATTCTCCGAGGAGAACTCGCGAAATCGTGGGGACCATAGCATCCATAGGAGTTGCAAGGTGGTTAGGAGTTGGATGAATTTTCCACCCTGACATCAAGAATCAAATTTCACCATTGATCGTGGTCTGTCTGAGCTATCAAATCATTTCAGGAATTCAGGACCCATAATTTGGGAGTGCAGGTCAAAACCCTTGGTCACTCAAACTCCCGGTTCACGAAAAGGATAATCAAGAGTGAAATTTTGGTATTTTGAGGTTTGACATACCGGGAATCTTGATGACAAGGAACCAGGACCTTAGTATTGAAAATATCGAAGTCACAAAACACGACGTGCCTTTGGTGTGAAACATCAACATTTCGGCATATCGAGGTTCGACATACCGGGAATCTTGATGGCAAGGAGTCAGGGTGCTTAGCGTTGAAAATATCGAAGTCGGGAACATGACGTGCCTTGGGGTGAATTTCGAGATTTTGGCATTTCGACACATTGGGTGTCGGGAAGTAGAGGAGGCAACGATATTTGGAATCAAAATTTTCAAACTCTTGGTTCGCGAAAAGCCAAAAGATCTAGAGTCATTGGATCGTGGAGGATCTCAGTCATAGATCACGTTGGAGGCAAGGTTTTGGGAATTCGAAGATCGGAGTTTCGGGAGGTGAGAAACCTTTCTACTATGGATCTCGCAAGTCATGAGATCCTGAAGAGTGGAAGAAAAAAATCCCAAAAACATTGAAGGACAATAGCCGTGGGCCCAATCAGCTTTTGGGGTTCCGGGAGACAAGAGACAAAGTTGCATGTCAACGCAACTCCCAAAATCGCAAAAAGGAAATATCAAAAAGGTGGTTCCTAAGCATTAATCAAAGGATACATGTGACAGAAGTCAAGAGAGTGGTCAAACTTTGGGGAAAATCCCGAAAGACCTCCGATCTCGCCAAAAGGAGAAATTTTAGAAACTGGAAAATCATAAGGGAAGAGGAACGAGTGTTTCTCGATCGCTCAAGTTCCGAAAAGCCGAAATAAGTGTCAACAAGAGGCATGTGTTTTGTGCATTGAAGAAGTCAACCCTCGTTGACATTTCAGGTTTCAGAGGTTGATGAGACAAGGGGCTCCACAACAGGATTCATGAAATCACAAAATCTGAAATCCTGAAAGGAAAAGAAAAGCCCCGATCATATTTGTTGGTCAATTGTGGAATACACCTTGTGTGTGTGTTATTCCCTGTGGGGAAACACAAGAGTCCATCGGACTCAGGGGAATATTCTGAACGATCCTAAGACTGGGAGTTTGAACAGAACTTGCTGAGGCAGGGGGTGCTACGTCAGTGTGGTATCAAAGCTTAGAACAAGTTCTTTGCTTTCTGTAACAGAGAGAACAGGGGAACATTTTATAGCCATTCCACCGATAAGAAGAGACAGGCCAATGCCAATGCCTGATCCAGCAAGAGAAAGAGAAATGTGCGAGTTACGTGTCAGGCTTGATGCCATGGAGACAACACAGAGGCGCACAGTTGACACTAGGGATATCAGCGAGGTAGAAAGTGAAAATGAAGCTGGAAACAAAGGAGAAGAAGTTGAAATCGAAGATGCTGTGGATGAACACCTATTCAGGGTTGTTGCAACGATAGGTGGAAGAGAAAAAATGGACATTCTAATGTATGAAGGAAACCTGGATGTTGAAGAGATTCTAGACTAGATTAGAGCTCTAGACAAGTACTTCAACTATGAGGATGTCGAGGAAGACAAGAAGATCAAACATGTAGTTACTAGACTTAAAGGGCATGCAACACTATGGTGGGATGAATTGCAGGCTGACAGACGCTGTAAGGGAAAGTAGAAAATCAAAAGTTGGGATAGAATGGTTGCAAAGATGAAAGCCAAATTTATACCCAAGGATTATCAAATCACTCTGTTTCGGAGGATGTAGAATTTGAGACAGAAGTTGATGTCATTGAAAGAATACACTGAAGAGTTCTACAAGATAAACATCAGAGCAGGTCATTGGGAAAGAGATGATGAAAAAGTTGCCAGATACATGAATGGTCGGTGGTATGACATTCAAGATGAGATGAGCATGATGACCATTCTAAATGTGGAAGATGCTTATCAGATAGCTTTGAAAGACGAAGAGACGTTGAGATGAAAGCAAGGTCAAAGAGGCCAAGGTAGAATTCAAGCCAAAAGTAAAACAATTGCCCAAGACAAAACTCAAAAATCTAAAGAAGAGGGGAAGAAACCTCAAACTCAACATGAGAGAGGAGGAAGGTCACAGAGAGGGCAGTATGCTAATAGAAATACTTTTCCTCGAGCTAGAGGAAGAGGAAGAGGCAGAGGCAGTGAAGTAAAATGATTTGTCTGTGGAAAGATGAGACATAAATCCGATGAGTGTCCAGATAAGAAAAAAGATGGTGATGAAACTCACATTGTTGAAGCTCAAGGACAGAATGTTGAGGCAGAAGACTGAGATCGGAAGATCTTTGATGATGAGGAAATCTCTCTTGAAGCTAGAGATGGAGGCAGGGAACCCATCCCAAACAAACCGTCTATTTTAGACTACTTGCAAAACCAAAGACAAGGTATGCAAGGTCATAGTGGACAGCAGTAGCACATACAATCTCATATCTACAGAGATGGTAGAAAAGCTAGAGCTGGAGACTGTTGTACATCCAAGCCCATACAGAGTTTCGTGGCTACAAAAAGGACATCAGGTAAATGTCACTAAACTGTGTTTAGTTGAATTTAAAATAGGAGGATATAAAGATGAAATATTATGTGATTTCATTCCCATGGATGTTTGTCATCTATTGTTGGGTAGACCATGGCAATATGATAGAAACATGATTCATGATGGGAGAAAGAACATGTACACCCTGCATAAGAATGGGAGGACGCACATGTTGTTGTTGATTAAAAAGTATGAGGTGAAAACAGAGATGAGATACACTGTACTTCTCATGAGTGGGAAGGAACTTCTTAAGGAGGTTAAGAAGAAGGAAGACACACAATTTATTATGGTCAGGAAGCTCAAAATTGTTTTGACTAGTACGAGAATAGATTATTTACCAGAAGAAATCCAGGAATTGCTGGGAGAATTTGCTGATATAGTAGTGGATGAACTACCTTGTTCATTACCACCTATCAAGAGTATAAGACATCATATCGATCTTATACATGTAGCCAGTTTACCGAACAAAGACACGTATAGGTTTACCCAGTAGGAAAATGAAGAAGTCAGGAGACAGGTCCAGGACTTAATGGACAAAGGATTGATTCGAGAGAGCTTGAGTCCATGCGTTGTTCCAACAATGCTCAGCCCAAAGAAAAATGGAGGATGGAGAATGTGTACAGACTCAAGGGAAATCAATAAGATTACGATAATATACAAATTGCCATTACCAAGGATGGACGACTTGATGGATTGCTTGAGTGGAGCAAAGTTTTTTTCAAAGATTGATTTGAAAAGTGGGTATCATCAAATTTGAATGAGAGAAGGTGATGAATGGAATAAAACATTCAAGATGAATGAGGGGCTGTATGAATGGCCTGTCATGCCATTTGTCTTAACGAATGCACCCAGCAGTTTCATGAGGTTGATGAATGAAGTCTTGAAGGATTTCATTGTTAAATTCATCATTGTATATCTTGATGATATATTAATCTTCAACAAAACAGGACCATAACACTTGAAGCATTTAGCTGCAATAATGAGAATATTACAGCAAGAGAAATTGTTGATAAATATGAAGAAATCCTCATTTATGAGGACAAAACTCATTTATTTGGGTTTTGTTATCTCTAAAAATGAGTTGAAGATGGATCCAGAAAAGGTAGATGCAATTAAGAATTGGCCATCACCGAAGAGTGTGTTTGAAGTTCGAAGATTCCATGGTTTGGCAAGTTTCTACAGGAAATTCATTCAAAATTTCAATGGTATTAGCACACCAATGATGGATATGGTGAAGAAAAGACACAAGTATTTTCACTGGACAGAAGAAGCAGAGAAGAGCTTCAACCTGCTAAAGAAGAAGATCACTGAGCAACCAATTCTAGTTTTTCCAGATTTTAGCAAGACATTCCACGTCAGGTGTGACACGAGTGGATTTACAATTGGAGCGATCTTGAGCCAAGACGACAGGCCGATTGCATATTTCAGTCAGAAACTAAATGAATCAAATATCAAGTACTCAACATAAGACAAAGAATTCTATGCATTCATACAAGCACTGAAGAAATGAAGACATTATTTTGTTCCTAAAGAGTTTGTTTTGTACAGTGATAATCATGATTTACAATTCATGATTCAACAGGAGAAGTGTTGTAGGAAAATCTCCTTGCAGACATGTAGATCACCTCTAAGGCTTGACCTTAACCCTAGACAGAAAAATGCTTAACGTGGACACTGACTTCCTTTCAAATCTATCTAAACTAATGCATGAGAAGGAAAGATAACAGGAGTACCTTTCAATCGACGTTTGTCCCTGCACGCTCCGAGTTGCGCTCCAATCCTTTTCTCCTCGCTGAGATATGTGGACAAAACAAGATACAACCACTTCCTACTCTATTGACATTAGCTTGAAAACAGATCTATCACTAAGTGATAAGTTCATGTAACATCAGACACAAACTAGAAAGAAACAGGCCAAGCGTGTCATATTAATGAGAATAATGACATCAGTACTTACAATCATAGATGTGAATGCGACAGCTTCGTCAAGTCCTCTTCATCTAAACCTTGCCTGAAAGATCCACAACCTGGATAACAGCAGCTTCACTGATCACTCTTCTTTGGCTGACTGTAATTTTCCTCCAAGATCATAAGTTTCATATGTTCAATTCTTTCTTCCCCCAATCAGCTCCAACACCACTTATGAGATCATAAGTTTGGTGTGATTCTTCATTTTGTAGTCCCATACCACTCATGAGATCATAAGTTTGGTATGATTCTCTCTTTCTCCATCCATCCTTTCACCATTAGAAAGCTTGTTTATATAGCCTTGGAGAGGCCCAACAATCTTGAGATATACTTGGGGAAGGTGAGGATTTTCCTCCTTCAGTTGAGGATCTGCCCTAGGATCATGGTTGGACTAGGGATTCGAATCCAACTGCCTTCCAAGAATGAAAAGATGCTTCCCCTGTTCATCTCAACAACTTAACAACCGCCCAGAATAGGTAGCGCTCCCTCAAAATGGCCATCAGGGCGTTGTAGCGCTCCCTAGTAAGCTTTACGGGGCGCCAGCGCCATCAAAATCTATAGCGCTCCCTCAAACGGGCCAGGGTAGCGTTATAACGGTCCCTGATAGTGTATTGGGGAGCACAGCGCTTCGGGATAGTGTAAGGGGGAGCGCTCCTCTCCAAAACTCAATTTTTTGGGTGCTTTTAGATGGCAAAAGGTTGTTTGACTTCAGTAGATCAGTTATCCTCGTTCAAATCCGTTATGTGAGATGTTATAAGTGCCTCCTTAGTGTCGTTATCATGACAATATGTATGAACATCCTTTGTGACACTAGTGACCAACTTGCGACACTTGCGAAAGTTGAGAGGGACAATGCGACACTTATCCAGCTGAGCAATTTTGATGTGTAACAGAATGCCTCCCAAAGTATGAAGTTAGAAGATGCCAACTGATAACTGAAATACTTTGTAGATGCTCAAGCAAGGGTATAGACTCGAAGAACTTGACAGAAGCTGCACACAAACATCCAACAAATATCATGACATATTTCAAAACCCAAGGCAGGCATACCTATGCTTGGGTGATCGAGACTTGTAAGGTATGGCCACCATAATATACATTTCGGATCCATAATTGTATTGATAAAAAGGGTATAGCCACCGAAGATACAATGTGGATCTATACTCTGATGACTCGGACTTCTCGTAGCCATGAAGAATACACAGTGGATCTACGAGATGACAGGACATAGCCACGACCAATACAAAGTGGATCTATGTAACAGTATATGTGTCATTGTTCAAAAGAAACTCCATCGCAACCTGGGCAAAGTATATCAAAATGATCACTCAACCCAGGGTCTTCTTACCAATCCCAATATGCTACGAATCTAACCATGTGAATAGATGTCCTGATGTCGAACATGGTAGAAACCACTTGATTACCGGTCAATGGTGTAAATCGTTAACAAGCGCGAGGGAGATCACCGTTAATGTCAATGATTCCCAAGGTACCCTAGTACATTCCAGCGAATGCGAATAGATGAGCTGAAGTGGAACATTCGTGGAATCATTCGATCAGAGGTCAATGATGTAAACCCACTATCGAATGTGAGGAGGCCTGCCATTGAGGCATGCAGGTCTCAAAGTACTAACTGGTTTCTAAGTCTAGTTCCCTGGATAATGTGTTGGAGTCGACAGAATAGACTCGTCGAGGGAATGCCTTGATGTATCCCCCATCAACGACACGAAACGAACATGGAGATGTAATTGGTAGATCGAATAGACATGGACTGACACAGGTTTTGAGGCAAGATATTTGGGATGGCTGACTCTTGAGGCGGATACTTCCCTTGAACACTGAGGCACAACAGCAAAACATGACATGGACCAAAACTATGCAGTGGGTACTATGACTTGCGTCGGGTGACCCAAAGGAGTGAAAGGAACTCGAAGGATTGGCTCAGTGCAGAGGTTTAGCGGATTATGATATGTGCAAAGTGACAAAGTGTCGTGTTCAAGGGTGACTCTAAGAAGTGATGGATAATGTTCTCAAGAGACTGCTTGGCTTACTCCTTTCAATTTTTTCCCCCATCCAGATAGACGAGTACCTATTTTTTATTTAATGAGCTCGAGGAGGATAACACATGCTCGATATAACTCACCTTCGATAAGTTCCTCTTCCTTTGTTTAACGAACCGGAAGAAGTAAGGGTTCAGTCCCATATGGGCCTGTTGATGTGTGCCTTAACGAGTCCAAAGACAGAAAACTCGAAGGTTTTTTGGGATTATAGAGTTTGGAAAAACACTTAAAAGAGAACTCTCTCAGTGCCTTTTTTGTACAGTAGTCCAACGAGACCGAAAAAGGGTTAAACTATCACTCGAAGGATGCCCTTTCTGACCTTTTAACGAGTGTGAAAGGAAGCAAGATCACTCGACAATCTTTTCATATTTCGAGAGTCTGAAAAGGGTTTAAAGGAGACTCCAGGGGGGTTCCTTTTTCATGTGTTCGTATCCATACAGGTCCGAAAAAGAGATAAAAGTTTACCCGATTGCATTCTCATGTATTTGCGAGCATGAGAAAGAACAAAGACTAAGCTCGGTATGCCCCCAGCTTGAAAGTTGGTGGCTTGACTCCAGAATGATCATCAAAGGCTGGAGACATGCCTCCCAAGATTCAATTCATTCAACGACTTTGAGGTTGTCACCAATTTCTATGCTAGATGGAGAAAAAGGATACAGGTGGATGAAATGAAGGTTCAAAAACGAGACCTAATGAAAGACTCGACTCGACATCTACGAGATCTGGCGAAAGACTCAACTTGAAGGGAGAGGTGATTGTTTCATTTTTTAATGAGCTTGACACAGGAAAAGAACTATGCTCAAGGTTCCAGGTTCGATCCCCAGATTGTTGTTTCATTTTTTAACGAGCTTGCCACAGAGAAGAGAAACTATGCTCGTGACATGCCCCCAGCATGAAATCTAGTGGCCTCTGTTTCATTTTTTAACGAGCTTGCCATAGAGAAGGGAAATTGTTCTCGTGATTTCACCTGGATCATGGCTTCCAAGAGGATAAGGCTCTGGAAGGGTACCATGTCAAAGGATAAAACTCGATCATGGCTTCCAAGAGATCTTCGTCGGATGGAAGAGAATCACTATGGAAGGAACACATGTCGGGGGTCATGATAGGAGGGAGGAGATTAGGCTCCAATAATCCTACCGAAGAGATTACCATGTCCACTACCGAATCCAAATCGTTGGAAGTTGAGATCATGGGAGACAACGCCACATAATTGACATGCGGCGGGGGTGATACTGTCTGCATATAAGAACCACTTAGGGAGGTAACCCAGTCGGGGCCAATGAATGAAAGTTGATCAATAGTCACAATTATTCCATCATGAGGGAGAGATATCACACGGAAAAGGGTCGATACAAGAGCTTTCATAGCATAGAAATAATCCCGCCCAAGGAGTAAAGAGAAATCCAAGGGGTCTTGGACTACCATGACATCGATAAAGACAGTTTTCCCTCCCAAAGTTACAGGAAACTGAGGAAGGATCCCTAAAGGTTGACTAGTTCTTTTGTTAAAAGCTAACAGATTCTGCATAACCGGTGCAAGCTGAGGACAACCCAAAGCATTCCAGGTAACAGAGGACAAAATACTAACGGACGCACCTTCATCTATCAGCGTTTGAGGAACAGAACAAGGTCAATGAGGAGAAAAATCCAAACAAGAGGTTTCGATTCGAGGCTATCTCTCCAGTGGAGTCGCCAGTTTCTGTTGTAGGAAAATCTCCCTGTGGAAAGGTAGATCACCTCTAAGGCTTGACCTTAACCCTAGATAAAAAAATGCTTAACGTGGACACTGACTTCCTTTCAAATCTATCTAAACTAATGCATGGGAAGGAAAGATAACATGAGTACCTTTTAATCGACGTTTGTCCCTGCACGCTCCGAGTTGCGCTCCAATCCTTTGCTCCTCGCTGAGCTCTATGGACAAAACAAGATACGACCAATTCCTACTCTATTGACATTAGCTTGAAAACAGATCTATCACTAAGTGATAAGTTCATGTAACATTAGACACAAACTAGAAAGAAACAGGCCAAGCGTGTCATATTAATGAGAATAACGACAGCAGTACTTACAATCGTAGATG
>ML776606.1:2325229-2339412 GCA_009831015.1 Picea engelmannii
CTCCAACACCACTTATGAGATCATAAGTTTGGTGTGATTCTTCATTTTGTAGTCCCATACCACTCATGAGATCATAAGTTTGGTATGATTCTCTCTTTCTCCATCCATCCTTTCACCATTAGAAAGCTTGTTTATATAGCCTTAGAGAGGCCCAACAATCTTGAGATATCCTTGGGGAAGGTGAGGATTTTCCTCCTTCAGTTGAGGATGTGCCCTAGGATCATGGTTGGACTAGGGATTCGAATCCAACTGCCTTCCAAGAATGAAAATATGCTTCCCCTGTTCATCTCAACAACTTAACAACCGCCCAGAATAGGTAGTGCTCCCTCAAAAGGGCCATCAGGGCGTTGTAGTGCTCCCTAGTAAGCTTTAGGGGGCACCGACGCTCTCAAAATCTATAGCGCTCCCTCAAAAGGACCAGGGGATCATTATAACGCTCCCTGACATTGTATTGGGGAGCGCCGACGCTCCAGGATAGTGTAAGGGGGAGCATTCCTCTCCAAAACTCAATTTTTTGGGTGCTTTCAGATGGAAAAAGGTTGTTTGGCTTCAGTAGATCAGTTCTCCTCCTTCAAATCAGTTATGTGAGATGTTATAAGTGCCTCCTTAGTGTCGTTATCATGACAATATGTCTGAACATCCTTTGCGACACTAGTGACGAACTTGCGACATTTGCGAAAGTTGAGAGGGACAATGCGACACTTATCCAGTTGAGCAATTTTGATGTGTAACAAGAAGTTAAACCAAAAGCATGATATATGGGTTGAATTCATGCATAATTTTACTTTTGTGACTAAGCATATTTCTGGAACTGCTAACAAAGTTGTTGATGCTTTGAGTAGGAAATGTTTTCTTATGCAGGAATTCAAATTCAAGAATTTAGGTTTTGATAACCTCAAAGAAATATATAGGGATGACCCATATTTTAACGAGGCATATGAGGCATCTGAGAATCCAGTTCTCAAGGACAGAATCCAATGGACTGAGTATATGATCCAGGATGGGTTATTATTTCAGGGTAATCAGCTATGTATTCCAAAATGCTCCATGAGGGAGAACCTGCTAAAGGAAAAACACATTGGAGGATTGGTCGGACACTTCAATCATGATAAGATGTTCTCAAAGTTGAATGGCTCATATTTTTGGCCAGGAATGAGGACAGATGTTCAGAAATTTGTGGACAGATTTAGGATTTGTCAGCACACAAAAGGGAAAAGGTAGAACGTAGGGTTATATCAACCATTACCCATACCATAAAGGTCGTCGGACGTAGTGAGAACGGATTTTATATTGGGACTAAAAAGAACACAGAGAGGCTATGATTCAATCTTTGTGGTAGTCGATAGATTTTAAAAAATGGCACATTTCATACCATGCCAGAAAACGAGTGATGCAACTCATATTACGAACCTATTTTTCAAGGAATTCGTCAGACTTCACGACTTACCAAGGAGTATCGTATCTGATCGAGATACCAATTTTGTAGGACATTTATGGAGGTCCTTATGGAAAAGGATGTGGACAAGTTTGTCTTTTAGCTCAACATATCATCCTCAAACGGATGGTTAGACAAAATTCATGAATAGAATCTTGGGATATTTGTTGAGGATCTTAGTGACTGAACACCATAGTCAATGGGATCACATTCTACCACAGGAAGAATTTGCTTATAATGATTCTCTTAACAGAAGCACAGGGCAGAGTCCATTCCAGATTGTATATGGAATGCAGCCAAGGGGAGTTTTTGAATTAAAATATTCAGAACAAGATGAATTCAAGAGTGCTAGTGTAGAAGACTTTGAAGAAGGGATGAAGGAGATTCATAGCCGAGTCAAGGAGCGATTGCAGAGTTCAAGTCAAGAATACAAGCAGAGAGCAGATCAACATATGCGAGAACTTAAATTTGAAGTTGGTGATCTGATTCTTGTACATCTGAGGAAGGAAAGGTTCCCAAGGGGAACATATAACAAACTAAAGGTGAAAAAGATTGGACCATGCAAGGTCATAAGGAAATTTGGGGAAAACACATATGAGATTGAATTACCTGATGGGATCGGAATCTCACCGATATTCAATATTGCGGATTTCTACCCTTACAAAGTTGAAGAAGTAGGAGCAGAGAAGGAACAGAAAGAAATTCAATAGACAAAACAAATGCCTGTAGTTGAAAAGCCACAGATGGAAAGCATAATTGACAATAGGATTAGCAAAAAGACCAGGAGAAAAGAGTATTTTGAATACTTGGTCAAATGGAAGGTACATCCTGTTGAAGATGCTAGTTGGGAAGATGAAGCAGAAATTCATAAGCATGGACAGACCGTGCAAGAGCTCATGAACATGAGTTCATGAAACTTTTCAAGCGAGGGAGTATGATGCAAGAGAATATTAAGCAGCCAACCAAGCAACCATAAAGGCGGAAGATAGCTGGAAAAGCATAGCACACATTTTGCACATTTTGAATTTTTTTTGAAAAATTAATGAGTAGATATTAATGTAGTAGTTAAAGGAAGCATACTTGCATGTTGCAAACAAATCTTGAGCGATTTTCTCTCATCTGCCAGATGTAATAGACATTAAGTCTGTTTAATGAAAGTAGGTGGATTTGAATTAAGAGATTAGACAATTTTAGAAGCGTAGGAGGGAAAACGGATATAGACACCCTCACCCTTGAATTATTGTATCATGAGAACAGAAGAAGAGAGATTTTTTTCATAAGCTATTGAGCTGTAGCAGAGAACTGTAGAGAAGAACCCATGTACAGGAGCACTTGATTTAATATATGAAGCTTTGACTCAATTTTCATGGTGTTATGATGCTTACTGTTTACATTTGCTGAATGGTATTCTTACAGTTGTTTTATTCTCTTTGTTTATGCATTTGTTTCAATGTTTTGTTGAATGTGTGATTTCATGTTAAGTATATGGAGTTTGAGAGAGGAGAAGAATGAGTTTCAATTGTTTCTCATCCTGAGAGTTCCTGGAAGGAGTGCAGTGAAACGTCTGCAAGGTGTGCGTTGGCAAGAGTCTGAGTTTTATCTCAAAAAGCTCAGGAGAGATACCATTGCTCTCATACCAACAAAACTGCAGGTGAAGTACAGAGCCATGCAAGGTGTGCGTAGTCTAGTTGAAACTTTAAAAGTTATCAACTAAGGTGAAGGTGGAAGGACTATTGTTGCAAAGAGTGCACAGAGTTGAGGACTCAAATAACCAGAGGTTATTTGAAAGATTGTCGCAAGGAGTGCGAGCATAATTCCTTTCATAATTCCTTTTGGGGAATTGAGTTTGCAAGTGAAAGCTCAGGAGGGATAGTACCTTTGAAGTGTTCAAAGGGAGATGAAAGTTGAAAGAATCTCATAAAAGACAAGTTCACGAGGGAGAACACCGATTTGTCTCGCAGAAGTCATTGAGGAGTTAATCGGGCGGTCATAATTCTCCGAGGAGAAATCGCGAAATCGCATGGACCGTAAGATCCAGAGGAGCTGTAAGGTGGTTAGGAGTTGGAAAAATCTGCCACCCTAACATGAAGAATCAACATGGATCATTGATCATGGTCTGTCTGAGCTGTCAAATCATTTCGGGAATTCGGGACCCGTAAGTTGGGAGTGCAGGTCAAAACCCTTGGTCACTCAAACTCCTGGTTCGCGAAAAGGATTATCAAGTGTGAATTTTTTGTATTTCGGGGTTCGACATACCAGGAATCTTGATGATAAGGAACTAGAACCTTAGTATTGAAAATATTGAAGTCAGGAAACGCGACGTGCCTTTGGTGTGAAACATCAAAATTTAGGCATATCGGGGTTCGACATACTGGGAATATTGATGACAAGGAGCCGGGGCGCTTAGCATTGAAAATCCCAAAGTCGCGAAATGCGACATGCCTTGGGGTGAATTTCGATATTTCGGCATTTCGGCACTTCAGGTGTTGGGAAGTAGAGGAGGCAGCGTTCTTTGGAATCTAGAGTTTCAAACTCTCGGTTTGCGAAAAGATGAAATATCCATAGTCGTCAGATTGTGGAGGATCTCAGCCGTAGATCAGGTTGGAGGCGACGTTTCGAGAATTCAGAGATCGGAGTTTCGAGAGGTGAGAAACCTTTCTGTTGTGTATCTCGCAAGTCACAAAATCCCGAAGAGTGGAAGGAAAAATTCCCGAAAACATTGAAGGACAATAGTCGTGGGCCCAATCGAGTTTCGCGGTTCTGGGAGCCCAGAGATAGAGTTGCATGTCAACACAACTCCTGAAATCGTGAAAAGGAGAAATTCGAAAGGTGGGTCCTAAGAATTAATCAGAGGATATGTGCGACGAAAGTCAAGAGAGTGGTCAAGCTTCGGGAAAAATACTGAAAGACCTTCAATCTTGCCAAAAGGGGAAATTTCAGAAACTGAAAAATCATAAGGGAAGAGGAACGAGTGTTGGTTGATCACTCAAGTTCTGAAAAGTCAAAATAAGTGGAAACAAAAGGTGTGTGTTCGGTGCATTGAAGAAGTCAACGCTCGTTGATGTTTTGGGTTTCAGAGGTTGAAGAGATAAGGGGCTTAGCAACAGGATTTGCGAAATCGTGAAATATGAAATCTCGAAAGGAAAATAAAATCCCCGATCATATTTGTTGGTCAGTTGTGGAATACACATTGTGTGTGTGTTATTACTTGTGGGGAAACCAAAGAGTCAATCAGACTCAGGGGAAGATTTGGAATGATCCTAAGACTGGGAGGTTGCGTAGAACTTGTTGAGGCAGGGGGTGTTGCATATGAAGTGTTGAAGGAATTGGTAATTTTATCACATATGCATATTTTAAAAGAACATGGAAGAAACAACTCAACAATTTTTGTATTCCTAAGAAGTCAAGGATGGAGATTTGTAGTATATGTGCTACTCTTAAATCAAGAAAAGATAAATCTAAAGGGGTAGAAAGAGGTATGTATTTACTATTTTTTTATTTTTAAATTGAATAGTTATGAACTATGAAAAAATACGATCAATATTTTCATTTTATTTCATTTGCAGATTCCATAGTCAAACAACTTCAATAACATCAAAATGAACAATCTAGTGAAAAAAAAAAGTTGTAAAAACATCAGAAGAAGGGTTATGATGCTCCAAAAAAATATTTAGGTATGATCATTGATGGAACGAACCAGAATAAATCCCTTCTACCACAGTTTGTTCGTACACCCAAAAATTTACATGAAGATAATTTAAATCAGTTTCACTTGGTTGGTTGTATGGTTTTCAATGGAAAAATGTGTCTAAGATTTTACTTCACAGCTCCAAATATTCATAATGATGAAAATTTGACCATCACCATAATTCATCATGTGCTCACTCACTGGTGTGGAAATCTTCCTCAAGTTTTCTATCTATAGTTGGAAAACACTAGTCGTGAAAATAAAAATCAAATTGTGATTGGATATCTAAAAATTCTTATTGAGATGAGAATCTTTCAAAAGGAAAAAGTTGGTTTTCTTTTTGTTGGACACACTCATGATCATATTGATCAAATGTTTAGTCATTTTGAAGTAACATTGAAGACGAAAAATGTTGGAAGTATACCATTATTGATTGAATGTATCAAGAAAGCATACATTCGAGATCTTGTTTTTCATATATTAGAAGAAACTGTTGGCATGCAAAGATTTATTCAGGGATCACATCGTGAAGAAAAATGTATTGAGAAGCTTAATGACATTAGCTTCCAACATCATTTTTGTTTCAAAAAATTTGATGGGAAAAAACTTATATGGGGAAAGAAATATTCAACTACTATAGAATGGGGGACTTCATCAACTTTATTATTTTTGAAGTTCATTCCAGATCGTCCAATTTTTGCATCAAAGTTATTATTTTTACAATCAGTTACTGAAATCCATAATGAAGGAAAGCGTAATAGAGATGTAGATTATTCTGAATGGCTAGAAGAAATTAAAAAGTCCATTAAGGATACATATGAGTACTTTGATGTTGTTGATTCTGTTTGGTGGGAGTCTTTTTTCAATAGTCAAAGTGACATAATTTCAAGCTCAACAAATGAAGATACAATGTTGAGGAATCCATTTCATTGGGCACAAAATATGCCAAATGAATATGAAGAAACAAACATTGTTGAAGTTCAACAAGAATCTCAAGGTGATATTTAGTTTACACAAGCAGAGGAAAGATAAATGTATATTGGTTCACGAAGGTCAGGTGCACAACGTGAAGCCATAGAAGACCTTTACAGGGGTTCAGTACAAGATATTAAGGAGGGTAGCATGATTGTAGTTTTAGCGACTGGAGATCCGCATGGTTATCCATTCTGGATAGGAAGGTTACAAATATTGAGAAAGAAAATGATGATGTTATTGCAATTGAATTGCATTGGTATGAAACAAGAACACACCCATTCAATGGTGTGTACAAGCCATAGATGGTGGTTGAGAAACATGTCAATAGAAAGAGAAAAATAAAGGGTCAAAATACAACTCGTTGTCATGCTAACCTATTAAAATTAGATGGTGTTGGCATGCTTATTGATGACTTCAATTTGAGAAAGAAAGGAAATATTCACTCCAAGACAACAAATATTATAAAGAGGTTTTTGTCGCAAGAAATAAATGCAAGATGGAAGTTTTCTAAACCTAGTCATAGATCTAAAAATCATTTGACATCTGAAATGTTTGGCATGCATGTAGACTCAGATGGTGAATTCATCGAAAATAGCGAAGAGTATGAATCATCTACATTATCATCGAAACAATCATCTGAAGACAATGTAGACTTTGATGGTATTTCAGAAACCATGAGCCAATCTGAATAAGTGTATGAAACATTTTATGCATTTTTTATCCATATGACGTTTGTATGGTAACTAAAAATGAGCATTCAACTTACATATGATCTTACATGAAATTATGAATCTTTTTTTATGCTTTATGAATGATATGTTTTATTATTATGGATAATATAATAAAATTTCTTAGATCATATGTTTTGAATATCGTCAATATAACAATACTTTTAAGAAATTATTTATGTTTCATTCAATGTAACTTGTATTTAGTTTTTTATTATTATAAGTAAAAAATTATTAAAAAGTCACGTTGAATTTTTAAAGTATATTGTGATATTTTCATGTGATTATGTATTACATTTTTCTTTGCGTGATAATAAGATTTAAAAAGTAAAAATTTAAGGGTTGATTTTATGATTTTGTTTACAGTAATGATGGGTTATTTTACCACATTATAAAAATGTGTCATTTTCATACCCCATGGCTGCTACCGATAGCAATACTTTTCAACTTGATGGTTGATTTTGAGGTTTTGGTTTTAATTGTACCAAGTGATAAAAATATGATTTCAAATGATCTTAAAATTTAATGTTTTGAAAAGAAAAAAAAATCAAAAACATTTTTTTTTAGGTGTTGATTTTAAGGTTCTTTTGAGCTAGTGTCTGAGTTTTGAAGGCCACGTTTTAAAAATGTTGTAATTTTGACCCCTTTTGAAAACATGGTTCTATCGATAGCACCATGTTTTGATTTGTGGGTTGATTTTGATTTTTTTGTGCAAAAATATGGGTTTTTTGAGACATATTTCTTGTTTTGAGGTCACAGTTCTCATTAAGTTGGTAACTATGTTGCAGAAGCCCTTCTCAATAAAGATTTTGTTGTCATTTAAATAGTTCTTCACATATGGAAACTCGACAGTGAAGTCATATGAACACTCTGCAACAAAGAAGCCAAAATTTAAATAGCACAAAGTGGGCTTGGAAATCCACTCTAGAGTAGAGCAAGAAAATATTTCTATGCGAGAGGTTGCAGGTTCAGAGTTGACAAAAACAAAGCTGGGGGAATTGATAGCTTTGATCCCAATACTCAATCTCAGGAGGAGAGATGTACACATCGACATTGTTTCTTGGAGATCACTGGTGGGAAAGCAAATGACTGAGGCTTGGATGTGGCTAGTCTCTAACTAGGTAGAGGCTCACCTATGACATTCTATTGCCAAGATGGGGCATAAGAAGTTTTCAATAATTTGAGCATGTTAGAAAGGATCCTTACAACCATATATATCTTGTTTCTTGATGAAGGATGCATAACCCTAACCCTAGTCATGGATTTGAGAATGACATCCTCTGTAGAACTCTGACTGATGTCTGGCTTGAAGGATATCGAGAACGAGCCTCCGAAGGTAAACTTTTTCTATTAATTGACGTCCCTTTTTCCACTTTCTGATGGTTTGACTATAAACTTGGCCTCGACCTCACTCATATTTCAAAGCACTGAGCTAGGTTTTGAGAACTTTGTATAGTTCTAAGAGTTTATCAGCACCATAGCGAATGAACTAGATATCTTCCAGATCTGCGCAAAATAACAACAAGGTGTTTTTTTGGGGGCGATGTTGATATTATTTCAGAGGCTCTCAAGATCTCTATCGACCTGTCCCTCGTGGAAATGAATTTATCGATAACTTGCGGGATTGGAAAGCATCAGATTCTTTCCAGTTCTTTTGGTTCAGGCTTGTAATTGTCACAAATAAGAGCATAATTTGTTGAGTTGATCATCGTATAAATGAACACACATATTGATAACAACATATTTATCGGAAAATTCATACTACAGTTTACAATATATAATGTTGTAGACTAATATAACAATTGTTTTCACTATGAATTTGGGTAAAGCATCTAAGATCATAGGCTTCGCAGTAGGCTTGCCTCCAATAACTACATGGTTGATGGTGTAGGAATCTCCCAATTCATGAAATCTCTAAGTGAAGAATTATTTCCATGGATGTGGTAATCTAGAACAAAGCCTTTCCTCAAAGCTTTCATGAATTGGGAAATTCATACAGTTGTCACATATTATGTTGGAAGGCTTGTCTTGAAGAAGAGACGATTTTTATTTCAGAGGATATAAATGTCGAGTACAATTTGACGTTGAGTTCAGAGAGTAAATCAACATTTCCAAACTATTCCATGATTTTTTTTCTAATCCTTTTTATGATCCATTAATGATTAATTGATGGTGTGTTTTTTTTTCTATCTTATCTAATTTTTAATTTTAATGGCCATGTCGAACAAAGTCCATGATATTTCACCATTCACACAAGGAAGATTGTTGCATTGGTGGGAGGAAGCGGGTTCGAGAAGTCTACAGTTGTGGTGTTGATAGAGAGGTTCTATGATCCCCTGGGTAGAGAGATTCTACTTGAAGGATGAACACTCATGTGCTACAATTTGAAATAGCTACGTTCCCAAATTGGATCAATAAGTCAAGGTCCTGCACTGTTTTCTACATCGATCAAGCAGAACATCTTGCTCGAGAAGGAGGGTGTCAGCATGAACCAGATTGTTGTATCCACTAAGTCTTCCAATGCTTACAATTGTTTCACTCAACTTCAAGATGGTTCTGAACTTATGACACACGAGGAAGAATTTTTTTTTTCTCAACCTCCATCTCTAGAAAGAGAAATATATTTTAGTTTTCTTTTGTTTGGGGAATACAGGTGGGCGAGCACAGATTTCAGCATATAATGATTACGAGATCTATGTCCATAGATGTTGGTCTACTTCTTCTTGATGAGGCCACAAGTGCTCTAGACAATAATTAAAAGCAATAATAATCCATCAAGGTCTCTACAACTTCATTATAAAGAGGTTGGTGGCATTGAAGAATGAAGAGGAGAAATCCTTGGTGTTGGTTCAAGTAATCATTTCCATTTTACTATGTTTGAAAAAGAGAAGGTGAGCAGAATATGTATGTATGAATTTTTAGGATTTTCTATTGTGTTTGAAACAGGGTGTTTGTTGTCATGATATCTTGTGAACTGGGGATTTCTTTTATGGTATTCTCTGAATCAGGTCTTTGTATTTTTGGTATCCTGTGAATTGGGTATTTTATTTTATTGTTTTCTATGAATTGGGTGTTTGTTTTTATTGTACTGTGCTAGGTTTTATACACAGTGGAGAGAATTTTCTTGACTTTCCAATTACAATTTGGTAAGCCTTCCTCATATGCTTTCCTTAATTCTCCTTTCCTTACTTCTAAAATCAATATTTTGAATATAGACACATACAAGTATAGTAAACTTACAAAGTAGTTGGTTGCTATGGAACCAATCTTCAGTTTTTCTAGCATGTATAAAGAACAGTTGGACGAGATTCTAGAATAGGATTGGTAGAGATTCTTGAACATGAGACCTTCACCTTCTCTTCATGACAAGATACAGAAAGAGGTAACGACCACATTGGGCGATTTTATGGAAAGATTTCATGGGGAAATTCGAGAGAATGTTTTGTGTGTTGTACAAGAGCAGGTAAAGAAGAGGTATCATATCGGGAAGGACGAGAAAAACGTATCATATTGTGAAGGATGAGAACCACGTTTGCATGATCATGTATTTATCAATGGTGTTGTAAATGGTAGTCCTGGATCAAGTAAACAATAAATGCACTATGGGATATGGATTGTAGCAAACATTAAATGTTAAGAAGTGATGATAGATTCATTTCTCCCATTACTTCGTTGATAAACTAAGCTATAGAGGGAAAATAAACTAAGCTATAGTATACAAATGTGCATTTAGAAACTAATCTATAGAGGCCAAATAAGAGGTCTAATTTAGAACTTAGGCTAATGAACCACCTAAGTTGCATTGTAACATCCTGCTCTTATGTGCACTAAGAGAAATTATTATTTGAGGACACTTGCTTGCAAGTGATCAAGATTATTATACTATTGGTCATTCAATTATGATTATGAGACATTATGGATTGATGATATGTTAATTTGTTTTATTCACATAGACAGATGCTAGTGACTAGGTTCTCCAGAGTGTGCAAGACTTTGGACATTGAGGATGCAGAGGCATCGATGAAACCCCTTAGACTCTGGATCGAGTCAGGGAGTGGACTGTTGGGTTTGAATGTTATTGATGTGACACATGTACATATGATTACATGTTATGATGATTGATTATTATTTTTGAGTTGATTCATGAATGGATGCAGGTTGGTGATAGCTTGTCGACCAGACTCACATGTGGAGTAGACGGGTCATGCATGACAACCAGATACTTTGAGGGAGAGGTGTGGGAGCATCCCTTCTAGAGCCTACTAGCACTCCCAACACGACTCGAACTGTAGGTTAGCAATTACCTAGTTCGAGAAGACCAACGATGTCGTAATGGAAGATTGTGACAATCACTCATGATGAATCTAATCGGCACACAACATGGAATGGGACGTATTCATTAGAATCCCTTAGTCTTCCACAAGATCAGTTGGAGGAGTATTGACTCCAAGGGTTTTTGATGTGCACCAAGTCAGTCAAGAGGCGAGTGGCACTCTTGGAGCACGTTGTGCATCCTGAAGGGCACGTCACGCAAGGAAAATAGAAAGAGGCAAGTGTCATCCTTAGAGCAAGTTGTGCATCCTGAAGGGCATGTCGCACAAGGAAAATGGAAGAAGGCGAGTGTCACCCTTGGAGCACCTAGTGCGTTCTGAAGGAAACGTCAATATTTCAATGAGTAAGTGAGTAAACCTAGTAAATAGAGCATGCACAGGACAAAATATACTGAGCAGCCACGTTTGGCTAACGTACACTAGTTTAATTATTGCTTGCAATGAAATTAAATTTACTCATGTTATTTCTGTATGCTCGGTTTAATATTTCATTTCCATGCATTATCTTGCACCTTCTTTCCTACGACATTTTAATTGACTTGCTTTCTATTTTCTGAATGGATTTCCTTTGGCGAACCAAACTTCTAATTTCAATAGCTTATCTATGTGGGTTTTATTGATTTTTATGAAGAGATTGTGCTTTACCTTCCGCCCTTGTCCCTAGGTCATCAGTCCATGCCTGAGCAGTAAGCCAAGATTCGAATCGACAGTAGTCACTTCGGTCTGTATAGACCTATAGATTCTAATGACCTTCTTTTTTGTGCATGGATGATGAGTGAAGGATAATTTCTGCCCAGCTGACTACCCCTTAGATTTCTCTGTCTTTGATTGATTCATGGTTGAATGATTGTCTTTGAAACTTCTTCTGCTGAGTATATCAACATTTTTGTGTGATTATCTCTGCGATTTCTTGGTATAACCTCTGTGATTTTATTGATAAATCCCAGCATTTTGTTGGGTATCATCTATGTGATTTTAATAATGAATCCTAGTACTTGGATAGGTCTTTTGGCAACGTTTTTTTGGATGTAGTGACTACTGTTGTAATATACAATGAGTAAGTTTTTATATACTCAAGCATTTTTTTATTGTATATATCGTTTAAGAATTTCCCTCAACGATTTTACATGGCATAATTTCATTGAAAATGTTTTATCTCTTTTTAAATGCATTTACCACAATGGTATTTTCCTGATCTGGATTTTATGAGCAGAACAAAATGAATACGGATTATTAATAGGTGCTTAAAAAAAAATAATAGAGATACAATAAAACTAGTTTTCTATTCAATAACAAAATAAGCTGAAACTGTAAAATGCAGCAGAAACAAGCTTGCTAGAATGGTAGCGGCTTATCTCTGAGAAGAGATGTGACGGCAACGCGCATTCGCCAGAAGAAGGTTACAATGAGGCTATGAAGGAATTTTTACAATAAGAAAGAATTCCAAAAAACCTATACATCCAAAAACCTAACCCTAGGAGATAAACCACCAAAAGTCATGTGGGCCCCGTTTGGGTAAGTTAGTACATCAACTTCCCGGGGTCGTAACTTTTGCATACGATCTCTGTTTTAGGCGTGTGATAGCCTGTTGGAAAGGTATCATTGAGGAGATTCATTTTGAGGTTTCAATCATTCCTTTGGATATCATTGAGGAGGTTGATACAAAAAAACCTTCATTTAGGCCCTCAAAATGGCCCAAGAAGTTAAAACTGCTAAAAATAGTAAATTGCCAAAAATGTCAAAAAATTGTTTTGAGCCAGATGGAAAAGGTGGGTGGCCACCAATATCCATATGAATCAATCCTCCCTCCTTAGAAAGAAATGGTCTCCATTGCATTGAGGTCCCCCATTATATGAAGAAATTTCTGCTGGATTTTTCCCCAGGTGGGCCACTTGCCTTGGTGCAGGAGCTGCCCTGCTTTGGTGACTCAATAAAGTTGGATCCTTTGTTGTCGAGTGCCCTTGATATGTCTGTCCACAATATGATCATTGGATGCTTGTTTTATGTAGTGGGGGTTGAGATTTGTTGGTGTCAGTTGTTCTGCTACTTCTGAGGTGTCCAATAATGGTGGGAAAAAAGGGCGAAGGAGATCCACGTTGAACACTGGGTGCAGGCCAAGGAAAGGAGGAATGTTGAGCTCAAATACATTATCCCCCATGGCCTTGGTGATAGTGTATAGTCCATTACAGATTGGGAAAAAATTCCGATGGGGTCCTGTAAGGCGTTCTTTCTGCAAGTGCAACCAAACTTTGTCACCCACCTGAAACTTATGCGGCAGTCGATGTTGATCATGGCGCTGTTTGTACTTGTCATTGGACTTCTCTAGGATATCCTGAAGCTATTGGTGTATGTGATGGATCCGCTCAATGAACCGAGTGGCTTTTTCAGCTTCAGTTGGAGCAGGAGATGATTCAGTCGAGGTGACTGCAAGGGGAAGTGCAACATCTATGGGACCCAATGTAACATCCCGCTCTGGCGCACTGAGAACACTTATTATTTGAGGACACTTGCTCGCAAGTGATCTGGACCCTTTTTGATGTTAGACCTATTATATTTGATTATGATGTGATTGACAGATGACATGATGTGTTACTATTTGATGTAGACAGGTGCTATTGACTCAGTTGGATTGAGTGTGCAGGGTTTTTGACCTTGAGGATGCAGAGGCATCGGTAGAACCCCTTGGACTCCGGACTGAGTCAGGGAGTGTGCTTTTATGTTGATATGTTTATTATGATGTTTCATTTGATTGATGATTTGATGTTGACATTTCTGACATGATTATTGGTGATGCAGGCTGACGATAGCTTGCCAACTTGACTCACATATGGAGTAAAGGGGCCACACATGATTGCAGAGAGGTTGAGGGAGAGGGGTGGGCAGCAGCCCTGCCACCGCCTGCTAGCACTCCCACCGTGGCTCGAACTGTAGGTTAACGATTACCTAGTTCGAGAGGACCCACGATGCCATGAGGGCCGACTGCGACAGTCGCTCACGATGATTCTAAGGGGTGCGCAATAAGGCGG
>ML776606.1:2340070-2368536 GCA_009831015.1 Picea engelmannii
AGAAAAACAAGAATTAGGGTTTGAGTCTGAATAAAGGAAAGGAGGAGGGGGAAAGGTAGGGACTTTTTGCTGAGTTTGGGATTGTTATGTGGAGATAGAGACTGACTGATTTCTGGTAGGAGTTGGGAAGCCTCAGCAGATTTTGAGTGGTAGCTCAGCCTTGGAGGCGAGCTGAGGAGCTAGTTACTCTCTGGTTGTGTGTGGCCCCTTTGCGGCTCGGGGGGCTAAGGGGGAAGAAGAGTACCCCTAGCGTTTGGCTGGGAGGTACCGATGGGTTTATTGCGGTCAGCAAGAAGAAGCGGGAGCGGCATGGAGTAGGAGCAACGTGGAGCGCACGGTCGTCCTCAAGCAAGCGTAGGGGCAACGATACGTTTCTTTCTTGTAGAGTAGAATGCATTAGGATGTAAAAATTGATCTGCAGGGTGTTGGAATATGGATGGAAGAGTATTATTTTTCTGTTGGTGTTGGTCCGTTGGGCCTTATGATTGTTGTTATTACTCGCTCCAGCGATCTCTTGGGTGTCTAACCTTGCCGCAAATTTTTACTGTGTGATATTAAGGTAACCCCAGCCTCCTCTGCTGCTGTTAGCCTCTCTTTACTTAGTGTTTGAGATGAAATTATAGACTTCGATCGGTGGTTGAACCTTGTTGGTTGGAACGGTGGTTTAGTCATTTTTCTTGACGTTTTTACTTCAGTAACTACTGTAATATTATTATCTCCGCTGTTAAATTTAGTACTGGGAGGAGTTTAGTATCTCATCGTTCCTGGATGTGTTGGTTGAAGGATTTCAACCCTGTGCAAAAAAAATTAAACAAATAAATGTTGGGCCTCTCTAGCCTAGCCTCTACTTCCCTTAACGGTCGATTTCTACCTCTCTGGGCGAGGGGTTTTAGTAATCCCTGTGCTTACCTCGTTCGATTCTGCTTAGCAATCAGTTAATTCTTCAGTCTCGACTCATGGCGAACATAATCCTGTAGCTCGCATACCTTCCTTGGGGAGGGGTTATAGATCGGGATCAAAAGTTTGCAACCGGCTGTAGGAACTATCCTTGCTGTCGGGATGTTTCCATTCCGAGGTGAAACACGAATCCACCCTTCTCTGCACGCGATTCTCTCTTTTTGCGGCTGCGTTCTATTTTACCTACGAATGATGGCTTTCATACCTCAGTCAAGACTTAGATTCTTCTGTTGTTGCCCACCACCCTCACCTGCTGCATGATAATTGCATAAAATAAGGGAAAACAAGTCGTTGTTGTTACACTGGAGGCTCCCAGCAGCAGGAACCTCACTCCTGGCCCCGAACCTCAGCGTTCTACTTAGACTGGCACTGCGTGAACGTTGGTCGAGTGCCTGCTCACGCGCAGAGTTTTGCCATCTTGCCCCCAATCCTACGCGCCTGGGCACACTCAGGGAAAACGCTGGACGCCCACATTTACTCACCGCCCTTCGTTGGCTGTTGGGTTAGCATCCCGATGGAGGCATCGTTGCAGGTTGCCAGCTGAAGATTAAGGAGAGGTAGCGTTACTGAGAAGATCAGTGCCGAGATCGAATTGGTGCCCACCGATGCGGTTAACCCCTTGGGCATACCGTCTGGTCGCTCAATCCTATGTCCTCCCGCACCTGGGGATAGGACTCCCCTCTTACCTCATTGATTTCGCTGAGTTAAAAAAAAAAAAAAATCTCGTAACCGGTTCCTGCGTCCCTTCCTCTGCCAGCTGTAGGTTGTTATCTCTATCAGGTAGTATAATGAAGTTTTCAATAAAGGTTATCTTAGCGTAACCCTTGATTGAGAGCGGGGTCGCTTCTATAACTGCCAACCTTTTAGTAAATGCAGAGATCGGTTACTTGTCGGCATCTCCTGGTTAGGTTAGCACTTGTCGTAGGGTTAATTTAAATTTGAGTCAGATTAATGAAGGTACGGTTATTACAGCGTAAAAGGAACTGAACAGTTAGAGTAGAATAACTATCGAATATAGTGTGACTGGGTTTTATATGCAGCGTATTCAATAAATGTTAGCATCAATATAATTTAGAATTGGAGTTAGGTTAAGGTTTTTGCACCTTACGGTAACTTAGCTTCTGATTTACGTATTGTATATATCTTTCATTTTAAAATGATAATTGGTTCTTTATTCAGTAATGTTCCCCTCTTCATTTTTCCGTAATAATAATATCCCTTATTAAGGGTAGGGAACGGTTCAGATTGATTTATGATGTTAGGGCAAGTAGTACTGCCACTATTAATAGCAAATTAACATGCATTTTATGTGGATGTGGAATGGGAGTGGCCACATGTATTCAATCAATGAAGGAATGCTATATGTAATTATTTAAAGGATGAAATCCCTGGTATCGTGTCATGGTTGCAAGTGATATGGGTAAAGCCATTTAATATTTATTGTTGATTTATGTAAATTAAATATATTGTGATTTATGTAAGATTAGGGTTACGCCCTTTACAATAATATGGTGTCGTAAAAGAATGATATGTTGACTTTGGTAAAGTTGATTAATTGTTTTATTGGCAAAGTTAGTACTTGTTTAAATGGCAAATTTAATATTATTTAATTAAAAGGCTAACGCTGGGTGGAACTGCAATGCAAGTAGTTGTTAATTGCCATATTAATATTATTAATGGAATGTTAATTCTAGAGGAATTGAAATGTTAGAAATTGTTGCTTATTGTTTAATTGCAAATTATCATTATTTAATGGAATGCTAACACTAGTTGAGTGGCAACATTAAGTAGTCGTTCATTTGCAATGGTTCATATTATTAATGGAATATTAATGCTGGAGGAATTGCGAGGTTAAGTAATTGTTAAATCGCAATATTAATATTATTCACTGGAAATGTTAATTCTAGTTGAATTGCCGTATTAAGTATTTGTTTAATTGAATTATTAACATTATTTATGGAAATGGTAATGCTGGTAGAATTGGAATGATTAGTAATTGTTACTCATTGTGTAGTTGCAATATTATTATTATTTAATGGAAATGTTGATACTAGTTGAAGTGCCATGCTAAGTAGTGGGTTTAATTGCCATGATCATATTAGTGATGGAATTTTAAAGTTAATCATTTAATGGTAATATGAATATTATTAATTGAAATGATTAATGTGGGTTGAATTGAAATGTTGAGGTAATTGTTCCAATTGCAATGTTAATGGGGATGCTTAAGTTGTGAGGTTAATTTTTGTTAACTGAATGTTGGTGATGATGTTTATTATTAATATTGTTTTAGGTCGCAAGGTTATTGTTGGCTTAATTGAAATGTTGAAGATGGTGTTGGATTGTCATGCTACTGTTGTTTAAATGGAAATGCCAATGGCGAGGTTTAATTTGCAAGGCTATTATTTGTAAGGTTATTATAATATGGTATTAATTGGTAGGAAGGGCAAGATGATAGGGAGAGTGTAACATTCGTAGGTTTACCATTATGGTATGATATCTTTCTCGCTTGTGGCGATTAATAGAAAAATGCAAGCGCTAGTGCTTACTGCTTGTCCCTGATTTGTAGTACTGGGTGGTATTGTTTTGCGTAGCATGTTCGTGTCGGGCGGGATATAGACTCCTCTTGCAGCTTAGTATTTATGTCTATGTGTAATCCGGTGGAAGGAATCCAGTGCCGTATCAAGAGCCTCGGGCTGTTTAAAGGCACAGTTCCACTCTTGCGACACTCTCTGAGACGTATCAGTAGTCTCAGGCTGTTTAAAGGGACAGTTCCACTACTGCGACTGTACTGTTGGATTCTTTCACTCTGGGATAGTACTGTTCCTAACCCCTGGTGTCTGTCTCTGCTTACAACCGTTAGTTGCTCGCCTCATGTCCGGGGCATTTTCTTCTTGTTGTCACTATGATATGACGGGTCGTCTCGATTGTGTTCGTCTTACTTGCGTCCTGTTGGTTCGAGTGTTTACGTAGAGAAGAGGGGGTTGTTTCTTCTACACATGCGCACACACGGTTAAAACAAAAAAAAATTCACCGGTTGACTGAGTAGTTGTCCTTAGCTAGGAGGGTTGTTACACCCAATGGTTTGAATCCCAATCCCACTTGAAAGGGGTTGTGGCTGGTTGAGATATGCAAGGCTTGGTTGTAGCTATGCTATACATAGGGAAGGTTCTCATCCCATGTACAAGGGTTCTTTGAATTATACATGTGAAGGATATGCACAATCATTCGATTTACAACCTCGATTTGGCCATCTTTCTGGGGGTGGAAGGCTGTGGATTTGGTGAGCTTTGGTGTCCAGTAGTGCCCAGAGGCTTGGCCAAAATGTGCTGAGAAATCGACTATCCCAGTCTGAGACAATGGTTTGTGGGATTCCAAAGTGTACCCAGACTCATTCAAAGAAGAGCTTGGCATTGGCCTCTCTTGTGATGCTCTTCTTGCAGGAAACCAAAATCACCATCCTAGAAAACCGATCAACAACCACAAAAACACAGTCATTTCCCTGCTTGGTGGATGGGAGGCTGAAAATGAAGTCCTGAGATGGATTCCCATGACCTGTCAGGAGTAGGAAGAGGGGTGTACAGGTCCCATTTCTTAGTGGTCAGTTTGGCAATAGCGCAGGCAGTGCAGGACCTAATATACTTGCCAACCTCCTGTCGAATTTCTGGCCAGTAAAAATGTTTCGGTAGCATCGCCACTGTCTTTTTGATGTTGAAGTGTCTTGCCACCCGACTGTAGTGGGCTTCCCAGATCAGCTTCACTTTCTCACTTGATGGAACACAGATATGGCCCAGACGACACAACAACCCATCCTGAAGATGGAAATTATCGACAACTGCATTTGCACCAACATTTGGTAGGTGGTGGCGAAGTCAGGGTCTGTCTCATATAGTTGGGGCCATCCATATGTCTCATGGTTACAAGAGTCTAGCACCGTGGTGAGTGTTGCGACTGGTGGTCTGCTAAGGCAATCAATGACGCGATTGGTGCTTCCTATTTTATACTTTATGTTGAGGTGGAATTGTTGCAAGTATGTGCACCACTTTTGATGGATGTCATTCTGCAATTTTCCCTGTGTCTGCATGAACTGCAATGGCTTATGATTAGTGTGGATGATTGTCTCCTTCGCAAGAATGTAATGTCTCCACTAGCAGAATGCTTTCACAATGGAGTACATTTCTTTGTCATAAGTAGGGTACTTATGGACAGTATCTGACAATGTCTCACTATGATAGGCCACAAGGTAGTCATGCTGAGTGATAACAACGCCCACAACATAGTCTGAAGCATTTGTCTCCATCTCAAAGGGATGTTGCATTTCTGGTAGTGAAAGTACTAGGGCTGAGAAGAAGCATTGTTTCAAATCATCGAACGATTGTTTTTGGGACCAGCCCCACACAAATTTATCCTTACCACCACCCCTGTTTATTTGGATGAGGGCCCATGCAATATGGGAGAAACCCAACACAAACCTGTGGTAGAAATTAGCAAGTCCCAAGAATCTCTAAAGCTCAATGAGTGTTGTTGGGGCTGGCTAGTCACAAATGACTTGGATCTTGGATAGATCCACATGTACACCATGCTAAACAATGATGTAGCCCAGGTAATGGACCCTGTCCATGCCGAAGGATCATTTTTCCAGGTTGGTGTATAGCTTGTGCTACTGTAGGGTGTGTAGAACCTTCTGAATATGCTGCAAGTGTTCGGCCCAAGTCTTGCTGTAAATTAGAATGTCATCCAAATACACCACTACAAAAGTATTGTTGAATGGTCACGGGATATTGTCCATCATCCTCATGAAAGTGGCTGGAGCATTTTTCAAACCGAAGGGCATGACCAACCATTCAAAAATTCCTTCCTTTGACTTGAAGGCGGTCTTCCATACATTTGTCTATTCTATCGGGACTTGGTTGTAGCCAGACATCAGATCAATCTTATTGAATTATTTGGCCCCCATGAGTTGACCAAGGAGGTCATCGATTTGGGGAATCGGGTATCGATTTCTTACAATGATTTTATTCAGAGCCCGGTAATCAATACAAAGTCACCAACTTCCATCTTTCTTATGTACCATCACGACTGGGCTCCCGCAAGGTGATGAGATGGGGAGGATGTGCCCCTTATGGAGCAGTTCTTGGATCTGTCACTTGATCTCCTCATTCTCTAACAAAGAGAAATGATAGATTGGCCCATTGGGTAGTGGTGTGTCGGGGGTCAGATCGATGGGGTGCTTGACCTAGCAGTGCAAAGGTACCCCGGTAGGTGAGGAGAAGATATCCAAGTATTCTTCCATGACCTTATCTACTTGCTTATGCTGTGTGGAGAGGTCGGTCGTAGAGACCCTGGATGTGGCTGCGATCTTTCCCTTATTCTGAGAGTGAATCATGAAGAAGACAAACTTCCCCATATAAGAGATGACCTTCTTTCATTACTTCATAGAGATCAAGGAAATAACACTAGGTGGGACTGCCTCAGTTATCCTGTACAATTTCTTGTTCAAAGTAATAATAACACTACGAGGCCTAGACTCATATACAACATGACGTTTCCATAAATAAGGTTGGCCCAAAATAACATCACAAACTTTGATAGGAGAAACATCACACAACACCTCATCTTTGAAGGGCTTGATGTCGTATCACAGTCGGCACTGTTGGCTAACGTGGATATTGTTTCCTTGGTGGAGCCATCCAATGGTGTAGGTTTGTGGGTGTGACATTGTTGGAAGGGCCAACCACTTCATGACCTCTACTGAGATGAGGTTCTTCTGGCTATCGCTATCAATGATGAAGTGAAACGGGGTGCCTTTTACCCACATATGTGAATGGAAGAGGCACTCTCCTTCTTGTGGCTTGTCTAGTTCACCAGGCTGGAGCTTGGTGGTAACAACGGTGGCACTGTGTTCTACATCAATGATCCATATTCCCCTTTCTGGTTCTATCTCGGAGTCAAAATCTACATCTGATTCAGAGGCTTTCACTTTGGCCACCAGCGACTTCTTTGAGCGGTAGTCAACAGTGTTATGCCACGGGCTCTTATGGAAGTTGCACCACTTCCCGGTATCTTTCTCTGTCTTTCTGGTGTCCTTCTTTGCTTATGGCTTGTACTGGTTGTCCTGATACTATCCATATTTTATCTGTCCTTTTTTCTGTGGGTTGGGGCTACCCTCTCCTAGCTTTTGTTGTGAGGGGTTCCTAGGCCCAAATTGCCGCATCCTTTGTTTGAGCTTCTGCTCGATTTTGACGTTCTATCGGTAGGTCGCGCCCAAGGATGAGATTTCCAGAAATTCAATTTCAGTCTATATGTATCTATGCAGAGCACCATGATACTTGAGCACCATATGTCATTCTGAATCTTTGATACCCAACTTGGTGCATAGGGTATGGAAGATATTTTTGAAATCTTGCACTGCTCGGTCTCTTTCTTGCCGCGGTGTGGTCCATTTGGTATACAGGTTGTCATAGCTTCTGACAGGGTAGTATTGTTCCTTAATAGAATCTCTGAAGGATTCCTAGGTGGTCGTGACTGAAAATAATAAGGTTTCCTTTGTTTCCTTTTGCTCACAGAACGTTTCCCACCAACCTTTGACATTGGGAACGGTTTTGAGGAGCACAAAAGTAATCTTTTTTCTATTAAAAAATTTATGAACAGAAAAATACCCTCCTAGTAGATTCAACCACTTGCCTACAACATATGCGTCTATATTACCTTCAAATATAGGAATATCAAAGTTTATTTGTACCTTGAAGGGGGTGATGCCTCCGTTCGAAGAAGATGTGTCGCCTGTTGGTAGTCGCCGAAGGATTTGCGTGAAACTATCCATCATCTCGTTCCTTTGTTGTGTGAGGGCTTCCTCAATCAAAAATTTGAAAGGATTTCCTATCCCGTCATCTTTCTTTTCTCCTACCATGGGAGGTCTCTTCGGTGTGTGAGAGCTTCTGTCCTCAAGAGAAACAAGCTCGAGACCCAACTCTTTGTAGTCCGACCTCGTTGGGGACATGCATTAAGACGACAAGGAGTAGACCTCTCTGATGCTACTGATCCAGATTTTATTAGTAGAACAAAATGAATACGGATTATTAACAGGTGCTTAACACAAAATAATAGAGATACAGTAAAATTGGTTTTCTATTCAATAACGAAATAAGTTGAAATTGTAAAATGCAGTGGAAACAAACTTGTTGGAATGGTGGCGGCTTATCTCTGAGAAGAGATGTGACGACAACACACATTTTCTAGAAGACGGTTACAATGAGGCTCTGAAGGCCTTTTTACAATAATCAAGAATTCCAAAAACCCTAGACATCCAAAAACCTAACCCTAGGAGATGAAGCGCCAAAAGTCATGTGGGCCTCGTTTGGGTAAGTTAGTACATCAACTTCCCAGGGTCGTAACTTTTGCATACGATCTCCGTTTTAGGTGTGTGATAGCCCGTTGGAAAGGTGTCGCCAAGGAGATTCATTTTTGGGTCTCAATCATCCATTTAGATATCATTGAAGAGATATATACTGAAAAACCTTCATTTAGGCCCTCAAAATGGACTCGGAAGTTAAAACCGCTAAAAATAGTAAGTTGCCAAAAATGTCAGAAAACTATTTTGAGCTAGTTGGAAAAGGTGGGTGGCCACCGATATTCATCTCGATCATTTCCTCTGCATTTTTGAATGAAATTATTAACTTTGTGTTATCATCATTGGACATAGATTTAAAGACAATGATGTATTCTTTATACTATAGACATCGATATATTCTATATATTTCATTGTTATATTCTTTATATTTCCATGATAGCACTTGAATAGAGAAATTATTGTAGATAGCCATATATTTTTATATTCTTTATATTTTGTTGTTATGTTCTTGTATTTCCAATGACTAGCATTAGAATAGAGAAATTATTGTAGACAACGGTATAATATTTATATTATTTATATTGTAGAGAGTGATATGTTATTTATATATTAAACAACAAAATTGTTATATCTGTACAACTCAATAGTTTATGCCTTGGTTAGTTCTTAAATCACAAGCAATTTCATTAGGCAGATTAAAGAGGTAATATAATTACGTATAAGAACACATGGGTAAGTGTGATTCCTTCTTATATAATTTTGTCGTTATACTATGTATACCTTTATGAATTATGTGCTTGGATTCACACTCCATATGCTTAAATTACTGACCCATTTAGCATTAAAGCACCTTGTAACTTTTGGTATTAATTCATTCTTAGTACATTACAAACACGATGTGGAAAATTACATAATAATTTATAGACAATGAAATTATTACACATGTTACAACGAATTTAATAATTCTGAGCTTAGCATGAACCCCAGGCGATATACTTGTTGACAGTAAATTTATATGAGTAGTCTTTGCGTCCTTCCAAAATGATATGAATAGTCTCTATGTCTATATGAACAGTCTCTGCGTTTTTGCATTATTTTATTTTGGGGACAGTCTCTGCATCCTTCCCAAAATTATCTCAGTTCTTTCCTTTTATGTGACATCCACGAAAAATAAATATTTTTACTATTTTGTGTTGGAAATTTATTTCCGTTTTTGGCAAATTCGAATCTGGGAAAGTTTTGCCATTTATGGAAATTCTAAATTTCAAATGTAATAATTGTATTTAATTATTGTGACTGTTGGGCAGAGATCTGTTTGGACTCAAATAACTATTTGACTATGACACGTGTGTCACCACAAAATATTTATATTAACTGCAGGAGGACAAATGGAACAACCATGTTAAAAATCAGCTAGCCATGACTCCATGAGTGGGGAACAAGTTGGAACTTCCTCTGGGCTGATGATTACAAGTGGAAAATCAGTGATTTGGCCATTGGCAGCCCCTGAAAGTCAGGGATTAAGAAAGCTGCGAAAATCCCCGAAGGAGGGAAAAGGTCTGGGCAAAAAATTGATAAATAGGATATGCGAGGAGGCAGGACGCTGCCAAGTATGATGGGAAAACCTTTTGAGCTCTCTTGATATTATGAACACTGCGGATTGAGTGTGAGGCAAGAGGATCCTGCTGAAATGGAATTGCCTTGCTGTTATGAGAACTGTTGAGTAAGTGTGAGGCAAGAGGATAACTTTTGGAATTGAAGGACACTGTCGAGGAGGAGTTTCCAAGTTCACCCTCATGGACTCATGGTTAGGCTAGGGGGTGAATCGGGCAAGTATATTTGGTTGCCTTGTTATAAGGTTGGTAGGAATGTGGTTGTTCCCTTTTTCTTTCGATGGATTGGATTCAGATATGTTAATTTTCCCCTCTCTGTTACGAATGGCTATGTCTTTTGATGTTATGTATCTATTGAATCTAAACAAGGATAGGTTACATTCTCTGTCTGTATGACCCTTTTTGCATCTAGTGTATTGTATCTGATTAAATAGGATCTGTAACAATTTATTCCCACTTTCTGTTTGAATGTTTTTATCTCATGCTATGTATCTAACAATATGCAAACAATATATTAGATGTGTATAGAATGACAAAATTTGGGAGTTAAAGATTTTTGGAAACCCTTTTCGTTTTCCTTGTTTCTTTTCATAATGGGCTATCCTTCCTTATTCCAGGTCTATGATGAATTTAGAGATTTTACCTTACAAAAAACCTTTATCCTATTGTATCCTTTTGTGCATGTAAAATTATTAAGTCTTTATGCTTTCGGAATTCGGGGATTGTGTGAGCTGTGGCTTGACATTTGAAACCTTGAAACCCGAAATGTTAGTTCCATGTTCTTTTCTATTCTCCATTTTGGTAATTGTTTTGGTTGATGTTTTGTCTTTTGTAGTCGTGGGATTCCAAACCCTGAAACCCCGAAATGTTAGTTCCACTTTCTTTTCGTTTCGCAATTTCGAGAATTGTTGTGTTCCGATGTTTGACATTTGAAATCCCGAAACCCAAAATCCTAAAGTGTTGGCTTCACACCCTTTCACCTTTTGGAATTCAAGAATTGTTGTGTGATGTGGTTCGACATTTGAAACCCTGAAACCCAAAATCCTGAAATGTTAGTTCCACATCCTTTTCTATTCGCCATTTCGGGAATTGTTTGTGGTTGATGTTTTGTCTTTTGAAGTTGCGGGATTTCCGAACCCCGAAATCCTGAAATGTTAGTTCCACTTTCTTTTCGTTTCGCAATTTCAGGAATTTTTGTGTTCCATTGTTTGACATTTGAAACCCCTAAACCCTGAAACCCAAAATCTCGAAGTGTTGACTCCACACCCTTCCACCTTTCGAAAATCGAGAATTGATGTGTAATGTGGTTCAACATTTGAAACCCCGAACACCGAAATCCCAAAATGCAGGTCTCACCTTTTCCATTCTCGCATTTCAGAATTTTGTGTATGTCAAGGTTTGGACACCGAAACTCGTGAAGTTTCGAATCCCGAAAATCCCAAAGTGCGTGACCCACCTTCCCTTTTTCCGCAATTCGGAGGTTTGTATATGTGGTTGTTTGGGCACTTGCCCTTGTGAAATCCTGAACTCCAAATTCCCGAGGTACTAATCACCTTTCATATTTTCAGGAGTTGTTGTGTGTAGATGATTGACTTTTGTGTTCACAAAAACCCGAACCCCGAACGAAACCGCGAAGTACTCGACATCTTGTTGCAATTTCAGGAAATGTTGTGTGTTGGTGTCTGGCTCTTGTTCTCATGAAACCCCAAATCCTGAAGCCCCGAAATGCTGGCCCACATTCATTTCGGATTTCGGATTTCGGAAAACCACAGGGTCCTTTATTTTGTTTGGCATTTGTGATCACCAAAACCCGATTGACCTTTGTTCTTCACAAAGTTGTAGGAACTTAGAAGAAACTTATTGTTATGGGAACAACCCTATTAATTTAATGAATGGACTGGTAAAAGAATGTTGGGGAGTCTTCATCCTGGATAGAGGTACAAAAGTAACAGACCGCTTTACAAGTCGATTGTATCACGAACAGAGGGAAATTTTTCTATGTAGGGTTTTGGTCATAAAAACCCCAAAGTTGTTTGTATTGTTAAGACTGTAGTAGTGTTATAGGTACTAGCACAAAAGACGGTAATTATAAATTCTAGGATCTTAATTAAACATTGAAGTGGTGAGTAAATACTCATTTTATCATCGTTTAGAAAACTTAAGTTGAGTGGTAAGGACAGTCGATGACAGTAAGGACTCTAAACCAACCGTCAGACTCAAGTTTTGTAACAGAAAGCTTACTTGCTTGAGATCTCGAAACTTTTCAAGGATAAATGTACAAAAAAAAATAAAAAATTATGGTGATTTTTGAGGTACATTACATATGGTATCAGAGAAAAATTTACAACACTGGGCCTGAACAGGGCCACATTGATTTCTTAGTATATATTTTGATTTATATAAAAAAAAAACTAATAAATCTTGTGGATTACAAACAGAAAGCCTTTTTGTTTCATGTTGAATAATGATAGCCCAAGAAGGTGCAGAAATCAAAGTGGAAGAGAATCTACAACAAGGACCTCGTAGAGAAGCTCACCCATGGAGGTGTTGGAAACAATGAGAAACCTTATTTTTGAACTAGCAGTTTTCAAGGCCGATAATGAAAAATTGAAGAAGGCATAGCAAGAACAACAAGAGATAAATGAAGTCCTGTTGCATAGTATAATAACCAAGAAAATCCCAATAAATGATAACCCTGAGGAAGAGGTCAGCAAAAGGGCCTCCAATAATTCTGGTGCGAAAACATAAAAAGGAGACAGTTCGTCTGAAGGGACACCTTCAGCTGAAGACAAAACCATACCAGACATAAAAAGAAAACAAACATACCACCTTGAAGGATAATTTAAAAAGATTAAACCAACTACTTTTGATGGAGAATCCAGGACAGTAGAAGAAGTCGAGGCATGGTTGTTGGACATCAAAAAATACTTCCAAATCTATAACTATTCTAGCAACATGAATGTCAGAATGGCCATCTATAATCTGAAAGGGAAGGCCAACATTTGGTGGCAAGACCTGAAATTGGCCAAGGGGATAAAAGAGAAACAGTTGGAATGGTCTGACTTTGAGAATTATTTTAAGAAACAATCCCTTTCTGAAAGATATTATGAAAGGAAGAAGAAAGAATTTTATGAGTTACAACTCAGACAAATGACAATGGAGGACCTTATAAATAAATTTCTGGAACTACTAAGGTTCGTACCATACATCCGGGAGGATAAGGTAAAAATACAACGATTCTTAAGCTGTTTACCACAGTCCTACAGAGACAGAATTGAGTTTGACAACCCCAAATCCTTGAGTGAGGCATTAAGGAAACAACAAATGTGCTATGACCAGTGTAAGCAGTGGGTAAAGTTTCCCAAGATCTGGAAGGATAAGAAGCAAGATGGAATAAACCAGCGAAAGAAAGGATATGAGCCATCTCCTTATCGGAATGCAGCAAAAAGTTTCCCAAGGAAGTATTTTCACTCCAATCATCTAAACACGCAAGGTAGTGGTAAATCGGTAAACCTCGGAACGAAGAAGTTTGGGGAAAACTGTCACGAGCCATTAAAGTGTTGGGAGTGTGGAGAGCCTCATCTAAGGAGGAATTTTCCATGTTTAATTACAACGAACATATCTTCCATCCAAAATTTGCAGGAAGCCTCGACAGTAGGAGACATGGGAAGAAGTTTGCATCGGATAAATGCAACCATAGATGGTCGACAAGCTGACCACCAGTCCTCGGTGGTAGAGATTGAAGGTAAAATCCATGACACTCGAATTTCTATTTTAATTGACCCTGGAGCTACGTTAAGTTATATTACTCCCTATGTAGTAGAGTCGAATAAACTTAAGAAACCAAAGCATGCAAAATCTTGGCTTGTACAACTAGCAACATGGACTAAAAGAAAAATAGTTAACTTTATTTCTGATCTTGAGTTCAGTTTAGATGGAAAAAAGATAAGAACCACTCTGAACATCCTACCACTATGGTCTTATGATATGATTATTGGGATGTTTTGGTTGGAACAACACAAAGTAGTACTAGATTGTTATACAAAGATACTTAGCTATAAAGATAATTTTGGCACTGTTAGAACAGCCCAAGGCATACCAAAACTTGTATCAGTCAGACAAGTTTAAGTGATGCAACTCAAGAAATGTATTAGAAAGGGATGTCAAGTTTACGCCATCCAAGTGACGAATCTATTAGAAAAAGAAGATAAGCCCAAGTTAGAAGACCTGGTTGTCCTACGTGAATTCAGAGACATGTTTGCTACTGAGATACCAGAATTACCTCCTAGGAGAGAAATAGATTTCTCCATAGACTTACTACCCGGATCAGCCCCTATCTCAAAAGCACCCTACCAAATGAGTCTACCATAACTGACAGAATTAAAAATACAGTTACAGGAATCGTTGGACAAAGAGTATATTAGACCAAGTGTCTCGCCATGGGGAGCACCAGTTCTCTTTGTGAAAAAGAAAGATGGTACTCTAAGACTATGTGTTGATTATAGACAACTGAGCAAAGTGACCATTAAGAACAAATACCCCTTACCATGGATAAATGATCTGTTCGATCAAGTTGGTGGGGCGAAGATCTTCTCAAAATTGGATTTACGATCCGGTTATCATCAAGTTAGGATAAAGGACCAGGACATAAACAAAACAACTTTTCGAACAAGATACAGACACTATGAGTTTGTAGTCATACCTTTTGGACTCACTAATGCACCAACCACATTTATGTTCTTAATGAACATCATTTTCAGCCAATACTTAGACAAGTTTGTAGTAGTATTTATCGAGGATATCCTAGTCTATTCTAAAACGGAGGAGGAACATGATGAACACTTATGAATAGTTCTGAAAATGCTAAGGAAACACAAACTATACGCAAAATTTGACAAATGTGATTTTTATCAAAAAGAAATACAATATTTAGGACATGTCATTTCCTCGGAAGGTATTCTCGTAGACTTGGAAAAGATAAAATCCATTATGGAATGACCAGTGCCTAAGGATGTGGTAGATATCTGTTCATTCATGGGAATCATCAGATATTATCACAGATTTATAGAAGGATTCTCCAGGATAGCCTACCCTATCACGTCACTGCAAAAACAAGGGACCAAGTTTAACTCGTCGCAAAAGTGTCAAGACAGTTTTAACAATCTAAAAGAATTATTGACATCGGTGCCCATCTTGAAGGTAGAAAACCCAGATAAAGACTTCACAGTATGCGTTGATGCAAGTAAGGAGGGACTAGGTGGTGTTCTAACTTAGGAAGGGAACATGATTTGTTATGAGTCCCAGAAATTAAAGGAACACGAGAGAAATTACGTCACTCGTGACTTAGAATTGGCAGCAGTAATACATGCCTTAAAAATGTGGCGACATTATATAATGGGCAGAAAATTCTTACTATTGATGGATAATAGTGGGGTGAAATATTTGTTTAACCAACCAGACCTTAATTCAAGACAAGCAAGGTGGCTAGCCTTCTTGAGCAAATTCAACTTCAAGGTTAGACATATCAAGGGTAAGGAAAATAAAGTAGCAGATGCTTTAATCCAAAAAATCCATTGGTTATTTGAGATAAACATCAACAGGGCATAAAGTGATCTGGAACAAAGAATAAGGACGACAAGTATCAACGATGGAAATTACACTAAGGTAATGGTAGAATTTCAAAATAATATCGCAAAATCAAATAAACCAGATATAAGTATTGACAAGAAGGGACTACTAAGATTTAAAAACAAACTTTACATACTAGATTCAACAGAGATAAAATTAACTAGACGAAGTGCATAAGAAACCGTATTCTGGCCATCCAGGTTACCAAAAAACAATAACAGCGCTCAGAAAACTATTTTACTGGCCTAATATGAAGGGCAAAACAACAGAGTATTTGGCTATGTGCCAAGATTGTCAGCAGGTTAAGGTCAAACACCAGCATCCAGTTGGCCTATTATAGCCATTACCAGTACCAGAATGGAAATGGGAGACCATATAACATGACTTTATAACAGGTTTGCCTAAAACTCATAAACAGAATGATTCAATCATGGTTGTAATCGATAAACTCAGTAATTATGCACACTTTATTCCTATAAAGTATACTTTTAAAGATATTAACATTGTTGAAATATTCATGAAAGAAATTTTTAGACTGCATGGTATTCCTAAAATGGTGATTTCAGATAGAGACGTAAAATTCACATCCGCTTTTTGGAAGGAATTGTTTGTAGGGATAAATACTAATTTGAATTTCAGTATGAGTTATCATCCAAAAATGGATGGAAAGACCGAAAGGACGAATAGAATCATAGAGGATATGCTCCACATGTATGTAAGAACAAAGTCGAACAAGTGGGAAGAATACCTACACTTGGTAGAATTTGCGTATAACAATGGGTACCAAACTTCGACTAAGTTGAGCCCCTTCGAAATACTATATGATAGAAAGTGTACAACTCCAATTAGTTGGTATAACCCGACTGACAGACTCATGTTTGGACCAGAGATGCTCTAGGAAATGGAGAACATGGTAAAGAAAGTACAACATAACTTGAAAGAAGCATAGGACAGACAAAAGAGTTATGCAGATCATAAAAGAAGACACTTGGAATTTCAGGTGGGAGACCAGGTTTATTTGAAGGTCAAAGCCTGAAAAAGCTCACTGAAGTTGGGGAACTGTGCCAAGATGGAACCCAGGTTTTGTGGGCCCTTCGAGATACTAGCTCGAATTGGACCCGTAGCATATCAACTTGCACTTCCAGCTAATCTAAGAAATCATAATGTATTTCATGTTTCTTTGTTGAAAAAGTATATTCATGACCCTACTAATATGATTGATTGGAACTTGGTGCAGGTGGAACCTGAGGGTGAGTTCCAAGTGGAACCCCTATGTATTCAGGACCAAAGAGAAATAGCACTTCGGAACAGAGTCCTCACTCAGGTAAAGGTGCAACGAAAACGCTTTAGTCCTGAGGAGGCCACATGGGAATTGGAGGGAGATTTGCGGAAATCTCATCCAATCCTGTTCCAGGAAAGGAATGAACATTGAGGATAGTGTTTTACTAAAGGGTGAAATGATGTGACATCCCCCAAAAATAAATATTTTTATTTTTTTGTGATGGAAATTTATTTCCGTTTTTGGCTAATTCGAATCTAGAATTTTTTTTCCATTTATGGAAATTCCAAATTTGGAATTTAATAATTGTATTTAATTATTGTGACTGTTGGGCAGAGATATATTTGGACTCAACTAACTATTTGACTATGACACTTGTGTCAACACAAAATATTTATATTATCTGGAGGAGGACAAATGGAACAACCATGTTAAAAATCAGGTGACCATGACTCCATGAGTGGGGAACAAGTTGGAACTGCCTCTGGGCTGATGCTTACAAGTGGAAAATCAGAGATTTGGCCACTAACAGCCCCTGAAAGTTAGGGATGAAGAAAGCTGTGAAAATCCCCAAAGGAGGGAAATGACCTGGGCAAAAAATTGATAAACAACATATGTGAGGAGGCAGGACGTTGCCAAGTATGCTGGGAAATTTTTTTGACCTCTCTTGTTGTTATGAACACTGCAGATTGAGTGTGAGGCAAGAGGAGCTTGCTGAAATGGAATTGCCTTGTTGTTATGAGAACTTTTGAGTAAGTGTGAGGCAAGAGGATAACTGTTGGAATTGAAGGACAGTGTCGAGGAGGAGTTTCCATGTTTTCCCTCATGGACTCATGGTCAGGCTACGGGGTGAATCAGGCAAGTAGATTTGGCTGCCTTATTCTACAGTTGGGAGGAACGTGGATGTTCCCTTTGTCTTCCCGCGGATTGGATTCATATATGTTAATTTTCCCCTCTCTATTATGAATGGCTATGTCTTTTGATGTTATGTATCTATTGAATCTGAACTGGGATAGGTTACATTCTCTGTCTGTATGACCCTTTTTGCATCTAGTGTATTGTATCCGATTAAATCGGATCTGTAACGATTTATTCCCACTTTTTGTTCAAATGATTTTATCTGATGCTATGTATCTAACAATATGCTCTAACAATATGCAAACAATATATTAGATGTGTATAGAATGACAAAATTCGGTAGTTAAATATTTTTGGAAACCCTTTTCATTTTCCTTATTTCTTTTCAGAATGGGCTATCCTTCCTTAGTCCAGGTCTATGATGAATTTAGAGATTTTCCCTTACATGAAACCTTTATCCTATTGTATCCTTCTGTGCGTGTAAAATTCTTAAGTCTTTATGCTTTCAAAATTCAGGGATTGTGTGAGCTGTGGTTTGACATTTGAAACCCTGAAACCCAAAATCCTGAAATGTTAGTTCCACATTCTTTTCTATTCGCCATTTCAAGAATTATTGTGGTTGATGTTTTGGATTTTGAATTCGCGGGATTCCGAACCCCGAAATCCCGAAATGTTAGTTCCATTTTATTTTCGTTTTGCAATTTCGGGAATTGTTGTGTTCCGATGTTTGACATTTGAAACCTTGAAACCCAAAATCCTGAAGTGTTGGCTCCACACCCTTTCACCTTTTGGAATTCAAGAATTGTTGTGTTGTGGTTTGAAATTTGAAACCCCAAAACCCAAAATCCCGAAATGTTAGTTCCACGTCCTTTTCTATTCACCATTTCGAGAATTGTTTGTGGTTGATGTTTTGGCTTTTGAAGTTGCAGGATTTCCGAACCCCGAAATCTCGAAATGTTAGTTCCACTTTCTTTTTGTTTCACAATTTCAGGAATTGTTGTGTTCTGTTGTTTGACATTTGAAACCCCGAAACCCCGAAACCTGAAATCCCGAAGTGTTGACTCCACACCCTTTCACCTTTAGGAATTTGGGAATTATTGTGTGCTATGGTTCGACATTTGAAATGCTGAAACCCTCAACACCGAAATCCTGAAATGCGGGTCTCACATTTTCCATTCTCGCATTTCAGAAATTTGTGTATGTCAAGGTTTGGACACCAGAACTCAAGAAGTTCTGAATCTGAAAAATCCTGAAGTGCGGGACCCACCTTCCCTTTTTCCACATTTCGGATTTGTATATGTGGTTGTTTGGGCACTTTCCCTCGCGAAATCCTAAACTCCAAATTCCCGAAGTACTAATGACCTTTTGTATTTTTGAGAGTTGTTGTGTGTAGATGATTGACTTTTGTGTTTACAAAAACCCGAACCCTGAAACCCCAAAGTACTTGGCATCTTGTCGCAATTTTAGGAAATGTTGTGTGTTGGTGTCCGACTCTTGTTCTCGCGAAACCCCGAATATCGAAACCCCGAAATGCTGGCCCACAGTCATTCCGTATTTCAGATTTTGGCAAACCACAGGGTCCTTTATTTTGTTCGGCACTTGTGATCACCAAAACCCGATTGACCTCTGTTCTTCACAAAGCTGTTGGAACTTAGAAGAAACTTATTGTTATGGGAACAACCCTGTTAATTTAATGAATGGATTGGTAAAAGAACGTTGGGGAGTCTTCATCCCGGATAGAGCTACAGAAGTAACAGATCGCTTTACAAGTCGATTGTATCGCGAATAGAGGGAAATTTTTCTATGTAGGGTTTTGGTCATAAAAACCCCAAAGTTGTTTGTATTGTTAAGACTGTGGTAGTGTTATAGGTACTAGCACAAAAGAGGGTAATTATACATTTTAGGATCTTAATTAAAGATTGAAGTGGTGAGTAAATACTCATTTTATCATCGTTTAGAAAACTTAAGTTGAGTGGTAAGGACAGTCGATGACAGTAAGGACTCTAAACAAACCGTCAGACTCAAGTCTTCTAACAGAAAGCTTACTTGCTTGAGATCTCAAAACTTTTCAAGGATAAATGTACAAAAAGTAATAAAAAATTTATGGTGATTTTTGAGGTACATTACATTTTACTTTTGAATGGAATTAATTGATGAGGCACTGATAAATCCATGTTTCCCACCTTAATACTAAATCACACACTTGTCAATCACCCCTTGGATGGATCATGTCAATTTTGTAGTGTTGCCAAATTACTTTTCTCAATTAAATGTACTTAGAAGGGATAACTACCTTCTCTTTTTCCTGGAATTTTTTCTAATTAAAGATACAATAGATTGTAATATCTTTTAGCAAATTATTATCTTGAATTTTTAGGTGAATCACTACTTCAATTATTATGGAGTTACTTCATGAGCATAAATATATATATTAAATTTAAACAAATAAATAAAGTTCATTCTCTTGGCTTGACAAGTGATTAATACCATTGTCATAAGGCATCTTGTGAATATTTCTATGAGGAAGAAATATATTATATATAGGTTAGTCCTCCATCGCCTAAGTGGTTACCTAATTCTTCCTAGTTTCCCTTTGTTGCTTTCACTTTTGTCCTTAACGAGTTTTCCATCCTTCCAATGAGTAATGCTTTGTATGATGGTGGTTACGGGTGAAATTTTGAAACTGTTTTGGTTGTAAGGATTAACCTTGTATTTGAGTGAAGCATAATAAATAATAAGAAGATTTGGGGCTTCGATCTTGGGGGTTTGTGAAAGGATGGAATTATATTTGCATTGATTATAATAACATAAGTAATTTTGGAATGTAATAGAGACTCTTGATCATGAATATGCATGTGTTCTTGTTTTATGAGGTATGGGTTGTGATTAAGGGAGACCCTCAAATAGGAAAGGTGTATGCATCCTCAAATTAATAATGATTTTGTTCTTGACCTATGACAGAGATCCCTTGTGCAATGGATGGTATATCACAAGGATACTTATAGATTTAGAGGTTATGCACCCTTGGATCTAAGAAAATAATGATGGCTTCGATATTATACATCATGCACCATTTTTTTTTATGTCTAGAACGTTAGTCGAGGATTGGGACTTCTTATGTCTCTGAATTTACGTGAGGTATGAATGGCTGTGGGTTATTACTACTAGCACCTCCAATTAATGTTGCTTATGGTAGAATCCAGTGCCATTCATTTGCGCACCTTGTGTATGTTGATGTTTAAAGTGTTAGATTGTTGGCGTTATGGATGTAGTTGAATCCTAATGTCACGCCTTAGATTACTAGCGTGCTTGTCACAATGTTATTTTGTGGGTTCCTTGTTTAGATTAATAGAGTGTGTGATCGTTAAGTGAAATATGTTAATCTGTCTAATGAATCGGGTGTGTACCTTGTAATTGATGTTGATACTTGATTCTGTAATGCCTCAATGTGTTTGGTTTTGTGCGCCAAAGAGGGTTCTAGTTACTGGTCGTCGAAGTCATTGATTCAAGTTGTTGATGTTGTTCTTTATGTTCTAGGCGTCGTCTTGATTTTGTCGGGTGGGTATTCATTTCTATCCGTCCTCTGAATTTTGATTGTTTCATCTAGTTACCTGATGTGCTATTATGTTGAGTTGTTGTTGTTTATTGCTTGAACTACGTGCATTGTGTTCATCGTCAATTTGCGTTGTTTAACTCTTGTCGTTGTTGTGTTCATGTCCTACTTAAAACAAAAAAAAAATTGCTTTTTCATTGCATCACATGTATTTGTAATGACGAGACCATTACATATTGTATCAGATTGGATTCAACCCTGCAAATGTGGATCACCAGGATCTCCACTGTAGTAAAACATTGAGTATTAACCTAGCGTTAATTAAAAACTTTAACGTGTCCATGCAGTGATCTTGATTAAAGGAAGACACAAAGGTTCACAGTGTGGTGTCGTGGAAGGAGGTGTGATGCCTCCAGAGGTTCCCACACCATCGGAGTCTAACCCATAACGGGAATAACAAGTCCTTGGGATGGATGTGATTGTTGTAAGGGATGAGGATGGTCTGATAAGGTTCTTCCAGAGATTTTTAGAGGCCTTGATTCACTAGATGCGCTAAGATGAGGCCAGGGTGCCTGTACCCTTGAGGGTCCACAATGTGCCCAATAATTACCCTTAGTATTCACCACAAACTCGAGAAGGTCAATTTTCTCGATTTCTTGGGTGCCCCAGATGGTGCAGCCGCCGAGGCATGGTTGGATAATTTGGCGAGGTGCCTGCACTTCGTGACCATAACCCCAACTTGAAGGTCCACATGGTGGTCTTTCAACTGAAGGGGAGCACTCTTCAATGATGGAAGACTCTCTTACCACATTTTAACATGGCCATCAAAAATGTGTCGTGGGAACTATTCGAGGAACAGTTCCAGGAGAGGTATCTTTCTGAGGAATTCATTGAGCATCAACTCAACGAGTTCATTGCCTTACGACAGAGGGGTCATACGGTGCCCTAGTACGAGGCCCGTTCTTGGATATTCTTCAATATGCTCTGCACCTTTTACCGAGAAGATCACTAGTCAGTCGTGCTCAAGATGTCAGATACCATCACTAACCAGACCCTTAGTATTTTGATATATCCTGGGGCTACTGAAATTTTTATTCTGGTGTGGTGCTAAAAATAATAAAGGTTAAGGCAATCGAACTGGATGGTTTTATCTTTGTATAAATGACTTCTGGAGCCAAACAAAAGGTTGGTGGAAGGTTACGGGCTATAGACTTAACCTGGAAGATTTTGTCACAAGGTCCAACCTATACGTAACGATCTTAGGATCTTTTGACATAGTGATCGATATGGATTGGTTGCAATCGAATGAGGTGATTCTCAATTGTAATATGATACGGTTAATCTTGGTCAATGACGAGGGACAAAGATGCATGATTGTAGGTCATAACCAAGGATTTACCTGAGTTTCATCTCTTCCTTGCAGCTACGGAAGAGCATGCGCAAGGGATGTAATCTTTATGCGATCCTTTTGTTATGAGAAGGGAGTCACAGAAGGTCTAGAACACCTTCTCATGGTGAGAGAGTTTGTGGACATCTTCTCTGAGGAGTTACCTGGGATGCCACCAGAGAGGGAGTTGGAATTTACCATAGACCTAAAACCGGGGACTGAACTGATAGCAGGAACACCTTATCGGATGTCAACTCCGGATTTACAGGAGTTGAAAATGCAACTGAAGAATTTGTTGGACCTAGGACTTATAAATTCTAGTGTGTCATCACGGGGTGCTCCTGTTACTTTCATACAAAATAAGTATGGGTCGTGGAGACTCTGCATTGACTACCATTAATTGAACAAGGCAACGATCAAGAATCAATATATGTTTCTAAGGATTGATGATCTGTTGGATCAGATAAAAGGCGTGACGATGTTTTCAAAAATGACATGAGATTAGGGTATCACATGTTATGGATCAGGGAGGATGATGTCCCTAAGACCACCTTTAAGACTAGGTTTGGACATTACAAGTTTAGTGTTTTACCTTTGCACTGACAAATGCCCAGGGGGTATTTATGAGTTTGATGAACAGGTGTTCCGCGAATACTTGGACAAGTTCGTCAAAGTATTCATTGACATTATTTATTTACCCTCGGTCGTTGGAGGAGCATGACGCGAAATTTGTCTTGGTGCTACATCATCTGCGAGATAAAAAATTGTATGGGAAATTTTCTAAATGCTCATTTTATCAATCATATATTCACTACTTAGGGCATGTCATCTCCAACAAAGGTATCGTCGTGGATCCCACAAGGGTCAAGGATATTATGGAATGTCCTATGTCGAAAAATGTCCCTGAAGTGCGTAGCTTCATGGGTGTAGAGGGATATTATCGATGGTTCATTGATGGATTTTTGAAGATAAAAAATCTGATTACATAATTGCAGAAGAAGAACAAGAAGTTTTTTTGAACCGAGAAATGCAAAAAAGCATTTGGGAGGCTCAATGAGTTGTTGAAAACAAAATCGATACTAAACGTCCCTGACATGGACACAGACTTCTTGGTATACAATGACGCATCCAAGGAAGGATTAGGCAGAGTCTTGATGCAAGATTGTTAATTGATCGCTTACATCTTGAGAAAGTTGAGAAGGCATGAGGAGAGCTATGTGAAACATGATTTGGAGTTGTGACCCAATTTTTATGCCTTGAGATATTGGAGACACTACCTTATTGGATGAATGTTCAAACTAAAAATGGACCACTGTGGACTACAACACATCTTTATGCAAAGTGACTTGAATGCGCGACAACAGTGTTGGCCGAAACAGTGAATAGAGTGGCTGATGTGTTGAGTCAGAGACCACACATATTTTCGGTGATGCCTCTTCAGACTAATCTATGTGAAACAATTATAACCTTACAGCATGATGATGACTTGTACAAAGAGGTCAACAATTTTATTGGACAAAGAACCATGATGGTACCAAGATTTGAAGGATTTACGTTGGACGATGACGAATTATTGAGATCTAAAAATCGAATTTACGTACCACCGAATGACGAGTTGAGGAATTTGATCCTAAATGAGGCACATAGAGAAGTGTACATGGCTCACCCATGATTCATGAATATAAGGGAACACTATTACATATGACCAAATTTCCCATGGTTTTTTGTTGGTATTGTGACACTTATCCGTCGCAATTTCCATGAAAGCAAAGAATATTTTTTGTCGCTATATCCACGAACCAAGTCTTCATAGAAACAACAACGAAATATGCCCTCCACCTGTCATCACCATAAAAATAGGTTTACCTTATAACTCGTCCCAATACAGACGAAACTTCGTCGCAACAGGGACGCAAAACCATGTCAATATAAAAAAAACAGTGGAAAGTTGTGACATAAAAGCATGGCAATAGCGACGAAAATTGATGAGAGAGACAAAACTTACAATGCAGATGATTTATGTGCGACGCAAAATCATTGCAAAGTGCGACGAACTGTGGAAAGTTGTGATGCAAAAGCGTGGAAATAACAGAAAAAATTGATGGCAGAGAAAAAATTTACGACACAGATGTTATATGTGTGACGAAAAACCGTTGCAAAGTGCGATGAACTGTGTAAATTTGAGACGCAAAAGTGTGGCAATATCGACAAAAATTGATGGCAAAGACAAAAATTATGACGCATATGCTATATGTGCGACACAAAACCGTTGCAAAATGTGACGAACTTTCATCGCTATTGCCACGCTTGTTCCAAAAACAAATTTACCTTGCGACGAACTATTGTCAATATTGTGACACTTCCTTTAAGTTTTTTTTTTTTTTAAACTACATGAGATATGAATATGGTATACCAGATTACATTGTAATATGGTAATACCATATTACATTGTAATATGGTAATACCATATTACATTGTAATATGGTAATACCATATTACATTGTAATATGGTATACCATATTACATTTCTTATTCTTTATTTCTCTAGCAATATCTTTATGTGATTTTGCAAAGGATCAATTTCGATAGTGAACTTTATCTACCCTTGACATTAAGATAAACAAAAATTTCACCATGTTATAGGTTCTACATGCATTTATTTACTTGTACAATGAATTATCAATACTAATTAATTATAACATGCAAATGTGGCGTGTTAGTTCCTCCATGTTTTAGTAGAGAGTGACTCCACTTTCTCAACAAGATGCAATAAGTTCTTTTTGAAAACAGCTTAGGATAGTGATTTGTCCTGAGTGGGATAATGACCTTGGCATTCAACAAGATAGGAAGTAATTAATTGATTACAAGTGTACTAGGTGTGTAGGTCCACTATTGTATGGATATTATCTGCTAAGTGGCAGACTTGAACTTCCTCTTCTAGAATAGATGGCTAATATAGCTTGAGATAATTGACATAAATGATATTATGGATGTCTAGCAAGGAAGGGAAATACTAATGACAACCATTTTCATTAATATATTGAAGAACAATATAGGGACAATAGAAAATAGGCTTGAGTTTTTTATGATGCTACCCCTTAAACATTGTTTGTCCATATACAACCAAAGTTAGTCACCAATTTGAAACTAGACAAATCCTTGATGTTGATCCTAGAGGGATTTATATGAAATAGGGAGGATTGAAGGGAATTAGTAATCAAAGAATGAATGCTAAATAATTTATGAACAAAGGATATTCTATACATTTACCTCACCTTATCGGAACTTCTATCCATAAGATGCGAATAATATCAAGATGCAAAGAATGAGAAATGAAAGAAATTATATAAGGGTAATATGAGGGTCTTTGCAATGTAGGCCAATAAATTTTTGTTGTGAGGGAATCCTCCATCAAGTAGGCCTATATATCCCATGGTACATGTGAAGACCCCTATGCCTTGAAAATTAGTGTAAGGTAAAACTATAAGGTGTGTCATGTGGATTAGTGTAATGTTAGGAAAGTAGAAGACAAATGAGAAAGAAATATTGGTAGACAAACATTGAATGTTAAACACACATTTTTGACATGGGGGAGCAAGAGAATTTAATCACTTCATAAGAATGATAGAAACTAAACTATGAAATGTAAATAATGAAATAAAAAGAAATAATCCTAACTATCATGTAAATGATGCAATGGATAAATTAGGAGAGTAGAGATGAGCAATTTCTAATTACTATATTAATGGAACAATAACTAGAACATGTAAGTAAATCATGAGTGAGTCTAACAATAATAATAACATCTCAATTATAAAATCATTGATAAGATTAAGAGTGACAAGGAGATACTTGCACTTACTTTTACATGAGGTAGGATGGTGTATGAACATGTTTAGCTAGATACCTACATTATAGAGGTTGGCATATTACCACAAGTGAGGTAGGATTAGAAACATGATCTCTTATGGAAAGGATTGAGGATAGGTGAAAAGGTAAATATGGTAGGTTGTGGTGTTAGGGTAGTTGTAACAAATACAAGAGAGAGAAGTTGATGACACTGGAATGACATTGGAAAAAGGCATGAGTTGACATAAATTGACTAAGAGTGAACATGAGCGAGAGAGGAAACACACTCTAATACAGGGTTATCATAATAATAAATGTGGCTTATGGAAACTTGGAGTTAAAGTGAGTGTAATAAATGACATACATTGTTCTAGGATTAGTGTATTCATTAAGGCGCCATACACTAGTCAAGGACATAGCATGAGTCCCATGAGACATACGATAATCTGGAGAGTGTGAGAATAATAGGCATCATAAACTAGTAATATAGAGTCATCAAAAGCACAAAAAAAACACATGATATCCTAGATTTAGTGCAAGAATGAGAGGTGGCATACATCAATGGGGTATTTTATGCAAGCATAGGAGGAACCATGCATCAACCTAAGTTCAATGCAAGCATAGAGGTGTTAAATACAAATGGTATACCAATGGAGGAGAGAGGATCAAAGGAAGATATGATGTCACCATTGGGAGGGGATCCATAGTTTCAAGCTATGGAATGTGACCATTGAGGGGGACATATTAGAAAAGTGACCAAAGAAGTGATAGTTGATCCTATCTAGGTAGAGGTTATCTTAAGTCAGGTCTTTCTTGAGATAATGACCTAGAAGGGACCCATCAATATTATGAACAAATAAAAATGGAGAAAAAAGGGTGTAAGGAAGAAGAGCTAAGGAGGAGAGGAAATACTTTCCCCAAACATTTGAAGGAATAGGAAAAGAGGAAGAGGATGTAGGAGAGCATGGAACAGTAGGCAAGGAAGAAGACAAGGGGAGAACTAGGTAATATTGGGTGCTACCAGGTAAGAAGTGGCTAGAGTTGATAATGGGAAGTCTAAGATAGCCCAATAAAACTCCCAATAGGATCAAGGCTTCATTCAAGTTGATAAAAGTGTGTTAAGACATGGGACCTTTTTAATGTTATCAAATTTTGATTTTGAAAACTAATGGAAAGATAAGGAAAAGAGAAGGCATAGAAGAACAAGGGGTTACCTCATTGTTGTATCCAGGGAGAGGACAAGGGAAAGCAATTATGGAACTAGGTATAATAGGTCATATATGTATTTTTTTAATTGGTGTGTGGTAGAAAAAAAAAACATTGAGTTAAAAATCATTGGGGAGGTTTGGGATTTAGAATGAGAATAGCAGAGTGAGAGTGCATCCAGGTAGAAGCATGAGAATGTATTATTTAGAGAGTTTGGAAGAGGGATAGTGCAACCATATTAGATGAGATGGATTGTTGTGACGTAAAAGTGAGAGAGAAAGGTATTTATGTATTATGTTTTGTTTGGTCTTAACATTATAAGGAAAGAGGTATTGAAAGAGGTGAGTTCATAGTTTTTGTCGTCTTTATAGAGTTGATAAGTATTGCAATTAACATCTTATAAAGAATTTCATTGTTTTTGATTGGGTAGAAGGATGAGAAGGTATCATTTGGAATGTGTGGAAGAGAGAAAGTGAAACCATACAAAAAATGGTTGGATGTGAGTTACAACTAAGAGATAAAGATATTTATGTAGGATGTCTTGGTCACATCATTACATAGAAAGGGTATTGCAATAAAGATGATTTCATAGGTTTTTTTATCTTTAAAGAGTTGATAGGTATTTCAATGGACATATTATAAAGAATTTCATTTTTGTTCATATGATATGTTCAATATTATATTAGAGTAATGAAGGGGAGATACATAACATTCAACATTCTTTTGAAAAATCCCTATGACAAGGGTCACTCCACAATGTTTATTAATGAGAAGATGAGTTCCGTCCT
>ML776606.1:2370620-2383132 GCA_009831015.1 Picea engelmannii
CTACACCACCCTAGGTAATTTTCTAGAAAAAAAAATTAATTACACAACCATGAAAGGCAAAGGATTGGTGATGGTGTATATGTTACAACATTTCAAGTATTATCTTCTGGACCAGTCCTTCAAGTTGTCCATTGATAATTTAGCGGTCAAATATTTGGTTAATAATACAATGTTGGAAGTTTAATTCTATCGATGTTTGCTACTATTTTAAGAGTTTGATTTTGAAGTGGTGGTTAAACTAGGTAAATAAAATGTTGGACCTAATCACCTCTCGAAAATCCACAATTGCAACAATGTAATTGGGATATATCATAAAGTGTTGAATGTAGATATTATTTGCATGGAAGCTATAGTTATTGAATTCTTCACTAATATTCAAAACTTCAAATATAAATCTACATGCACTAGAAGAATATGGTGACAATAAAGATTGATATCTCATAATTAAGGATACAAATTATTAGTTAATCATACGTTACTTGGATAGATTAACAATGGATGGGATTTTTGACTATTATGTATTGGATCATGAATGATAGGTGGTGCTCTAAGAATCCCATGATGGAAATATAAACATACATTCTAGTGAGAAAACACAACTATCAAAACATACATTACAGTGAGACATGTTCGATGAAAGTATCATTCAATTCAGGGCTAGAGCGCACTCTCCACTCTATTATTCATATTATTATATTGATTCACTCTTGTTAGTACATATTCTCCCTTTATATTCTATCATTTGTTTACTTAGGGTTCATGTGTGTGTGTGTGGTTAAAATTTTGTACTAAAAATCTGTTATAGTTGTATTGGTCAATGTAAGAATAAAAAAAAAAAAATCCCACAATCTATGATTCATACTTTGTTAAAAAAAATGATGCTTGTCTAACAAAAATGCAATTGTATCCTTTCATGAGGATTGTGAACTTTTACTAGTATAAAGCCTACTTTAAAAAACACATCAAAACCCTTACCTTTTCATTGTCCTTTCGCCATATCCATTAGCCCATAAAACTTGATAAGAGTTGTCCACAAGATGCATTTCCATCACCAACACCTGCATGAATCATAAAAGACAAATTCTTTATATGAGTAATTAATATATAAAAAAATAAACATGCACTTAGTTATGTAAAATACTCTAGAAAAAAATTAAATGGTCGCATACCTTAATAAGCTTCTATTTGTTTCGAGAATAGGTTATTATCTGCTGAACAGGGCCAACCATGTGAAGGTGGAAGCTCATATGGCCCCTCCCCCCCCTCACATCACTCTCAATTCCCCATCCCCAACAAATGATTTTGTTTATATAGAAAACATATAGACATTTATGCATAACTAGGATAGTGATCAAAATGTATTAAAATATAAACATTGAAGCATATGAACATATAAACATTGAAGAATATGAAAACATAAACATCGATAAACATCAAAATACAAGTCATGAATTTATACCTCTAATTTTTCTTTGATTTATGTGTTTTTACATTCATAAAATTGACAATTGGGGTATCATAATCATCCAAGGACATTATATTTTGTGTGCCCTGTCCTTCTACTGTTTGTGTGTGCTCTTGTACCATACTTATGGTACATCATTGAGAAGGGAATCGAGGCATTTTTTTAGGTTCGTGAAATGCAACAATGAAAATGATCATATCGATATGTTGAAATATAATTGAAATAACTATTTCATTATTTTGATTAACATGACACTATTTCTCTTTACCTGTCTATGTAGCTGTGACAATTGGTGAATTAATTTTTTGTCCACTTGGTTCATCCTCTCCCAGCTCACCCTCCTGAGATACATGCTCTTAAATTTTGAGAAGATAATATATAAGTCAGGAAATAAATATCTACAATCACAGTAAATATTTATAATTTTGAAGCATACATACTGAAATGGGTACTCTTCTCTACACTATCACTAGACATGTGCACCCTTGTATGAAGTGGTGAATGCTAAATACCGCTAGATTCACTACTGTGGTAGCACTGTTGCTTGAAAATAAACATAAATACTTAGTTAAGGGTGATATAATAAAATATGAATAGACTTTACAAGCATGCTACTCCGGTTTCCTTATTCATTTGATTTACCTGCGTGGTTGGGGAGATAGTAGTCTGGCCCAAGATTTTTCTATATTCAATCACACTTTTAAAACCATGCTTGTAACCAAGCTTTAGGTTGTCCTATGTGGCAATAGTGTCGAGCATATTTAACTGCAATGCATAACACCACTAAAAATACCAATAACAAAAACATATATTTGTTCGCTACTATTAAATAAATATTAACCAGAGTTAATCATTTAAATCTTACTATTCAGGATTTTACTTTTCCATAGCCCCCCTGGCCTAGTTTATGCTGGCCATGTTTTTCCACTCTGGCCTTGGTTGCTTTGGAGGTGTCTGGTAGCCTACATAAGGAATTTAAAAAAAAAATAGATATCGGAATTGCTACTTAAATCAGGAAAGAAAAACATAAATGATTATATTTTACTGATAATATGACATGTGTTGTACCTTGCTTGACCATCTTGTGGATGTATCCCTTATTTTTTAAACAAGTTCTCCTTTACATACTCTATTAGCACCTTCCACTCTTTCTCTGGAACCATGGGAGGGTGCTTGTGCTTGAGGTCTAATTGCAATTTCTCCCTATACTGGGCCCTGGTATATTTTAAATTCTTGTCGACTAACTTTGTAACCACCTTCTTGTTGAAAGTGTTGCGGAACAAGTTTACCATGTGGTCTATTAAATCATCTTTCTTCTTGCTATCTTGGCCATTCCACTGTGTGTGAATTGTGGGGCCAAACAAATCTAATGCTTTGTCATTTAAGTTTCTATAGAAAACATTGTATCCTACAAAAAAGTGTTATCCGTTAATTTATAATAATCTTAACAAATGTTCATTTCAATTTCATGAAAAAAATGAATCAATTAATTAACAATTACCTGCAATCTTTTGAATATTGATCGGAACATATGCATCATCCACCAGAAAGGTGAAATCTTGTGATTTAGTGCTTTTAATTTGTTCTCCTCCATGAAGAATAGTTTTCTCTCCATCTATAGTACATTCCTCTCCAGAGTCATGTGGAATCCCAAGCTCCGGCTCATCATGCTCTGGTGTTTCATGCCGATCAAAATCATTGCGCTCATCAATGGATTCGATGGAAACCTCAAGAGGCTAAAAAAGCCTCACTTGTACTTTTCTATGTCGACATTTGTTTTGCATTGGACCATCACTGCTACCTATAACAGTTTCACGATTGGTTGCTTCCCGACGCAAGGGTTTTAAAAACTCCTACAAATGGAAAACTTTACTTTATTAGATCATATAGAAAATATAAAACAAAAAAATGCATATGAAATTGTCATAGTTGATAAAAATATGTGAAGATGCCACTTACCCCTAAATTAGTTATTGTATTTTGTAGCTCTACAATTCTTTCTCTATCCTCCTATGTTAGGGGACTTTTTCTAAGAAAACCTAGATATTATATGTTAGCATTCTTCAAGGCCTTCGTTACAGTTGTCATTGGGTCAGTGGAAAAAAATATTTCATACTCATCAATATCCTTAGTGGGAGCCTTCCCACGTTGACCATGCCACAATACATTGATGAATATAATTAATGAGATGAACTTTAAGATTTGAGAAATTCAGTTATTGTAGTCATAAGTTATTACTGTATTTAACATTTACCTATTGAGGCATAGCGGGTGCCTTTCCACGATGACCATGGACAGATGTAGCGGGTGATTTTTGGACACAGTCACCCTGTATATAAGTTGACACAATAAATCAATCACCAAAAGTTATGAAATTCACTTGTAACATTTAAAAAATGAAATATTGGAGTAATATCAGAAAAAAACTAACAAAAATTTAGAAATTTAGTTGTTGTAGACATAAGTTGTTACAATATTTAACATTTACCTACTGAGGCATAGAGGGTGCCTTTCCACAGTCACCTTGGATAGATGTAGCAGGTGATTTTCTACCACGTTCACCCTGGACAGAAGCTGACACAATAAATCAATCAATAAAAGTTATGAAATTCACTTGTAACATTAAAAAAATGAAATATTGTAGTAATTTAAAAAAAAAATAACACAATTTCATAAATTTTGTTGCTATAGTCATAAGTTCTTACTGTATTTAACATTTACCTATTAAGGCACAATGGGTGCCTTTCCACGGTCACCTTGGACAGATGTAGTGGGTGATTTTCTGCCACAGTCACCCTGGACAGATGTATCCTATGATATCTCATGGTCACCCTGGATAGATGTTGACACAATAAATTAATCAACAAGAGTTATGAAAGTAATTGTAAAACATTTATGCAGTAAACAATTTAAATATTGCAGTGATAGATTGTAACAATGATTGATCAAAGGTTGAGTTGAATGGCATGTAAGATATTTACCCCCATAGTCTCACCCCCTCCATCTATTTGATTTAAGTTGTAATCGGTCAACAACTATTCACCTAGAACTATTGTTTTTGTTTCACATACAAATATATGATTTCCTTTGAGTCCCTCAAATACGCAATTCGGTTTCTTATTTGTTTCCACTGGTCGTGTACTATTTATAAATCCAACAATGTTTCGATTATCTTTTTTCCTTCCATCAATATACATAGTTGCCCCTTTATTTTGATTGTTATCTATTAGTTGTATATAATTTGCGGCAACTCCGTATCTCTGCATACTTTGCGTATATGAGACCAACATCAACCAGTGATTGTAGTTGTATAATGGTCCGACATACTCCATCAATTCAGTTACAATTCCATAGCCAACCTTTATGCCATCCATGGAAAATAACCCCAATCCATGTAAGGACGAAGGAGTAATGCGATACATCCTCCCACAGATGAAGAAATCCATGTCCACTTCAAGTAGCTCCTTAGGTGCCCATCATTGCACTAGATGTTTATACCTCAAGGGAAACTCAATGTCACCTATTCTCTCAACATCATAATTACATGACCCTCCATTAGCAATAAAAAATTGCATGTGTATACGAAATCTTTTCCTTACCTTTTCTAACCTAGTTGATCTAGAACCGGTATATCTAGTACAACATGTCTCACTTTCAAACTCTCTTAGTATATACTGATCATCACTCGAGGAATATAGATCTGACAGATACCTATTTGGTGGTACCTACACTCGTTATAACAAGAAGAAAAGTTATCACTGAATGTTGCATAAAGTTGTAGGTTGCACAAACTTGCATAAGTTCCATAAAGTTGCATAAGTTGCATAAGTTGCATGTTGCATAGTTTCATATAGTTGCATGTTTCATAGTTGCATATAGTTGCATATTTTTATATAGTTGCATATTTTCATATAGTTTCATATGAAGTTGCTGCAATATAGTTGCATGTGGTAGCAATATAGTTGCATATAGTTGCATAAGTTGCATAAGTTGCATTGTTGCATAAAGTTGCATATAGTTGCATATAAGTTTCACAAAGTTGCATATATATGCATATCCCCCGACACTTAGTGGAGAAATGGATTTGAGACCCATCAAAGAGTTCAATTGGGGATCGATAGTTTGGAAATCCATGATCCTGGAATTTCACATATTTGGAAAGAACCTTTAGTGGTTGATGGGGAATGGAGGAAAGGTTCGAGTTGGAAATAATGTTGGGGTTGGTTTTGATAGATATTACAAGATCATAGAGTTGTTTTTTAATCCATTGTATGCATAGGGTGTAATGGTTTTGATGAAGTTTTACAAACTATAAATGAAAGGGTTGTGGTCTTCTATATGGAAGACTATGAAGGAGACAATGGGATGGAAGGAGGGGATTTCTTCTCTCGATATTTTCCAAGGACCCAATACCCATACCTAGTAATCCAAATATCCTATTGATGCCCATACTCCCACTTGAATGCCAAAGATACCCTCGAGAGGTCATCTATGGTGGTTTGAGGTGTCATTCATGAAATTTGAGCCCTAGAAGTTGCATAAAACCTTGAGAGATTGGGTGTGCTAGTTTGAGGTGTCATGTTTGGCCATAGATGCCTAGAAGATTTGTACTTTGACTAAGCCTTCGGTTCCCCCCTCAACCATATCAAGGCCTTAATACCCATAGCTAATGCTCAAAACCTTGTGAGAGAACTAACATCATTTGTTAGATGACTCAAAACTTTCTTTTTCCACTAAGGCATGGCCTTCTTCCCTATATCATTTCCAAGACCTTGAGACACATACCTACTACTAAAAAACACCTAGTTGATCTAGAACCAGTAGATCTAGTACAACACGTCTCACTTTCAACCTCTCTTAGTATATCTTGATCAGCACTCGATACTTGCATATAGTTGCATAGGTTGCATTGTTGCATAAAGTTGCATATAGTTGAATATATAGGTTGCATAAGTTGCATATAGCTGCATAAGTTTCATTGTTGCATAAAGTTGCATATAGTTTCATATTGTCATAAAAAAACATGATAAGTTGCATTGTTACATACAGTTGCATAGTTGCAGTTAGTTGCATACGAAATTGTTGCAATATAGTTTCATATAGTTGCAATATAGTTGCATTATAGTTGAATATAGTTGCAATATAGTTTCATATAGTTGCATAAGTTGCATTGTTGCATAAAGTTGCATATAGTTTCATAGTTGCATATAGTTGTATAAGTTGCATATAGTTTCATATAGTTGCATACTTGCATATAGTTGCATATATTTGCATATAGCTTCATATAGTTCCATAGTTGCATATAGTTGCATAAGTTGCATATAGTTTCATAAAGTTGCATATAGTCACTAAAAAACATGATAAGTTGCATTGTTGCATATAGTTTCCTAGTTGCATATAGTTTCATATTTTCATATAGTTGCATACAAAATTGTTACAATATAGGTTTGWGTTGGCAATAATATTSGAGGGGAGGGATCTATGGGGGGTGTCTAAACARATTGATCCAACACGATGTTTTAAGACGTGACAATCTATCACAGAATGTGTGACTTTATTGGAAGTGTTGTCTTTGATTTGGTTTGGAGGATGAACAACTAGTGAATTTGAGAAAAGGATGTCAGGATATTGAATGGCATTGTCTTGAATGCAAAGAAGGAGAAATGGCTTAGTTGGGTAGGGTAACAATTTCTAGATGTGATGGAGGGGAGGGATCTATGGGGGGGGTCTAAGAAGATTGATCCAACATGATGTTTTAATATATGACAATATGTCACATAATGTATGACTTTATTATAAGTTACGTCCTTGGTTTGGTTTGGAGGAATAATAACTAGTGAATTTACGGTTTTGAGGCTGAGTGGGAGAAGGTATTGGTATAGTAAGAGGGTTCCAAGGATTAGCGTTCGAAATAGGGTTAGGGTTAGTACAGTGATAGAAAATAGGGTACCTTGGTAAATAATGGTTAAAGGCTTAGTCAATGAAAACTCTTTCAAACAAATCAATTTAAGAAAAAAAACAACCAATAATCCAAAACTAAATTTGAGAATAATCACCTAATATGGATATGGAATCTAGAGTTGGATGTGTAGTTGTGTGAACACTTCCATGTATTGTAGTACTAGGCTTGATGAAGTTATAACCACTCAGACGTGATATTTTCTAGATAGAATAGGGGATAAAAGTTCTATGTGATAGTGTCACACAATGGATTCCATGTATTGATGGACTTTGTCATGCATTTGGAAGTAGAAGATTGAGTTAAATGTAGAATTATAAATTGACTTGTTCACCAAGGTTGAATGATTCCTTGTAGCTATTTTATTGTAAGGATAAATATTTGAGCTTGGGAAAATCTAGAAGTGCAATGTGAGGCTACTAATCTAGGAATCTAAGGCTTCTCCATTTGTTTGTCCTCTATATTCTTGTAAAAGTGAGTGATTATGTTTTTTCTTAGGGATCCTATTAACAATTTCATGAGATCTAGATGTAATAGTGCTTGAGATGATTAAAGAAATGTCCGAGAAAAGGATTGGTTTCGATTGGCTCATGGGCGAAATGGATTTTGGGGGGGAATTTTCTTTCCTGCATATATTTATTTTGGTCTTTTAGGGTTGTCTATGTGATTTGAACTTGGGTTGATTCTTTCATTTCATATCTATACTACAGGGTGATTCTAATGTGAATATATGTGTAACAACCCTCCTAGTTCAGAACAACTTCTCTGTCATCCAGTGCAATTTTTTTTTTGTTTGTTAAAGTGTGTGCGCGCATGTAGAAGAAACTACCCCGCGACTCTACGTCAACACTCGAACCAACAGGACACAAGTAAGACGAACATAATCAAGATGACCCGACATATCATAGTGACAACAAGAAACAACACCCCTGGACATGAGGCGGGCAACTAGCAGCTGTAAGCAGAAACAAACACCAAGGGTTAGGCATAATACAGTCACAGAATGAAAGAATCCAACAATAGAGTCGCAGTAGTGGAGTTGTGCCTTTAAACAGCTCGAGACTACTGATACGGCTCAGAGTGTGTCGCAAGAGTGGAATTGTGCCTTTAAACAACCCGAGACTCTTGATACAGCACTGGATTCTTGACGCAGGGAAGCATACATACATAAATGCTAGGGCTACTGAAGGTGACTAATTGCCGCCCGACACAAGCAGTCCAACCGACAATTATTACAACTCAGCGCAACAATAGACAAGAGAGAAACCACATCTATTACGGAAAGCACAAGACAAGGACTCAGACCACAACAACCGTTATTATGACCCAGCACTAAATCTGACTTCAAGGGACAATGGTTACCAACCCCACCAAGAAAATCATACATCCATGCGCAGCAATAATTAAATAAGCATCCAATCATTAAGACGACAGGGCATTTATCTAAGACTCACTGATATTAGTTACAGACCCAAGACTCCATTAAATTCTAAGTTAGACGAGATACCATCCCCACTTTACATTAAGGTATATTTGATAGATTTCAATCCCCCTTTCAGAATCATAATAAATGATTGTTCTTAGTTCCCCGAATCTTACATGAATGTGTCGTCGCTAACCGTGAGACTTCAATAGCCTTACAATCATTTGACATTTCCATCATCTTAATTTACAATAACTCGCCATTAAATGATAACCATTACCTATCAACTCGTCAAGTCCAACTTAGATTCTCATTTTAAGGTGCAATAAGGTACTACATTTACCCCTCATCAACAATGCATTTAATGGAAATTCTCCATGCCTAATACGAAAACATTAATTTACCGTTGGTGTCAATACCTATCATTACAAGGACCTTGCAACTTTGGAATAACATCAACATTATAATTAAAGGGCATACCATAAATTAACTTCCAACTTAAATCAACCACATCATAACATGTATAAGTTATCGCATAAAAAAAAACGGAACTACCTAATCTTAGCATAACATAACCACCTCCTCACCCTTATTCTAACATTTCATTTATAATGGAATTAGCCTGGAATTGAAATAGCATGGATATTAATGAAAAATAAAGTAGCGTGGAGATTATCATGGAATAATGATTATCAAGGAAATTTAACATTTAGCAATTCTTTATGTCAATCAACTTTTATTGATTCTAGCAGCAAATAACTAAAATATAATATATGTTAATACGAAATTATATCATGGACTAAAAGTTATCATGGGATTTAACATTCAGCGATTCTTTACGTCAATCAACTTTTATTGATTCTAGCAACAAATAACTAAAATATAATATATGTTAATACGAAATTATATCCTGGAATGAAAGTAATCATGGAAATTTAACATTCGACAATTCTTTACGTCAATCAACTTTTATTGCTTTCCCAATGTGAATACCGAACACAAGTCGTTCAACAGGTCCCTGATGTTACCTTGATCCTAGAGGAAGTCAGAGAGGGCACTTCTGCCGTCTCTTCCACACGTTTCTCATACATTTCTGCTTTGAATGAAGGGTGATAAATTATGTTTCCGTTTTTCTTTTAGATCATGCTGATACGTAGGTTATGGTAATAGATTTTTTTTTGTGATATATTGTCTTATTATCAAACTGATTCATAAATAAAAATTTAACTAATATATGGACTGTTCTAATATTTTTGGTTGAATATGACAAAAGTTCAATGGAACAGCTAAAATGTACCAGCAAGAAATGTAAATGAAGTATGCACATAATTATTGTAATTTCCACTCAAATTACCAACGACAATAGAAATGCCATTTTATTTGATATTGAAGATATAAAGTTGGGCAAAATACGTATCCATTTCTCATAAATCTTATCATCTTACAATAATGCAAGCGTTAGTCGCTGCCATCACTGGTAAAATTGGCAGTAAAATTAAATGTCCCGAGATGATCATAAAGTAACGATTTACCAATGAGGTTAACAACAGTCTGGCGGCAAATTGGCAGTAACAATTAATTAACCCAGGGATATGGCTATCTGGCAGTAATTGGCAGTAAAAATTTAACAGCGTTTTAAACTACAATAAACAACATCCTCTCCATTCAATGCAACAGCCTTGGAAACTCCCATTGAACCAGATGACGGTTAGTCAATGCCAACGCCTGACCAATTTACTCTACGCTTGCAGCGGCCTTACCCCAGAACCATAATTAATGCAAGTTACTATCTACCCTGGGGGACAGCGGGCGAACCAGTCTACCGGATCCGGCAAAAATTCGGCAACTGGCAACAATAACTTCCAGCGCAAGAAACTCGACCCAGTCGCCGAGATAGAGTTGGGGAATGGGTGAGGTTGAAGGCGGTAAGGGATTAGGTATAGGTTTTCAGATTGATAAAAATGGCTTCTAAGGATTGCGGTGAAGCAGATTCGGGTGCACACAATATTCATGATTATTTAAATTTAAATTTTTTTTTTTTTTCCTTTTTACAGCAGAGGAGACAACATTGAACTGACAATTACACAAGCGAAGACAGTCGAGTTGCAATTTAGGTATTCTGATGGTAATGTAGAATATAGGTTTTAAATAAGGATGTGAACGCTTAGGCCCCAATTACCTGGCTGTAGGGTTTCCTAGGGTTACTGGGCAATATTGATTTAAAAGAGAAAATGAACATTACGTGTAAGGAAAATATAAAATAATACAACATGTATAAAAATAATCTGTGCTTAGTATCCAAATGCAACAGAATCAACAACTGCATGAGGGAACAGAGTGAACCGAGCCAAGGGAGCAGTGAGTAGAGCGTGCGAACAAGGTAGCGAACGTGCACTGAGTCAACACGGTCGCAACTTTTTAGTTTTTAGGTAAAAGTTTGATTCGACTACATAATTCTCAACAATTTGCAACCCTTCGAAATGAAATTATATGAATTAAAATAGTGCATGAATCTGTTCTACTAAATGCACAGCAGTGTCTGTTCATTGTAAGATGGATTCACCCCCGCATAACCTTTTAGTCCTTTATATAAAGTTCGAATCGATAGATCAAGCATTTTCTAGTGTATGAATTAAAATAGTAAATGAGGAGAGACACGGAATACTGAGATTACTAAGTGAATAAATTGCAACGATACCGTACAGGAAAAACAATAAAAAGGGGGTGTACACTGCATCACCGAAACGACAAAGTGAAACCTGTGAGAATACCCAAATACGAGCAAACGAAATACTGAGAAGGTTACGGGATAATAACAAAAGCACAGAACAAACAACAACGTCCAGGGTAAAAGATTAAACCCTACTGTCCCAAACGCCCACGGCATTGAAACGAAATATCATGAACCACAACAGATTACCTGATCCCTCAACTACAATGTTTAAAAACGAAGATCTTCTAAGGTACCCCCCCCCTTTTTTTTTTCTTACATAGTATGAAGGACTGGAAACAACATTCCTCAACAATACAACTATAATCGTAGTAGTAAATCACTATCCATTCTACTCTACTCAGTTCAGGAACATACCTTTGCCTTATTCGCTTTCCGCAACGATTCCTGCTCCTGTCGCTCCTGCTCCAGCTTGTCGACCACCAAGAACTCACCGGTACCTCCCAGCCAAATGCTAGGGGTACTCTTCTTCCCCCTCATCCCCCCAAGCCGCAAAGGGGCCACACACAATCAGAGAGTAACTAGCTCCTCAGCTCGCCTCCAAGGCTGAGCTACCACTCAAATCTGCTGAGGCTTCCCAACTCCTACCAGAAATCAGTCAGTCTCTATCTCCGGCATAACAATCCCAATCTCAGCCAAAAGTCCCCCTTTCTTTCCCCCCCTCTCCCTTTCTTTCTAGCAGTCTCAAACCCTAATTCCCTTCTTCTTAGGTTTTCCCCCCTTTTTCTCTTTTGACTTTCTTATTTTTCTTTTTAATTTATTTTGTTTATATATTTCATTTCTTTTTTTTATTTTTCTTTTCAAAAATTCAAGGGTATGAGCGCTCATTTTTAATTTCCTTTTTATTTTCACATGCTTAACTTCATTTGTTTATAATTTGTTTATAATATAAATATACATGTATATATTTTCATTTTTCTATTAATAAGCATGC
>ML776606.1:2394818-2424543 GCA_009831015.1 Picea engelmannii
TGCCTATACTCATCAAACACTTCCTTTCATAAACTCCTTGAATGACGAGATTTTATCCTCGGACCACAAACTAGGCATGCAAATTTACCCTTTGTTTGAAGAACCACAAGATATATGAATTAATGTAGTGTCAAATTAGACTTTCAATTTAAAATAATGCATGATTTGTTCAATAAATATATATAATATTAAATCACAAAATAAAGTAACAATATACCACAAAAATAAGTTAACCCAAGAGCATAATGAATTGTCCATGATAGTATTCCATGGAATTGAAATCTTTTTTTCCCTATTGGTCTAGAGATTTCATACATAATGAAGCCAACACATAACTTCAACAACTCATCAATAAGAGGCTCAATATATATGTTCATATCTTTAACCTGGTACCTACCTAATTGGTTCAACATAATGTATGATTAATTATACTTATCTAGATGTTGTTATATATAAAAGAAAAAATTACCATGCACGAAACAAAGAAATGAAATATTTTGTCAAACTTTAAAGCAAATAAAAGATAGTTAAAAACCTAGAACAATCATTGCCAACATTGTTTGCTCTCTCTTGATCGACATCCAAGGAGTAAGGTTATTTTTTATAACATAAACAGGCCACACTGAGCACGTATAACGAAGCTCTCCAAATGGATTGACACCATTAGTTGCCAATGAAATTCTAACATTACGAGGTTCTTCTTTAAAAATTGGCCACTTTTCTTCGATGTAGTTCAATGAAGAACCATCTGCAGGCATTCGAAGAAAATTTTCTTGATTCCTTTTGTTTGCATGGAAATCCATAAATTGTTCTATAATTTGGCACTTGAACAACCACTGGAAACGTGGAATTATCAGAATATAACGAAGAACTTTGCAAGGCACCTTCTTTGACACTTTATTAGTTCGATATCTACTTATTTGACATTGTGGGCATTCATTTTCTAATGAATATTGTCCATAATATATGATATGATCATTAGGACATGCATCAATAGCCTCATAGTCCATTCCAATTTCTTTCATAATCACGAATATTTCTCGATATGTGCATGGAAAAATATTTGACGTCGGTAATACAACTTCACCTAACAATCTACAAAATTCTAAACAATAAGTCAATGTAAACAATATTAATCATCAATATCTCATCCAATATACTAATTTACACATTAGAAAACAATAGAAATATAGGGAAAAAATGAACCTTTTAAGTATTTGTGAACATGTAGGTGTAAATAATTAACAAATTAAATACCTTAGTATCCGTGTGAGACATGTGTTTTGATAAACCATTCAAAACCTTCAGGTTCACCAACAACAATATAGCAAATAAAATATTTGTTGTTGAGCCTTCATAAAGAGGTTGACATGACTTCTCAAGTAGAGGATCAACATCATGACTATCATCCTGGTTGTCCTCATCCATTGGAGAAAATGTGTCATGGATCAAATCTATGTATATGATATTCCTTATTTGAATCACTAACATTATCTCCATCCATATCATCATTAATAACTTGATCAACACCTTCAATATTATGATCTCGAAATTCATCACCCTGTAAAGGAGTATTTCTGCTAGTACTTGGCCAATAACTCTCTGGAGTTCGACATTTTGGGGGATCATCTATATATTTCAAAACAACGTAGAAACGTTAGTGTGTATAGAAAATATAAAAATCTCGATAAGAAATATTACTAAAATTCATGACATATTGATTATTACAGAGAATACATTAAATATTGAATCCTCTTACCAAGGGATGATATTCATAACCCCTTCGGTGTGCCCCTTCTCCCTATAATGTATTTGAGATGTTATTATTAAAATTCATATTTTTTTCAAGCCTCTGCAATCATAGAAAGGGAAATAACATTTTCCATCGCCCCTCACCTCTAATTCCACTCTTAACTAAGCAAGCTTTATGTCATTTTCATTCATAGTGACAAATCCTTGTCCTGACAAGTAATTGTCTTACATACACCATACCAAACTGTAAGTTGTCAAATTTTTATATTTTACCTACTCCTTTCGATTATGATATGTTTATTTACAGTGACATACAATCCTCACAATTATTTATTCTAAGACATTTTGACATGCTCCCTTTTTTATTGTCGATTAACTATTAAGGTATACATTCTTCAATTTGTACTATAGAGTAGTGTGTACTGAATATCCATGGAAAATAATTACACACCATTTAACGAAAGTGGTCAAAATTTCTCAAAGTTGAATAACTCGACACCATAAACTAGCCTCTAAGTTGTTTTGTAGACAAAATGTCAATCTTTGAAATTCACCACTAAAAAAAGAGTACCAACCACTTGTCATCCACAATTGGGTTGGGTTGGTTTAAATTATGACATGTTGATTTCCATCTACATACAATGGTCACAATTTTATGCTACTTACAATGGTCACAGTTTTATTTTCTAAGACACTTTGGCATGTTCTCATTTTTCATTGTCTGACTAGTAGATTTCATCATGCTATCGTAAATTTTGTCATGAATTTTTTATATTTTAGATATTGATCCTAATTAATAGTGTATAAACAAGTTACATCAACTACAAACTAAATTTAATCACTAAATATAGAATTGTGTTTGATTATAAAAAAATGAGAGAAACAACATCACATATAAGAAAAGGGTATGTGGATTTTATTGAAAAAGTTGAAACAAATATACTTTATTTATATTGGAAGACTATGGTATATAATCATAAGTTCATTTATTAAAGGTTCTTAGTCATAAGCCAAGAAATTTAAAGGTGGCTAACCATAATCTAAGGTGGTTGAAGGTGGTTAGTTAAAAGTGATTGTTATGTGCCTAATCACGATATATATAACATCTTTATACTAAGGTCATATGTGTACAAATGTTTTCTTTATATAATAACAACATATATACCTAACATAAGTTTAGGGTTATTGTTTATGTATCTTATTGTTATAAACATAAGTTTCCTCCCTATCTTATATATACCATAACTTATCATTTATCAATATAACAATCAACTTCAAGATTTTATTCATGGAGATTTCTTCCTTCATTTAATTGAATTAGTAAGTGCTAACCAACCATTAGGTGTGAAAGTATCCCAACCATTATTGTCAATGTTATATTATTTTCAATTTATGCAAGTGTGATCTCATTTCGGTACTAGGGATGTAACAAGTGGTATCAAATATTCAATCAACCTTTGTTGGTGTTTTTTTGTTAGTTCTTCAAAATAAAAGAGAGAAGAAAATGACAATCAATTACTATCATTTTACCGATGCGGGTAGAGTTTCAAGAGAAATTCCATATCTTTATCAATGAAAAGAGAGAGACATTATAGATACAATTGAAGGGAAAAGGGTATGTGGATTCCATAAACCTAGAATATTATGGAATCCACATACCCGTTTGCATAGAATATACTAACTAGATCCAAAAACAAAATACATGAAATATGGTACTACACATATAATATATTATCAAGGAAAAAACAAGCTACATGAAATTTGGACATTTGAACAAAAAATTACAAATTAAATGAGTATATCAATAAAAAAAAACATACTAACCTTGCAAGTTCAAAATCTCAGCTATGTAGATCGATAATTGGATTTGTTCAACTGGTGGGTGACGAAAAAAAAACCCATCTCAAACAAAATCCAAGAACAGTGTCACAACTATAACAATTGTGTTGCAAAGTCTCCCAAAGTTGGGTATATATAGATCAAATAGTCAACTAGACGTTAACAACGACCAATGAGATAGGCATAATTTTTGTCGTTATTGCCACAAAAGTTCGTTGCTATTGCAACGAAAATACCGACCAAGTTAAAATTACCTATTCGTGGATATTGCACCAAAATAACGTGGAAATATCGACAAAAATCCTGCCCTGTTTAAAAAAAAGATGAAACTAATGAAAATGTGGAAAAATTTCGTGGAATAATCCGCCCATATGTAGTAGTGGCAAACCTTAAACCCTTATTTTTCTAGAAAGGAATGAAGGCATACATAGTCAACTACATGGCCAGATGTCTATAATGTCAGCAGGTGAAGGTTGAAAATAGACATATAGTAGGATTACTACAACCACACACTATTCTGGAGTTGAAATGGGAGGTTAGATCGATGGATTTCATTGTTGAATTTCCACTAACCATAAGGAGACATGACACGATTTTTTTGGTAGTCGAAAATATGATGAAGAGTGCTCATTTTATTCTTGTTCGTACTACGTATTAGGCACCTGACATAGCTGTAGTTTTCATCAGTGATATTTTGAGGCTGCATGGTGTGCCTAAGAGGATTACATCCAAACAAGGATCACTGTTTACTCGATGATTTTGGACTAGTTTCCAAGAGGCCTTGGGAACCCAACTTAACTTTAGTATTGTATATCACCTAGAGACAGACAGGAAGACCGAATGAATGAACCAAATATTGGAAGACATGTTGGACATGCACATGATGGACCAACATAAGCGTTGGGAATAATTCTTTCCACTGGTAGAATTCACATATAACAACAATTACCAAAGCACCATTAAGATGGCGCATTTCAAGTTTCTTTATGGGCAGCCATGTCAGATGCCTTTGAGTTGGGATCAGCTTGAGGATAGGGTCCTGTTGTGAAAATAAGTGATCCAAGAAATGGAAGATCAAATGCAAGAAATAGTACAAAGGATCAAAGAAGCGTAGGATCGACAGAAGATTTATGTCGATGCGCACCGTGTCAATCGTAGTTACGAAGTTGGCGATGGAGTCTTCTTGCAGGTGAAATTGCATAAGAGTTCGATCAAGTTTGGAAACAGTGCCAAACTATCTCCTAAGTTCATGGGATTATGTGAGATTGTGGAAAAGAGAGGGCCATGGCCCATTTAATAGCCCTGCCTAATCCTTGAGTCATATGCATGATGTCTTTCAAATCTTTGTTTGAGAAATTATATTAGTGATCCTACACATGTTTGACTTGAGTAACTTGAAGGCATCAGATGAGGGTGCACTCACGGCTAAGAAAATCTGCATGCTAGACCATCGCATTCGATAGATATGACATCGAACAATTGATCAGGTCAAGGTCCAGTGGGACAACTATAGTCCGCACTCAACGACCTAGGAGGATGTTACACATCAAAATTACTCACTTCAATAGTGGTGCAAGTGTCGTCATTACAAGTGTTGTAAGTGTCACATCTTGTCTGCAAGTGTCGCATCTTGACCACAAGTGTCGCAAGTGTCACAAACATCGTACCACCATCTTTCCTATGTCGTGCCTCTAATAAAATCATAAGGAAACTTAATACACCTCAAAGACTAATTTTGAAGAGGAGAAATCACTTGACAAGGAGTACAAGCCTTTTTACAATGAAAAAACTACTTAAAAATGATTTTGGGAAGGCAACGCTCCCCTACCCACTATCAGGGAGCACCGATGCTCCGCAGATTTCTTTGGGGGAGCGTTGAAATTCTATGTGCACCCTTTTGGGGAGTGCTACCCTTCCTAAGATAATTTTGGTTTGTTGGAGTAAATCATCCACTCAATCTCTGAAGTTGGTTGGATTCAAATATGAGTTCAAGGCATGATCTTAGGGAAGATCCACAACTGAAGGGGAGGAATCCTCAACTTATCCCAAAGATCTCTCAAGTAGTTGGGCCTATCAAAGCCTATATAAAGAGGCATTCTCATGGTGAAAGAGACATGAAAAGATCAGAGGTATGAAACCTATGATCTCATAGGAAACATACAGTACATACATAGATAGAGAGATTGAGATACCAAATTTATGATCTCATGAGTTGTATTGAGATATATGGAGATTGAGAATTACACCAAACTTATGATCCCATAAGTGAGATGCCATTGAAGCATAATTAATGTAGATTACTTGAGGAAAGGGGTTGGACAAGGAGAGTTGTAAGAAGTTGTTGCACCTGCATCAGAGGATTGTAAGTATTCTTCATTTGTTCTCATTAATATACATACATGCTTGGCCTGTTTCTTTCAAGTTTATGTTTGTTCCACATGAACTTGTCTTCAGTAGATAGATCTGTATTTCAGCTAATCTCGGTAGAATAGGAAGCTTGTTGTATCTTTGTTTGTTCTACATAATCTATCGAGGAGCTCGGGATTGAAGTTCAACTTGGACTTTGTGAGGACAAACTCTATTTAAAAAGGTACACTTTTCTTCTTTCTCTTCACTCATTAGCTTAATTATATCTAAAAGGATGTCATGACCAATGATAGCACCCTTTATGTATTGGTTTTAGGGGTCTAGATACCAAGAGGGAATTCGCTTGTCTGCATGAGGATTCACCTGTAACAAATGATGCATATGATATGCACCTGTAGTTTGAATTTTGTTGATAGATAGACTTACAATAGTGTGATACACTTTCTTTTGACACTTATATACTGTGAAACTTTGGGACAAAGTTCAAAACAAGAGGGGGTGTATGTAACATCCCTCTCTTGTGTGCACTGAACGCACTTATTCTTTGAGATCACTTGCTTGCAAGTGATCCAAATTATTATACTATTGGTCGTTCGATTATGATTATGAGACATTATGGATTGATGATATGTTAATTTGTTGTATTCACATAGACATGTGCTATTGACTGGGTTCTCCTGAGTCTGCAGGACTTTGGGCATTGAGGATGTAGAGACATCGATGAAACCTCTTGGACTCTGGATCGAGTCAGGGAGTAGATTGTTGGGTTGGAATGTTATTGGTGTGACACATATACATATTATTATATATTATAATGATTGATTATTATTGTTGACATGATTCATTTATGGATGCAGGATGACGATAGTTTGCCAACCAGACTCACATGTGGAGTAGAGGGGTCACACACAACAACTAGAGACTTTGAGGGAGAGGTGTGCAAGAAGCCCTTCCACAGCCTATTAGTACTCCCACCGTGGGTCGAATTGTAGGTTAACGATTACCTAGTTCGAAAAGAGCCACGATCTCGTGAGGGAAGACTGTGACAGTTTCTCATGATGATTCTAAGGGGCGTGCAATTTGGTAGGGGCCTTATTCTTTAGAGGCCCTTAGTATCTCACAAGATCACGTGGTGAAGTATTGAATCCAGGGTTTTTTTATGTCTACCAAGTCATTCAAGAGGCGAGTGGCAGCATTGGAGCACGTAGTGCATCTTGAAGGGAACATCGCACAAGAAAAACAAAAAGAGGGGAGTGACACCCTTGGAGCATGTCGTGCATCCTGAAGGGAACATCGTGGAAGGAAAACAAAAGAAGGTGAGTGGCACCCTTGGAGCACCTAGTGCATCCTGAAGGGAACATCATGATTTCAATGAGTAACTAAGTAAACCTGGTTGGCCTTAAAATGAATGATATGATAAGTAAGTTTTAAAATCAATTTCCCTAATAAAAGTGTCGCCTAGCTTAGTGAAATTAAAATCTAGGTCTAAGTAACACATGTGGTCAAAAATAATAATTATAATTAAACATGTAACAAGAAGGGGGTAATAAATTCAACTAAAATTATTAAAATCAAATTATAATGGGGTATTAAAATTTTAAAAGGGAAATTATTGTTTTATCTACATATGCTAATTTAATTTTTGACTAAAAAGAAAAAGGGGTAAGTGGTTTTTTTTCTACACTTGATAATTTGAGTTTTAGTTAAAAAGGGAAAAGACAGAAACTTAAAAGAACAAGGAAACTAAAGGAAAAAGGGGAAACATAAAGAAAAAGGGAAACGTAAGGAAAAAGATGAATCTCTAACTTAGTAAGGAATCTTTCATTTAAGAACTTTCTAATTATGAACTCAAATAGGAATTTAGTAAAGGTGTAAGTCACTTAATATGTGTAAGGGAATACTAGGACACCAAGGAGCATTTTTAGGAATGTTTTTAGGTGGGTGAGGGAAATAAGAATAATTGAATAATTAATAAAATTAATTTTTGGTGCAACTAGGGGGATGGGTGACATGTGTACGAGGGAGGTTTTTCTAATTAAATTAATGAAAAAGAAATTAAATGGGAATTTCGGAAAGAAATTACTTGAAAAACTCTATAAAAAAGATGGAGGACGAGTATGGATGAGATCTTTATGCATAACGTTACGTTGATGAATTGTTCTCTTGACTGAGCTTCTCTTGTGGGAGTTGGGATACCCATCTCATGTAACGAGTGGTAGCTCGACCTTGTGGGGAGAGTTGGGTGCTACTTGTTATCTGGTATAGTGTGTGTGGCCCCTTTGTGGCTCGGGGGGGTTAGGGGGAAGAAGAGTACCCCTAGCATTGGTTGAGAGGTACCGGTGAGGTCACATCGGTCTACAAGCGGAAGATGGATAGAGTACGTGTGGGACATAAACTAATGAGCAGTCGCGTTTGACTAAGGTACACCGGTTTAATTATTATTTGCAATGAAATTAAATTTACTCATGTTATTTCCCTATGCTCAGTTTAAGATTTCATTTCCATGCATTGTCTTCCACTTGCTTGTTGTTTTTTGAATGGATTTCGTTTGGGAAACCCAACTTCTTATTTCAATAACTAATGTGTGTGTCTTTTATTGATTTTTATGAATAGATTGTACTTTATCTTCTGCCCTTATCCCTAGTTCATTAGTCCATGCCTGAGCAGTCGGTCAGGAGCCAAATCGATGGTCAGTCACTTCGGTGTTCATAGGCCTTTATATTCTAATTCCCTACTTTTATGTGCATGGATGATGAGCGAAGAATAATTTCTGCCCAATTTTCTACCCCTTACACATCTCTATGTTTGATTGATTCATGGTTGAATGATTGTCTTTGTGCCTTCTTGTGATGAGTATCTTTGTGTTTTTATGTGATTATATATGTGCTTTATATCTAAGATTCATTGGTATAACCTCTGCGATTTTATTGATAAACCCCAACACCTTGTTGGGTATCATCTCTGTGATTTAAATAATGAATTCCAGTACTTGGATTGGTATTTTGACAACGTTATTTTGGATGTAGTGATTGTTGTTGTAATATACATTGATTGTGTTTTTATATACCGAATAAGTATTTTTATTGTATATATCGTTTACGAATTGCCCCCAACGATTTTACATGGAAGAATTTCATTGATAAAGTTTTATCTCTTTTTAAATGCATTTACCACGGCGGTATTTTCCTCTGTGTTTTTGAATGCAATTATTAACTCTACGTTATGAATGTTGGACATAGATTTAAAGACAACGATGTATTCTTTATACTGTAGACAACGATACATTCGGTATATTTCACTCTTATATTCTTTATATTTCTATGATAGCATGTGAATAGAAAAATTATTGTAGACGACCATATCTTTTTATATTCATTGTATTTCGTTGTTATGTTCTTGTATTTCCAATGATTAGCACTAAAATAGAGAAATTAATGTAGACAAGGATATACTCTTTATATTTTTTATATTGTAGACAGTGATATATTATTTATATCTTAGACAACGAAATTGTTATATAAGTACAACTCAATAGATTATGCCTTGGTTAGTTCTTAAATCACGAGCAATTTCATTAGGCAGATTAAAGAGGTATTATAATTACGTATAAGCACACATGGGTAAGTCTAATTCCTTCTTATATAATTCTGTCGTTATATTATGTATACCTTTATGAATTATGTGCTTGGATTCACACTGCATGTGCTTAAATGAGTGACCCGTTTAGCATTAAAGAGCCTCATAAATCTTAGTATTAATTCATGATTAGTACATTATGAACACAATGTAGCATATTACATAATCATTTATAGACAACGAAATTATTACACAAATTACAGAGAATTTAATAATTTCAAGTTTAGCATGAACCCCAGGCGATATCCTTGTGGACAGTAAATTTATATGAACAGTCTCTTCATCCTTCCGAAACGATATGAACAGTCTCTCCGTCTACAAGAACAGTCTCGACGTTTTTGAATTTTTGTTTTTAGGAATAATCTCTGCGTCCTTCCCAAAACCATCTCAGTGCTTTCCTTTTACCTCTGAACGGAATTAATTGATGAGGCGTTGATACAGCCGTGTTTCCCACCTCACTGTTGAAGCACACACTTGTCAATCACCCCTCGGATGGATCATGCCGATTAGGTAGTCTTTCCAAATTACTTTTCTCAATTAAATGTACTTAAAAGGGATAACTACCTTTTTCTTTGTCCCGACCTTTTTGATAATCAAAGATACAGTAGATTGTAATATCTTTTAGCAAATTATTAGCTTGAAGTTTTGGGTGAATCACTACTTCAATTATTATGGAGTTACTTCATGAGCATAAATATATATATTAAATTTAAACAAATAAATAAAGTTCATTCTCTTGTCTTGACAAGTGATTAATACCATTGTCATAAGGAATCTTGTGAATATTTCTGTGAGGAAGAAATATATTTTAAATAGGTTATTCCTCCGTCACCTAAGTGGTTACCTAATTATTCGTAGTTCCCATTTGTTGCTTTCACTTTTTTCCTTATCAAGTTTTCTATCCTTCCAACAAATAATTCTTTGTATGATGTTGGTTACGGGTGAAATTATGAAACTATTTTGGTTGTAAGGCTTAACCTTGAATTTGAGTGAAGCATAATAAAGAATAAGAAGGTTTGGGGGTTTGTGAAAGCATGGCATTATAGTTGTATTAATTATAATTACGTAAGTTATTTTGGAATGTAATAGAGAATCTTGATTATGAAGATGCATGTGTTCTTGTTTTATGAGGTATGGGTGGGAGACCCTTGATTGGGAAAGGCGTATGCATCCTTGAATTAATGATGATTTTGTTCTTGACTTATGATGGAGATACCTTGTGTAGTGCATGGTAGATCATAAGGATACTTATAGATTTTAGAGGTTATGTGCCCTTGGATTTATGAAAATGATGTTGACTTAGATCTCAAACGTCGTGCACAATGGTTTTTATGTTTGGAACGGTAGTCAAGGATTGGGACTTCTTGCACCTCGAAATTTATGTCAGGTGTGAATGATTGTGGGTTATTGCTACTAGCACTTCCGATTAATTTTGTTTATGGTCGACTTCAGTGACAGTCATTTGCGCGCCTTGGGTATGTTGATGTTTAAAGTGTTAGATTGTTGGCATTATGGACGTAGCTGAATCCAACGTCACGCCTTAGATTACTAGCGTGCTTGTCACAATGTTATTGTGTGGGTTCCTTGGTTATATTAATGGAGCACGTGATMRTTAAGTGAAATATGTTAATCTGGCTAATGAATCRGGTGYGTACCTTGTAATTGATGTTAGTACTTGATTCTATAAYGCCTYAATGTGTTTGGTTATGTGCGGCGAAGAGGGTTATAGTTAYTGGTYRTCGAAGTCATTGAGTCAGGCTATTGATGTTGTTCTTTAGCTTGTAGGYRTCWTCTTGTTTGTGTCCGGAAGGTAGCCGTTGTTATTCGTCCTYTGAATTTTGATTGTTTCGTCTAGTTACCTAATGTGATAGTATGTTGAGTTGTTGTTGTCTATTGTYTGGTCTGCATGCATTGTGTTTGTCRTCAATTTGTGKTGTTTAACTGTTGTMGTTGTTGYATTCMTGTACTTCTTAAAAATAAAAATAAAAAKATATTTACATTGYGTAGCATGTAGTCGTAACRACAGGGGCGTTACATGCATGCTTTGTGGAAAACTTTGGTTAAAATTATTATAAAGCATTGGTTTTSTTTTGTCAATTTAATAGAAATGATGAAAATCCATTACTATTTTCCCCTCCCATCCCTAAGGGCRGGGATTAATAAAGGTTCCAAACTAATAKTATWATATAGTCTAAGACCCATAGACRAAATAACAATATTTTATTCAGAAMAAAATACATGATTCATAACCATAATAAATTATGGTTATTAACATAAATTCTTCARGATTTCCTATGTGCATGAGTACATAATAAATATGATTTACCTACCCTACTGTATTCTTGAGAAAGTATTTGGAGATAGGGTTCTACATGTTACCATATCTATACTCGAGTTGGTGTAATGGTACTATGATACATATCCTCATTACTAGAGTTAATTCGAAGTTTTGAATGCTACACCAAGGTTAAGGGCCAAGTATAAACCGATAAGCCTCTTACCTACTCAGTATGTAATCTTCTCTGTGTATAAGAGGTCGTGATCTTTTATCAATACATTAACCCATTTTTATGTATTACTCTACAAGTACTAGTGTTCTTTCCACCTCTTTCCAACTTATGGTTTTGTTCTTTCATTAGAGTATGTTTTTTTTCATTGTGCTCTTTAGCCAAAGAAATCATAAACACTATGGCGTATCTTTTGATAATACCGTAGTTTATATGCAATATTATGGCGTCTCTGGTGAGAATACTGAGATTTTCTCATCATTTAATTTATGTTTGCATATATTTTAATTCAATTTATTTCACAGCTGATATATCTCTGAGAACGTCATTCTTTTTCTCCATCGTATTCCATTTTTTCCACAGAAAAATTATGCTTTATATTTATATAAAAATATAAACACTTCTTTACAAAAATGTCCCAAAGTAGTTTGGACCAAGCCTTCCTCACTAATATCACTAACATGCTCAGCCATTACATAGAAAGGAGCAAGATACATATCAAAAAATATTTGTAACTTCCTTCATCAACAAAAAGACTTTTAGACATCTCTACCCGAAGAGTGACTATTATCCAAAAGCTTGTCAAAAGACATGAAACACTAAAAGTAAATATTCCAATACAAATCTAAAAACTGGAGAGGACCCTCATGTTCCTCCTCACATTGATAGTAGACTATTTTCCATAGAACTTGCAAGAGTGCATATTTTGATAAGTTGTCTGCAACTTTGTTATATTCCCTATATACCTCAGAAAATGTGATTTTCTGAAAATTCTTTATGAGCTCTTCAATACTAACCTTCCATCATTCCAAGAAAGATGAATCTTCCCCTTCAACCATTCAATAATGATATTTGAATCGCCCTGAACATGTATCTCCAGAAATGATAGACGAGAAGTCAAGGTGAGAAGGGCCCACACTCCCATAAGTTCTACTTTGGTATTTGTTCCCAACCCATAATTGAGATACCATTTATAACTTTCATGCTCATTGATCCTTATATGTCCACGAACTCCACAATTTTTGTGTGATGATTGGGTTGCTCCATCAAACCAACCAATCAATCTTCCTCCTTCATGTTTTGTAGGAATAACCCCACAACAAGAAACTTTTGATTTGAATTTAAAAATCCTCATGTCTATTGTCGTAAGAAAAGCCACCTTCTGAGATCTGGGATTACCATCTTCAAAAGTATCCAAGTTTCTTTCCTTCCAAATGTACCAGCATAAGACAACCGGTAAGCAAGAAAACAGAGTACTTTGTCTGTACCTAGATTTGAAATAGGCTGATAGGGTACCTCCCAACCACCTTGATGTAAGAGATAAAGAAAGAAAAATCTTATTCCAGACTGGTGATACAAAAGAACAACCCCCAAATAAATAATAAGCTGAGTCCAAACTCTGATTGGATAACTCGCACCTTCCCGGACCTTTGAAACCACGGTGTTGAAGAATATCGCAGGTGGAAATTTTATTCTCAATAACCAGCCAAGTAAAAGGTTTAATTTTCAATGGGCACGACCAAGACCATAAATCTTTCCTCCAACCACCTATCACAAAGTTCCATCTCCTTTTCTCCATAGCCACAAAATATTTTTTAGTAGAAAACTTACCATATGCATCTCCCCCTAACCAAATAAGCTCGTTCGACTGATCATATAATAAAACTCCAACATTAATAAGAGCCCGTCGAAAATGCTTCCATTCTTCAGCAAGACAATCCACTAAGCCCAAATCATCGCTAGATAACCAATTGGATCCCACCATCACCACACGGGTTTCTCTATATGCTTGAAAAAAATAGTAAACACCTTTCCTATTGATAGAAATGATCAAATATTATGACAATATCGCCTCCTCCCCCATGCCTATAATCTGATCTTTGTCAATCAAGATAGAATATCCTGACTCCGGTCGGTAAGGAAACCAATGAAGAATGATATATAAGGATTTCAGAATGTGTTTCTAGGTGTGGGAACCTTTGGCCTCCACAACATTTACGGTACGTAATCAACGAGGAACAAAAATAAAAGGGAAGTATTTATAGTTTAAAATTCAGTGTCATAAACCCTTTTGCATGAGCACTCTCCATAAATTATTTTCTTCCATGGCTCTACTAAAACTATCAATATTTCTTAAACCCCAACCCCCATGTATTTTTGTATGAGCAATGAAGTGCCAGGCGCACAAGTGAATATTTTTTTTCTTGTTGCACCCCGACCAAAGGAAACTAAACATTAACTGTCTAATTTTTTGAAGGATATGGGAAGGAAAATTTGTTAGAGCTAAGCAATAGACTGTTTGACTCTCTAGTACAACCTTAATTACGATGAAGTTCCCCCCTAGTGTAAGCCATCTGTTGCACTAGTGGGTTATCCGACGATCATATTTGTCGATAAGCCACCGCCAATCTTCAGATCTATACCTGTCAATCTTTAAAATATAAACCAGATACCTGAAACTAGTAGAAAGATAAGGAAATTATAATGAAAAATAGCCTTTAGCTGCATAAGAACATTTTGTTGCAAACCATACTGTAAAAATAAGTTTTTTGTTCATTTATCTTTAAACCAGTAGCAGAACAAAATATTTCCAAAACTCTTTTAATTTCCTGTCATTCTTCCAAAGACGCTTTGGTCATTATCATAATACCATCGACAAATAAGTGATGTAAGACCTAAATAATCCTCGAAACTTTAATGCCCGTCAATAAACCTTCCTCCTCACTTTGTTTTAAAGACAAACTCAAACCTTCTATAAGTAAAATGAAAATTAGCGATGATAGTGAGCATCCCTACCTAAGCCCTCTTCCACTATTGAAAAAGCTAGAAGGCTCATCATTAATTAATATAGCGTATTTTTCTCATGTTATGCATCTGATAATCCACTTGGTCATTTGCAACCCAAAACCACATTGTAGTAAAACCAATCTAAGGAAATCCTAAACTTACACAATGATATGCTTTCTTCAAATCAATCTTGAGGATTAACGCCTGAAGTTGTTTATCTTTTATATTGTGAAGATATTCCAGCACCGTCCCTATTGCATCAACTATTTTCCTTCCTTTTAAAAACCCAAATTGTTCTATAGACAAGGCAAGAGACACCTGATCCTTTTTGCAATGATTTTTGAAAAAATATTATAACAAAGATTACAAAGAGAAATCAGACGGAATTCCTCAAAAGTAGTAGGACCATTTACCTTTAGAATCAACACAACAAAATTTGAATTTATAGCTCTACTCACTTCTCCCTTCAATCTAGATTCCTCCACATCATCCAATAAATCTTGAGAAAGCAATTCATAGAAATGCATATAGAATTACATAAACCATTTGTCCGAGCTAGGGATTTTGTATTTGGCAAACCCTTTTAAAACCTCTAATACTTCCTCCTTAGTCACAATTTTTTATAATAGCATGACTTTCTCTTCAAATACCATCTGTGGAAATAAACCCACCAATGCCACCTGCTCCTCAATTGTATTATTGCCCGATTCTTTATAGAACACACTGACATATCTTTGTGCTTCCAATTTTATGGCATCCTATCCATAATGAACCTGGCCGAAATCATCTTTGACCTCCCAAATATTCTTTTTGTACCACCTGTAGTTGGCATAGCGATGAAAAAATTTAGTATTTATGTCCCCACTTTTGATCCATAAGGCCCTACTCTTAAAATGCCAATGCTCCTCCTCATCCATGAGTAGTTTATTCTTGTCAAGTTCAAGAATTTTTAACCTTGCACTTAGTTCTGGACAATGATCAATTTCCAGGAGTCGCTTGGTAAGATGTGCGATCTCCGATTCTAGGCTATTATAACCTCAGAGCTCTTTCTTATTTTTATCAACCAGTCAAATCTTAACCTGTTCTTTTAACCTAGAAATCTTCTTAGTCAGTCTTAATTGTGCTCCAAAACTTGTTCTCGCCTTGTGATTATTCCATACTTACTCGACAAGATCACAAAATGAATCCTCTTTTAAACAACCATGATTAAAATTGAAGGGATAAGCCATGAGAGTATATTCATATTCTAACTGAAGTAACACAGGTGCATGATAAAAAATAAAAGGAAACTCCACCCACAATCTATATTTACCAACATCACATAAGAGAGATTCAGAAACATAAGTTCAATCTAGTATTTTCTTAATCTCCTTTGCCCCTCTCTTGCCATTGCGCTAGGTGGGTAGAAGCACCGCAGGCATCACATCCACCAAATTGTTGGAGATAAAGAGATTTAAAAAAAAATCCGCTAAAGGATCTACTAAATCCATCTCGCCCCACACTTCCTTAGGGCTAATAGTAAAATTCAAATACCCCACAAGGATAAGATTCTCCAATGTTAATAGTCCTTTAGCATCCAATTGATCCCATAATTGTCTTCATCCCAAGCACGACCCATAAGCATTAATGAAGTTGATCCTTTTTTTATTAGGTATTGGGTACCTATCAACAAAATTCCACCAGCACTTACGAAAGGCTGTAACTCAAAAGTATTAGGGTTCGAAGCTACCAGAAGTCCCTTGGACTTCCCCACAGAGATAACAACACATATCATCCAATTAGGGAAAATAGAAAACATAAATTTTCTAGCCTTTTCCTCCTAGGCTAAAGTCTCTTGGAAAAAAAATATCTGACTTAATAATGGATAATAGTCATCGCAAGGATGGAATTTTGAGGGTACCAACCACCCCTCTTAGATTTAGGGTGAAAGGGATCATGATTTTTCCCTTGCGAGGGATTTCATGGCTCTCACCGTCCCCATATTTAGTGTGGAATCCAGAATCTGAACACTAATAAAAGATGATGACCCTAATATTTTCCGTGCACTACGAGTTTTAATAAGAGAAACCTCCAAACCAATACCCCGGTATAAGGCCAATGTATTTACTTGGTCATATCTTGTTCCTGTCACACTGTCACTCAAAACACTATCTACAGTCCCATGAATGGCTTCCATACCCCCAAAAGTTGGTAAACGTACAGGGCTAACTAAACAAATCTGGGTCGAGGAAGTGCAAATAGTCGCTGAAACTACACCAAGTTCCGACTCAGTAACAAAAGGACCCTGGGAGAAAGATACGTTTCCATCTAAGAGAGGTTCCAACTCTGTTGTAGTTGGCATAAGTAGCAAAATAGCATCACAGTCCTCCCTAGTCCGTAAAGTGTTTTCTTCAGGAACAATAGTAGAATGTATAGTGTGCGGCAAGGCCACAAAAAATCCAGCAGCATCAAAGATGGACTCACCACTGTCGGATAAAACCTTTGAAATACCACCTTTTTCAAGTCTAAAAAATTAGTGGAAGGAAAATACTTCTCTAAGAAATGGTGTTCCCATGACGAGAGATTAAAATACTGAGAAGGGCAATAGAATCTTAGCTTACCAATAAAAGTGCCCCATAGGAGTTTGTAATATTTTTTTCATTCCCCGAGGTGAAAGACCCCATTTCATCAGTGTCCCCTTCACTCATGTAGTGATCAGTAATAGGTGACGCAAAGAATCCTCCGATATTCCCCCTCCCGATGACAAGGGACAATCACTACACAGATGTCCTGTGCTTCTACAGGAATTACAACGGAAAGGAATTCCTTGATAATCAATTCTCTGTACCATCACCTTCCCTCTCCATTCAAACTCCAGATATTCCATAAGGCCAGCTTAAATATCCACCTCAACTAACACATGATCCACACGTTTATCTGGTGCTAGTAAGCTCTTCTCGTCCACCTTGAGGAAGCAGTCGAGAAGATTTCCAATGGTCATCAAATCCTTATTGTTCCATAAGTTGAAGGGAAACCTGGAAGCGGAACCCAGACATGGCAGTGGCTAAAGAATTTAGTAGCCGGATGAAACCTCGTATGCCACCTCTTAAGAATGACACTGTCGCCTTCAAAATCCCATAAACCACTAAGAATAATCTCAACATCTTCCGGTATTTTAAATACCAGACCAAACCACCCATATGGTAGAGCCAGGTATACTGGAACATACCCGATAATGGGTATCCAGGTTGGCTTCATCCACTCCGGGAATGGCATATTACTCTTAGACTTGTAAGCAAACCTTCCTACCAACGCACATAGGTAAAGTTTAAATGTCTCTTCTAATCCCACATCCATCCCAATGACCAGACGTGGCCTAACCTTATTTGGCTTCCAAAACTGTGACACTTTTTTATAGCACGTCTCCTTCACCCACAAGGCCTCCCTGTGTGTACACTCTATGCTATGGTCTGTATCATTTCTATTCAGATTCCACTTGCAAGATCCCTCCCTCTCACTAACAGAGAAAAACTCACCGCCACTATGCCGTGCTGGAAACTTATTAGCCAACCGAGGAGCTACAGGGTTCAAGCCAGACTCACCAACCTTCAAGGTGTTCGCCAAAACCTCTTGTTGCTCACTACTCAGTTCTGAACCACGTAAAGGTGGAAATGCCTCCTGAGGTCCCGATGATACCAGCTCCGCCACCTTGTGTGAACTGTCTAAATGACTTAATGTGACTTTAATTAAGAGGAGGTCTATTTTTGTATAACGTCAACACATGTACTGAGATTTAAGTTTTCTACAGGACCGAAGTGACCTTTACGTCGCCCAAATCCCTCGAGTGCATCGCCCATATCGCCGTTGACTATAATAACCCTCCAAAGTGTCTTTTCAACCAATAGGGAGGATGTCAGCGCCAAAAACACCACCGAAGTATTAAGAGGGCTCTCCATCTCATAAAAAAAATAAAAACACTGACACAACAATAAAACCCATAAAGACTATCTAGGGAAGGGATCATCTCTAAAGAACTGGTCGTCTTGAAATTGCCATTAATCCAAATACATCAGGTCTAAAAATAGAAAAATCCATCAATCCTTTCCCAAAAAAATTTAAATCCCTACTAAAAATAACATCCCGCCAAAAAAAAACCTCCAAAGAGTTCCTTAGCTTGGAAATCTTCCATTAAAACATAAACTAGGAGGTTCCATCCTATACTAAAAATAGTCCACCGAGTTATCATTTATCCCACAGATCTAATTATACACAAATATGGGTAAGTGTATAACCCTTCTCTCACTGGTAACTTCAGTTTTATAACGGATATAATTATCGTGTACACTGACATTGACTAGGTTTTGTTTTTAACACATGGTTTTTTAAAATCTTGTAACATAGTGAATGCCAACAGTTGTTACCTCTAGTTGAACCAAATCTCGGGTTGGGTCCTGAGGTAAAAAGATAATAAATGGAGAATTACTTTGTGTGCCACGAGACATAGGTTAGATGACATCGTTTAGTCTCGTTTGAAATCTTTATTAAGTTTTCCATTGCGTGCAACAACAATAAATTGTTGCTATTACGCTTGCACTATAGTTATGGTGGAAATACTTTGTATATTTAGCGATTTTTGATTTTATGTATGAATACATTATGAGTACCAACATTCCTTATCGTTGACAAATAATTTGATTCTAAGCTTTTCTTTTATCCTCATCCTCTCTATTACGGATTTTTCTCCTTTCTAAGTCGATGGTTATTGCTTATCATTCTCTAAAAAAAAAAATCCCGTGCCCTCTCTCACGACCGGTATTCATTATTGATAGTGTAATTATTGTTATTTTTTTATTTAATTTTATTAGAGACAAATGGAGGAGAAAATGGAGTGATAATAAAAGTAATTTTTTATTTCAAGGGAAAGTGCAAAAAAAAGATAAAAATCACTAGGGTAAATATTATCCATGAGGACAAGTGTAAACCTACTCCCAAAGATGTAGGAGGTGAGGGAACAAGTTAGCACAAAATTAGGCCAAGACTCCCTAGAGTTAGAGATGAAGATGACTTGAAAAAGAAAAAATACCTAGGTAGTCTATTATTCTTCTTGGTAAAACGAGAGAAAAAAAAAAGTATAGAGGAGGAAGGACCTTCTTGAGTACTTGTGGAAAAGAATGAACTTGATGGTTATGAGAAAGAGTTAAGTTCTAGAAATTTAGGTAGAGGAGGTTATTAAAATTTTCAATTTCTATGGCATAAAGAGTTAGGCTAGGGGGTGATAGAATCAAGTAACTTGGCTTCTCTAGTATATGGTTGGGAGAACTGGATTCTCTCCTCATTTTGTCCCTATTATTTATTTTTGGATCAAATATATTTCTCCATCCTTTATTTTTGATTATTAGTAGTGGTTGATAGTTATAGTCATAGATAATTACAAACATTTCTTCTCAAATAGTTAAAATAGTAATATGAATATAATTTTTAAAAAACAAAGAAAAATTGTGTATTTTATTTGTTACTTGATCTAATATTCCTACTAATATTCTTTCCGTTATTATTTACTTCTATTAAATAAAATGATAAAAATAAAAATGAGAGAAAAAATGAAAAATACTAGTATTGACCATCTTTAGAGATAATATAAGAAGACAAGAATTTTGAAACATCTTTATTCTTTTTTAACCGGCAAATAATATTTATATTGTTTATTTAAATTATGTGAAGAGTTAGAGTATAAAATCTACTTCTTGAATTATGTATGTAAACAAACAAATCGTAGATATAAAGTATTTTTTTTCAATTAGCTATCAAAATAATAAAAATTTATAAAAAAAAAAACTCTATTGGAATATGTCACTTTTTTCAATCTAGAATTTTTTGAATAAATAAAGGTAAATAGAGTAAAGATATCAAAAAAAAAAAATTTGTGCATAACTAAAAAAATATGAATGCATAAAACTCTTTTATTACCACAGAGAATAAACCCTATGTATACATTGTTAAACAAGAGAACTCGAAAGAAATATGTATATACATGTGACTCATAAAAACGACACATGAGATTGTAACCCTAATAAGCAAGGGAATAAATGTCTATTTAATAGAACCATGAAACATATTATATCATCAACCTAATTTAAATAGGGAATGATGAATATGGCATAGAATGCTATAAAAATGTTAATAGTGAAAATGATACCCTCGTTATTCAAGAGTAAAATAAACCCAAGCCATAACAAATAGTCCTCGAGATTAAACAAGCTTTGCTACCCGTGAGGTAAACAAGAATAATTCAACGTATTTATATCTTGCGACCAGGATCAAATAGTTGTAGAACAAATACTTCGGTACCTTCAAAGAGTGATGGGTGAGTGATTCACTAGGAAAGGCTATTGTCATAGTTTGCAAATGCGCATGCGTCATCTATGGAAAAAGCAATGGTCGTAGTTTGCAAGCGGGATTTCCTGCAGCCAGACAATATTTATATATAAAGGATAACGAATGTTTTGTAAAACTAGCACAGCTGTTAACTCGCGGCTGAGAAAGGTCGGTTAAGAATGTTGTAATCCATCTGTGGTAATATGAAATGTTTGTTGTAATATGAAATGTTTGGCTGCACGGTTTAATTTTATTTAATCATTTAAATGTGGCAATTATATATCCTTACAGTAATTTTTTAATGTGATTAGGTAAATGTTAAAAAGTAAACATGGAGAGGTCTTGATAAATGCAAGAAAGTTATGAACAATAAATCTGATCCATTGATTTTGGAGGACGACTAAAAATATGCCAGCATCTTCAATGCATAGCCATCAGATTAGGATTTAAGGTTAAATAAGGTTAAAAGATCATTAATTGTGCCCATTGTCAATAGATGTACGGCATAATAAATAAATTTCTTTAAGAAACGTTATCACCTACAGACGATTGTCTAAACAACTGCCATCAGGGTATCGTATCCCTTTACTTGCACGTTGTTGGCATTCTCTACATAAGATAAAAGAGTAATGGTATTACTCGCAAGAAAATTAAATGAATTCATTACAATCTAACAAAGAAATAAGCCACATGTTACCTAGTTTCTTACCATGTGACGTCCGTACGACTGAGGGGCTTGGTAAAATAACCAACATGTCAAAAACCTTTAAGCATTGAAGTAATTACAAGTGTAGTCTCTGCATCAATATGATTACAATATAGGTTTATGGCGGAAAATAAGCAGATCAGGAATGAAAAAAAATCGTAAATGCAAGTTAAATAACCACCATTAAAACTATAACCCGAACCTCGAAGTAGAACGACTTCCGTGTGAATATTTTGTAAGTCTATGTTTGGAAATAGAGATGAAGTCTATAGAGTGAGATGAAAGAGAGATACACTCTACATTTTTCCTTCAAAACGAGCTCTTGAGAGATATGGTAGGGTAAACACACATAACCAGACTAAGTTAATAGCTCGTACAACTACCAGCATAGTAGTAGTTGGAAGTAATGGCACCAACAGAGAAGATGTGAAATGTAGATAACGCGGTACTTGTACTTATGGGTGTCTATAGTTTTATGTCTTGCTGGCATACCTATGGTATACAAGAACAACTAGTAACTATTTGACTACAACTCGACAATGCTCATTCGTATGCACTCAAACTACAATGGAAAACAAACGATTGTATAAGTTAAGCATGGGTTCGACCCACCTCACCTTTAATAGAGTTTTTAAACTCATTAATATATACTTTTAGTGGAAAATATCAAATATTTGGATGAGGGAACAATGTAGAATGCGTGGGTTAGAACCCCATGAGGGAATATCTTATTTAAGTTTCACAAATGTTGTTAGTATATGAAAAGTGTAGCATAGAGGTTTAAGAGTTTATGTTATTATAGATTATAGAATTTTGTATATTATCAACAGAGCATAAAATATATGGAAATCTTTGGAATTAAAGGGTTTGAGAAAAAAAAAATTATACATCTAAGTAAGTGTTAGATGTAATAAGTATGCACTTCTTCTTTAAAAACCATAAAGATCTTAATGTTAAATATAACATGTTAAATTTAATAAAGAAAAACAATTAATATACTTGTTAAAACAATGGTTGCTAGATGAGATTGATAAGTAGTGATACGACGAGATTTGATGTTGGATAATTGGCTACTTGAACATTTAGCTTATTATATGGAAAATAAATATAACACAATTAAAGAGAAGTATTGTTCTTAATATGAAAAAATAATGATGAATATAGTATCTTTGACATGATAATTGTCATTATTGGTTAAAAAAAAATTCTGTTTGGTGAGATTACGGATGTTATTAGAGCATGGTTCATACACTATGACTTTATGGACTCAAAACAAACATAAATCATTGTCTTAATGAATGTATTAGATTATGCAATTTTTGAAGATATGTTAAAAATAAATGTTAACATTAGGTAGGCTTTTCACTTATCATAAACAAAAATCAGACATTTGGATGAGGGAACAATGTAGAATGTGTGGGTTAGAACCCCATGAGAGAATATCTTATTTAAGTTTCACAAATGTTGTTAGTATATGAAAAGGGTAGCATAGAGGTTTAAGAGTTTATGTTGGTATAGATTATAGAATTTTGTATATTATCAACCGAGCATACAATATATGGAAATCTTTGGAATTAAAGGGATTGAGAAAAAAAAAATTATACATCTAAGTAAGTGTTAAGTAAATGTTAGATGCAATAAGTATGGACTTATTGTTTAAAAACCATAAAGATCTTAATGTTAAATATAACATGTTAAATTTGATAAAGAAAAACAATTAGTATACTTGTTAAAACAATGGTTGCTAGATGGGATTGATGAGTAATGATAGGACGAGATTTGATGTTGGATAATTGGCTACTTGAACATTTAACCTATTATATGGAAAACAAATATAACACAATTAAAGAGAAGTATTGTTCTTAATATAATTTAACAAGAAGAAATAATGATGAATATACTATCTTTGACATGATAATAGTCATTATTGGAATTGTGTTTGGTGACATTACAAATGTTATTAGAGCATGGTTCATACACTATGACTTTATGGGCTCAAAACGAACATAAATCATTGTCTTAATGAATGTATTAGATTATTCAATTGTTGAAGATATGTTAAAAAGAAATGTTAACATTAGGTAGGCTTTTCACTTATCATAAACAAAAATCAAACAGTATGGCTCAAGAAACCAGAAAAACAACACAAGTGGACAAGATATGTATGTAGAGGTGAATTGCGAGCAACCTCAACATAACTCTCTAGGATTGTTGGATGTGTAGCCTAAAGGAAGAGTTACAAATTATTAAAGAAGATAATGAAAAGTTATTGAAGGCTAGTAAGGAACAAGAGGAATTAATTGATATCATACTTAAGAACATGATAGGGATAAAACATAATAAGAATGTAGGACATACCTCCAACATCTCTAAGAAAGAATTATATAATGATGGATCTCAAAAATAGAAGGAACACCCAATATTTAGTGGTAAAACATAATTATTGACTGAAGAAAGTAGTGGAGATAGTTCTGAAAACAACACTCTACAAAAGAAAACACATAGAACCAAGAAAAAAAAGCAGTATTATAATGAACGATATGGTGAATTTAAAAAGATTAGACTTCCGAGTTTTGAAGGTGAGTCTAAAGAAGAATCAAAATCTTGGATTCTAAAAATGGGGAAGTATTTCCAGATCTGTAGGAAACTTAAGGGCTAGACTAGCTATGTATTAGTTGAATGGTAAAGCTATCATCTTGTGGCAAGAGACAAAAACAATGAACACAATTAGGAGTAGTGAGTTAAAATGGATGTCATTTAAAAATAAATAAATAAATAAATACTTAAAAGAAATATGTTTTGAGGAAAAAGATAAGGAATTTCATGACCTTAAGTTAGGGAAAATGACGAGTGAAGATTTTTTTACCAAGTTTGTAAACATGACGAGATATGTAGCTTTCCTTAGGAAGGAAAAAGAAAAAGTACAACGATTTTTGAGTTTTCTTCCTCTAGCTTACATGGATAAAATTGAGTTCCTTAACTCTAAGACAGTGGATGGAATAATAAGACATGCTAACTTATTCTATACTCATTTTAAACAGATCTCTGGAAAAAAAAACCCATGATAGAGTAGGAACAAGGACAACAAGTTTGATCCCAGGAAGAAACAATTTAAGCGTCGATGACATCCATCGCATAGTGCAATAGTTAGTGGTCAAAGATTTTTTGTATCTATTTAGAATAGTAGTTGATTGATAGATTATGTGAGCAAACCAGTTAGGTCACCACTTGATCCGGATTTTATGAGTAGAACGAAATGAATACCGATTATTAGCAGGTGCTTAACACAAAAATAACAGAGATACAATAAAACTGGTTTTCTATTAAATAACGAAATAAGCTGAAACTGTAAAATGCAGCGGAAACAAGCTTGCTGGAATGGTGGCGGCTTATCTCTGAGAAGAGATGTGACGGCAGCACGCATTCGCAAGAAGATGATTACAATGAGGTTCTGAAGTCCTTTTTACAATAAACATGAATGCCAAAAGTCCTAGACATCCAAAAACCTAACCCTAGGAGATGAAGCGCCAAAAGTCATGTGGGCCCCGTTTGGGTAAGTGAGTACATCAACTTCCCGGGGTCGTAACTTTTGCATACGATCTTCGTTTTAGGCATATAATAGCTCATTGGAAAGATCTATCTGAGGACTACAACAGCTGAACAAAATTTCGTAATGCAATTTTGCTATCGGAAACATACCCCAAAAAACATCGTTTAGGGCCTCAAAACGGCTCTAGAAGTTCACGACCCGAAAAACTGCTAAAAATAGTAAATTGCCAAAAATGTCAGAAAACTGTTTTGAGCCAGTTGGAAAAGATGGGTGTCCACCGATATCCATCTGGATCAATCCTCCCTCATTAGGAAGCAATGGTCTCCATTGCGTTGAGGTTCCCCATTAGATGAGGAAATTTCTGTTGAATTTGGCCCCGGGTGAGCCACTTGCCTTAGTGCAGGAGCTGCCCTGCTTTGACGACTCGATAAAGCTGGATCCTTTGTTGTCGAGTGCCCTTTATCTATCTGTCCATAATCTGATCATTGGATGCCTGTTGTATGCAGTCGGGGTTGAGCTTTGTTGGTGTCAGTTGTTCTGCTACTTCTGAGGTGTCCAATAATGGTGGGAAATAAGGGCGAAGTAGATCCATGTTCAACATTGGGTGCAAGCCAAAGAAAGGAGAAATGTTGAGCTCAAAATCATTATCCCCCACGACCTTAGTGATAGTGTATGGTCCATAATGGAGTGGGCGAAGCTTCCGATGGGGTCTTGTAAGGCATTCTTTCTGCAAGTGCAACCAAACTTTGTCGCCCACTTGAAACTTATGCGGCACCCGATGTTGATCATGGTGTTGTTTGTACTTGTCATTGGACTTCTGTAGGATATCCTGAACCTGTTGGCGAATGTGTTGGATCCTCTCTATGAAACGGGTGGCTTTGTCAGCTTCAGTTGGAGAAGGAGACGAGTCAGTCGAGGTGACCGCAAGGGTAAGTGCAACATCTATGGGACCCAATGGTTGGAATCCCAACCCCACTTGAAAGGGGTTGTGGCCAGTTGAGCTATGCAAGGCTCGGTTGTAGCTATGTTGGACGTAGGGAAGGCTCTCATCCCATGTGTGAGGGTTCTTTGAATTATACATGCGAAGGATATGCACAATCATTCGATTTACAACCTCGGCTTGGCCATATGTCTCGGGGTGGAAGGCTATGGATTTGGTGAGCTTGGTTTCCAGCAGTGACCAGAGGCTCGACCAGAATGTGCTGAGAAATCGACTATCCCTATCCGAGACAATGGTTTGTGGGATTTCGAAATGTACCCAAACTCGTTCAAAGAAGAGCTTGGCAGTGGCCTTTGCTGTGATGCTCTTCTTGCAGGCAACCAGAATCGCCATCTTAGAAAAGCGATCAACAACCACAAAAACACAGTCATTTACCCACTTGGTGGATGGGAGGCCCGACATGTAGTCCATTGAGATGGATTCCCATGGCCGGTTAGGAGTAGGAAGAGGGGTGTATAGGCCCTATTTCTTAGTGGTCGGTTTGGTAATAGTGCAGGCAGTGCAAGACGTGATATACTTTCCCACCTCCTGTCGAAGTTTCGGCCAGTAGAAATGTTTCTGTAGCATCGCCACTGTCTTTTCGACACCAAAGTGTCCTACCACCCGACTGTAGTGGGTTTCCCAGATCATCTTCGCTTGCTCACTTGATGGAACGCATATATGGCCCAGACGACACAACAACCCATCCTGAAGATGGAAATTATCCACAACTGCATTTGCACCCAACATTTCGTAGGTGGTGGCGAAGTGAGGGTCTATCTCATAGAGTTGGGGCCATCCAGATGTCTCATGGCTGTAAGAGTCTAGAACTGTGGTGAGTGCCGCGACTGGCGGTCTGCTGAGGCAATCAACGATGTGATTGGTGCTTCATGTTTTATACTTGATGTTGAGGTGGAATTGTTGCAAGTATGTGGACCACTTTTGATGGCGGTCATTCTACAATTTTCCCTGTGTTTGCATGAACTGCAGTGGCTTATGATCAGTGTGGATGCCTATCTTCTTCCCAAGAATGTAATGTCTCCATTGGCGGCATGCTTGTACAATGGAGTACATTTCGTTGTCGTAAGTAGGGTACTTACGGACAGTATCTAACAGTGTCTTGCTATGGTAGGCCACAGGGTGGTCGTGCTGAGTGAGAACGACACCCACAACATAGTCTGAAGCGTCTGTCTCGATCTCAAAGGGATGTTGCAGGTCTGGTAGTGAAAGTACTGGGGCTGAGCACAAGCGTTGCTTCAAATTATCGAATGCTTTTTGTTGGGACCGGCCCCACGCAAATTTTTCCTTACCACCACCCCTGTTTATTTGGCTGAGGGCCCATGCAATATGGGAGAAACCCAACACGAACTTGCAGTAGAAATTAGCAAGTCCCAAGAAAATCTGAAGCTCAGTGAGTGTTGTTGGGGCTGGCCAGTCACGGATGAGTTGGATCTTGGTTGGATCCACATGTACATCATGCTCATCAATGATGTAGCCCAGGTAATGGACCCTGTCCATGCCGAAGGAGAATTTTTCCAGGTTGGCGTATAGCTTGTGCTGTCGCAGGGTGTGCAAAACCTGTTGAATATGCTGCATGTGTTCGGCCCAAGTCTTTCTGTAAATTAGAATGTCATCCAGATACACCACTACAAAAGTGATGGTGAATGGTCGTAGGATATCGTCCATCATCCTCATGAAAGTGGTTGGAGCATTTGTCAAACCAAAGGGCATGACCAACCATTCAAAAAGTCCTTCCTTTGACTTGAAGGCGGTCTTCCATACATCTGTCTCTTCTATCGGGACCTGGTGGTATCCAGACTTTAGATCAATCTTACTGAAGTATTTGGCCCCCGTGAGTTGAACAAGGAGGTCATCGATTCGGGGAATCGGGTATCGGTTTCTGACAGTGATTTTATTCAGAGCCCGGTAATCAATACAAAGTTGCCAGGTTCCATCTTTCTTCTGTACCAACATGATTGGGCTCCCGCGAGGTGATGAGTTGGGGCAGATGTGCCCCTTGTGGAGTAGTTCGTGGATCTGTCGCTTGATCTCCTCATTCTCTAACAAAGAGCGACGATAGACTGGCCCATTGGGCAGCGGTGCACCGGGGGTCAGATCGATGGGGTGCTTGACCTAGCAGTGCAGAGGTACCCCTGTAGGTGAGGAGAATATATCCAAGTATTCTTCCACGACCTTATCTACTTGCTTCTACTCTGTGGAGAGGTCAGCCGTAGAGAACCTGGATGTGGCTGCGATCTTTCGCTTATTTTGAGAGCGAATCACGAAGAAGACAAACTTCCCCGTTTGAGATATGACCTTCCTGCATTTCTTAGCAGAGATCAAGGAAATAGCACTAGGTGGGACTGCCTCGGGTATCCTGTACAATTTCTTGTTCAAAGTAATAATAACACTATGAGGCCTAGACTCATATACACCATGACATTTGCATAAATAAGGTTGGCCCAAAAGAACATCACAAACTTCGAGAGGAACAACATCACACAATACCTCGTCTTTGAAGGGCTTGATGTCGTACGACAGTCGACACTATTGGCTAATGCGGAGATCGCTTCCTTGGCAGAGCCATCCAATGGTGTAGGGTTGTGGGTGCGACGTTGTTGACAGGTCCAACCACTTGACGACCTCTGCTGGGATGAGGTTCTTCTGGCTACCGCTATCCACGATGAAGTGCAGTGGGGTGCCTTTTACCCACATCTGTGAATGGAAGAGGCACTGTCCTTCTTCTGGCTCGTCTGGTTCACCAGGCTGGAGCTTGGTGGTGGCGACGGTGGCACTGGGTTCTACGTCAATGATCCATCTTCCCCTTTCTGGTTCTATCTCGGAGTCAGAATCTGCATCTGATTCAAGAGCTTTCACTTCGGCCACCAACGACTGCTTTGAGCGACAGTCAGCAGTGTTATGCCAAGGGCTCTTATGGAAGTCGCACCACTTCCCGGTATCTTTCTTTGTCTTTCCAGTGTCCTTCTTTGCTTGTGGCTTGTACTGGTTGTCTTGATATTGTCCATCTTTTCTCTGTCCTTTGTTTGGTGGGTTGGGGCCGCCCTTTTTTGGCTTTTGTTGTGCGGGGTTCCCAGGCCCAAATTGTCGTGTCTTTTGTTTGAGCTTCTGCTCGATTTTGACGGCATATCGATAGGCCACGCCCAAGGATGAGATGTCCATAAATTCCATTTCGGTCTGGATGTATCTATGGAGAGAACCACGATACTTGAGCACCAGATGTCACTCTG
>ML776606.1:2424593-2446795 GCA_009831015.1 Picea engelmannii
CTTTGATACCCAACTTGGTGCGCAAGGTATGGAAGATATTTGTGAAATCTGGCACTGCTTGGTCTCTTTCTTGCCGCAGTGTGGTCCATTTGGTATATAGGTCATCATAACTTCCGACAGGGTAGTATTGTTCCTTAATAGCAGCCCTGAAGGATTCCCAGGTGGCTGTGACTGAAAATAATGAGGTTTCCTCTGTTTCCTTCTGCTCATAGAAAGTTTTCCACCAATCTTTGACACAGGGAACGACTTTGGGGAGCGCGAAAGTAATCTTTTCTCTATTCGAAAATGTATGAACAGAAAAATACCCTTCTAATAGATTCAACCACTTGTCTACAGCGTCTGCGTCTATCTGACCTTCAAATATAGGGATATCAAAGTTTATTTGTACCTTGAAGGGGGTGGCGCCTCCGTTCGAAGAAGATGCTTCGCTTGTTGGTAGTTGCTGAAGGATTTGCGCAAAACTGTCCATCATCTCATTCCTCTGTTGCGTGAGGGATTCCTCAATCAACAGTTTGAAAGGATCTCCTGTCCCATCATCTTTATTTTCCCCTGCCATGGGAGGTCGCTTGGGCTTGCAAGAGCTTCTGTCCTCAAGAGAAACAAGCTCGAGACCCAATTCTTTGTACTCTGACCTTGTTGGGGACATGCACTAAGACGACAAGGAGCAGACCGCTCTGATACCACTGATCCAGATTTTATGAGCAAAACGAAATGAATACCGATTATTAGCAGGTGCTTAACACAAAAATAACAGAGATATAATAAAATTGGTTTTCTATTAAATAACGAAATAAGCTGAAATTGTAAAATGCAGCGGAAACAAGCTTGCTGGAATGGTGGCGGCTTATCTCTGAGAAGAGATGTGACGGCAGCGCGCATTCGCAAGAAGATGATTACAATGAGGCTCTGAAGGCCTTTTTACAATAAACATGAATGCCAAAAGTCCTAGACATCCAATAACCTAACCCTAGGAGATGAAGCGCCAAAAGTCATGTGGGCCCCGTTTGGGTAAGTGAGTACATCAACTTCCCGGGGTCGTAACTTTTGCATACGATCTCCATTTTAGGCATATAATAGCTCATTGGAAAGATCTATCTGAGGACTACAACATTTGAACAAAATTTCATGATGAAATTTTTCTATCAAAAAGATACCCCAAAAAAACATCGTTTAGGCCCTCAAAACGGCTCGAGAAGTTCAGGACCCAAAAAACTGCTAAAAATAGTAAATTGCCAAAAATGTCAGAAAATTGTTTTGAGCCAGTTGGAAAAGATGGGTGGCCACCGATATCCATCTCGATCACCACTGCAGTATTAAGGTTTCAAAGAACCTCATCTATATAGATATTTCCCTTTAAATAAGAACATAAATTTAATCTTACATAACGTTTATGAAGTAATGATAGTTAATGACATGGCATGATGCACACATAAGATTAATGCATCCCTGGTGAATCGACGGGATGATCATAGATCCACCATGGTAGAAATTGAAGATATGATTAATATAAAATATGTATCTATTTTAATTGATCATGGCGCAAGTTTAATTTATGTTTCCCCTGCTATAGTAGAAGACTCTAAACTGAATAAAGTTAAACACTAAAGATATTTGTTAGTACAATTAGCTACTGGGATGAAACAGAAGATTGTAGAGTTGGTCAAGCAATGCATAGTAACTATGAATGCGATGGAAACTAAAGTAGAATTAAATGTATTATCATTGGGATCCTATGATTTACTCATAGGCATGGACCAAATAGAAAAACATACGACTACTGTGAATTATTGAAACAAAACTTTTGATTGTTTAGAGGAACTTGGAGAAGACAAAAACATTAAGGAAATACCTCATGGTGTGTCGTAAAAAATATTTATGTTTTAAAGTTGAAATGAAATGGAAAAAAAGGTTGTGAAATATATGTTGTGGATATAAATGAAAACCAAAACAAAGTAGTCAAAATTTGTTTGACTCATGATCCTATATTGTGTGAGTTTTAGGATGTATTTCCTGAAGAAATTCCATGACTACCTCGTAGAACGGATATAACAACCCTCTTTGTAAATTCAACAACGAACAAAATCAAAAGACATAAAAAAATTACTAAAAGAACCATAGGGTATATATATAATTATTGTGTCTAAACAATTCATCTCAACTTATGAAGAATCCAACTAATTCCAAACAAACTAAACAATTAATCAATATCCATTTAATGCAATGATTGCACACATTACAGAGATTATCTCATCAAGTGTGCCTTAAACTGTCTGACGAAAACATAAGGGAAGTAGATAAAGTAACACGTTTATGCCATATGGGTGAATTTTAATTTATAATCCACAAATCAATGTAAGAGTTTTGAAGCTCCTCGGTTCTATTAATTTAATAAATTCATTAGACAATCATTACTTATAATGAATCCTCATTTAACTCAACAACATTCAACAATACCATGTAAACATTTTAAATTAATTCATTAGACAATCATTACTTATAAAGAATCCTCATTTAACTCAACAACATTCAACAATACCATGTAAACATTTTATAAAATTACGATATAAATATTGATATCAATGGTTATTATAATAGCCATTATATAAAATTGATAATATAAAATAATATATATGTGCATTTAATTCTTACTATTTTTACATTAAGAATGTTTTTATATATATATATATATATATATATATATATATATATAATTATGTTGTACGAAGGGATTTGATCTACAAAAGAAATTAACACACGTTGATTTAGATACAATAGTTTTTAATTAAGATGTGGATTACTAGAGAGTTAAATTCACCCTTGGTAACTACAAGAAGGATTCACTCTACCAATTGGAGAGGAACCATATCACAACTAGTATAAAATGAGAGATAAGTGACTAGGCGGCCAAAAAATTTGGTCACCAAGTTTTTTTCAAGGGATAAATGATCAACGTTGATAAATTTTAAGTGAACTAACTAAAAAATACTAAGATAAATGACCATTTTAGTCACGAGATAAGAATTAAACTAAAAAAGACAAAGATAAATGACCACATTTAGTCATGAGATATAACTAGACTAAAAATGACCCCATAACAATTGGTCATTTATTGGGTCATTTTTAGTTGTCACTCTCACAATGGAAAATTACAATTTTGACAATGAATTTCTACAATTTATTAAATTCTAACAATTCAAAGACTCCTTAGAAAAGGGGTCTGTGAATCCATCTACAATGTTAGAATTTAGTAAATTGTAGAAAAGGGGTGTGTGAATGTGTTAGAATTTAGTAAATTGTAGACCCCCTCATATATCAAAGCTCAACAATTGACACCAAATTAGCTATCATGACGATATTGTCCTAGGGAGCTATGGTTTACATTGATCTGGATTATTTTCGGCACGAAATGAGAGTGGAGATATAATAAAAAAATGCACAGAGATATCACGTATATCCAGTAATATAACGGAAATATAACGGAAATATATCAGAGATGCAACCATAAACACAGAGATAAAATAATACATGATTTCTATTAATGAAAGAAATGTACAGAGACTGTAAAAATACAGAGTGAAAGACTCGCTAGAATGGTGGCAGCTTATATTTGAGAAGAGATGTGACGGCTACTCGCATTCGTAAGAAGAAGGTTACAATGAGGCTCTGGAGTCCTTTTTATAATAATTGAGAATGCTAAAAGTCCTAGACATCCAAAAACCTAACCCTAGGAGATGAAGCGCCAAAAGTCATGTGGGCCTCGTTTGGGTAAGTTGGTGCATCAACTTCCCGGGGTCGTAACTTTTGCATACGATCTCTGTTTTAGGCGTGTGATAGCTCGTTGGAAAGGTATCATCAAGGAGATTCATTTTGGGGGAACAATTATTTCGTTGGCTATCATTGAGAACCTCGATCTCGAAAAACCTTCATTTAGGCCCTCAAAATGGCCCCGGAAGTTAAAACCTGCTAAAAATAGTAAATTGCCAAAATGGCGAGAAAACTATTTTGAGCCATTTGGAAAAGGTGGGTGGCCACCGATATCCACCTGGATGATACATACCATCATATTGAAAATATCCTTAGGAATTAATTACTTTGAACTAGATCCAATGATGGGAAACTACTCCATATAGTCAATTATTAGATTTTATATTGCACATTGAAAGATTTAATTTTAGGGGCTTAGGCATGAACTAATTACTTTTAACTAGTTCCAACCATGCAGAGAAACTAGTCCATATAGTCAATTATTAGATTTTATATTGCATATTGAGATATTTAATTTGAGGACTTAGGAAATTTACACTAAATTTGTTATGCATCAAGGTTGCTTAGCTCATATTTGATAAGCCAAGGACATATTTCGAAAAAAATTCAACATTGGCCCATTTGCTTGTGTAACAACCCTTTCAACATCAACATAAGTAGGTAAAAGAATACAACAAAAATTACATAATTATATATATATATTAAAAGATAAACAATTCACATATCGAAATTCAAGGATAAAAACATTATTAAGACCTTCAATCTAAAGATAAAGTTGTTGTGAAAAAGTCCCAAATCATCTCGATGAGAACTAAACAACAACGAAACCCGTTAAGGTCTTCCGAATAACGGGTATAGGTACTAAAAAACCAACTTCATTTAAGGTTGTGCATTTAGTGTGTCGACATTAAATATGAAATAAGTCTCCGAGGTGTAGGAAAGTCGGTGACGAGGTGTGTTGTTAACGCGCTTTGTGATGTTAAAGTCACTCGTTTGAAACCTACGGGGATAAGTCACCCGTTCAAAACCTGGGGGGACAAAAAAACCAACCATGTTAAGGGTTGGTGTGGAAAAATGAAATCCTCAGGTGATTTTGATGACTTAGATACCCCTGAGTCACGATTTCTTAGCCATAGATTAATCTCACACATCACAAACAAACTAACTAAAACAACACATTAAATATGAAACAATAAATTACAAAAAATACTTAACACACCTAGGATTAAGTAATATATTCAACATCATTCTGTTAGAATTAATGATTAATTTAGGTGTTGGTTGAAGATTTGTAGGAGTTGTTGAGATATTCTCTCAACCTCCATAGCTATGTTTGGGGTAAGTTGAATTTGAGTTCAACTATATATGTACGTATGTATGTGTGCAATATGATAAGATAGTTGTGTGTGAATACTGTGTGCCTCTGCTCTCATGGATTTTAACATGGTATCATAGCTTGGTTGGGCTTAATCCCTCATGGGAATGCCCAGGAAGATGTGAGAGCGTGAGCTGTAATATTCTTTAGAGTGTAGGAATAAGATTCCGTGTGAAGTTTTTTGTGTGCCGAGTGTTGTGTGTTGTGTCGAAGAATAAGGAAGCTGCCCACCATCTGTTAGGCGATTTGTGATATAGATCGTTTTCTGGTTTGATTCGCCATCGTTTATCAAGTCTGAAACGCGATCAAAAGCTATGCCAGAAGATTTCAAATCGTGCTGCAAGAAGGAACCGTCGACTTCATATCTGTTGGAAGCAGCGATTTCCGAGTAACTGTAGAGAGATCAGATTGCAGATCCGTTGCAATAGTTGATATCCATTTTATTAATATGGACAATGATTCTATTAATCAACGGATCATGGCATCTCAGATCAATTCGTAGATCTATATACAAGTTCAGATTGCTATTTAAACACTAGACTACGTGGACAGATCCATGAAGTATTCATCTTCCTATCTCCAACGAGAAATGAATAGAAACAATAGCGACATGCCTTGCATGTAGGTCTTTGGAATAATCGCCAAGGAAGAGGGTATCTAACAGGCGAGGTGGTAGCTGTGGTGGAGACAGTCACAATGGCTATGCATGATTCAGAGGAGGAGTTATCGGTGGTGATATAGTTATTTATTACAAGAAAGTTGCAGATCTGAAATTTACAGTAAAAGATGTCTATAATGTTTTTGGATCTGTGTGTTGTATTCATTGTTTTTTATTTGAGTGTGCAGATTTATGAGAATTAAAGAACCAATTAGGGAATAGAGTAGCATCTTTTAAAGCTAGTGGTTCTTGGTGCATTTCGGTGCTATAGGAATACATGACTCGTTTAAATATGTCTACAAGTCTATTCAAAGCTGAAGATTATTGTTGTACTTCGGTGCTTCATAGTCAATACTTACGGGTTATCATGGTGTGTGGTGAGTTTAAAAGTTTTTATATAAGTGTTTATGTAAAAAATAAAAACTTCTATCTTGATGCAATCTGGTAGCCCCAGTTTCAAGAACAATGTTTTTATTGGAAGTCACCTTGTGTAAAGGAATGTTGAAGACATTCAGTATCCAAACTGTTCTTCTGAAAGCAAAAATCCGACAGATGGAGGCATGTTCATAGAATGCATCAATAATTGACATCTTTTATCACGGAAGCCGTGATGAGCCGAGTTGTCAAATTGTCCATTGTACAAGTTCATGAATGATGGTCTGAAGCATTTATGCTTTAAATGAGTTGAATGGAAAGCTCGAAGAAGAGGAAGAGAAAGAGCGCAGTCCAGAGGCATCAGAGTGGGTGTAGGAGCTGATGAAGACGAGATCAGACAGAGATGTATGTTGTGATTTGAGAATTGTAATATGTGGTTTATTTGTAATGTAATCATTAAGGGAGAGTATTACAATTAATGATTAATTTAGGGGTTGGTTGAAGATTTGTAGGAGTTGTTGAGATATTCTCTCAACCTCCATAGCTATGTTTGAGGTAAGTTGAATCTGAGTTCAACTATATATGTACGTATGTATGTGTGCAATATGATAAGATAGTTGTGTGTGAATACTGTGTGCCTCTGCTCTCATGGATTTTAACACATTCCTTCACACTTAAGTGGTTCAAATTATTGAAAACAAACAAATTATACGTTAAAGACCTTTGGTTTTGTTCGACTAGAGTAAACATACATTCGAGGATATAACATTTACTTAATAATCAACGATAGAGATAACTAAAGCATCATTTTATCATGTAGGTAAAATTATTTAACAAATTACAATTTAACTATATTCCATCGATTAAGACTATATTTAATATTTATATTTGGTTTGGGACTATACTTCAACAATTATTAGTTAAAATTTCCTTACTTCATTATCATCATTTATTTAATGAAGACTAAGTAATTGTTTACTCAAGTGACCTCTTATTTATTATCCTATATCTTTGTTCTTGATATAATTATATATCTATATATATAATCTATATTAGGGAAATTTATATTACTTTTCTTTTTAATAACCAGTTCCCGTTAAGTTGAAAGGTGTATACCTATTGATAATGGACACAATTAATGATCTTTTAACCTTATTTAACCTTAAACCCTAATCTGATGGCAATGCATTGAATATGCTGGCATATTCTTAGTAGTCCTCCAAAATCAATGGGTGAGATTTATTGTTCATAACTTTCTTGCATTTATCAAGGCATCAATTAACATGTTTACTTTTTAACATTTACCTAATCACATTAAAAAATTACTGTAAGGATATGTAATTGCCACGTTTAAATGCAGCCTAATACATTTATCAACCTAATGCAGCAAAACGTTTCATATTACCAGCGGCCATCTCATAACCGCCTCTTACCATTTGTTATCTAAGTGCCCACCACGTATTATTTATCTACTGAATTGTATTCCCTCTTGTCACTGTGCCTGCCACCACCTGCTAGATTTTTATGCCCTCGTACCATTTGTTATCTAAGTGCCCACCACGTATTATTTATCTACTGAATTGTATTCCCTCTTGTCACTGTGCCTGCCACCACCTGCTAGATTTTTATGCCCTCGGTTTACTGTACTAGCCGCCGCTTGTTTGATTTAGATTTTCCCGAGGGTTGTTGTGAGTGCACTTGCCTACTAACGCGTGTTTATCCACGGTTCGATTCATATTCAATTCATATTGCACGGTTCGATTCATTTTTAAATTATTCAATCACATAATCAACTATGATCTTGGGATTTGCTTAATAATATTATTAATAAATCTTGTTTAGTTGACAAAAAAAAAAATTAAATATTCATGAATACTGTTTGCTTCCATGGCACTCAGCTGAAGAAGAGAGTACCCTTTAGAGTCACATAACTTCGTTCGACAACTCTTATATTTACAGTATGAAACGCTAGTCACAGTGTTTAATCAAGTTTTAATTATATGTAAAAATTTTTAACATAAACAATTTTAAATTTACATTATTATTAATTAAAACAAAACTAAATTCCATATAAAACAGTACACTTAAGATAAATACGTTTTAATTCCAAAGGTATATAACTTAGAAAGATCAAATCTTTATGAAGATGCTGATTATTAGGTATGCCAGAAAATTTTAGAGAGAAAGATACCTTACTACATAAAAACTGGTTCTCAGCCAGCAACATAAATTCCTGCATACATAAAACAACAGAATGTTGAATCTAAATGTTTGATTGACTTATGGTTATGAAAAATCGGGATAGCTAAAACAAAAATTATAGTTAAATTAGTACTTGGTTAGTCAGCATTTCAATATCCACTGTATTATATATACCTGTCTTTGCATTCTTTATCTGGTTGAGCAGCATTCAGAACCTGTTTATGAAAAATAGAAAATTTAAGAGAATGATAAAATTAATGATGTTTATCAACCTATATCAACCACTTTTTTAAAGTGATTGTTGCTAGTAATTGATAAAAACAATAACATATAAGTTGAGTGTTGTCTCTCTTATATCAGACTAAATAATAAATATATAACAATTATTCAAGCCGGAGTTAAGGTATATATAAATGATACCCATAACTTCACGTTTCCAGGTGTTAACAATTTTCCCCAAGCTAACTATCACTCGTGACAAATCTCTCAGCTGTGAGAAGACGAAATGTAATGTTTCCTCCCAATGATCAACGGTATAATCTCCTTGGATATACTATCCATGAAACTGCACAAACTCTGTTAAAAAAAAATCCTCTTAGTTTTATTCATAACACTCATGCTTCTACTTCTGTTTCTATCTCAAGTACCTATTAATAATATTTTCGATGGAATCTCGAGGACAATTTTCATCCTCATGAACATCATGGATTTTAACACCAATTAACGCGTCAGTACAACGGGTTAATAGAGATATTACCCTGCAAAAGTTCTTCAGACAAGAATACCACGAATTACTGTAGTGATTTTTGTTTACAGTTATAAGGTAGTTGTGCGAATACAACTCAAGCAAAGCACTCCAACACCACAAGAGAACGGATTCAAAGAGTCTAAGGATAAAGCTCCGGTAAGAGTGATGATATGTTGAACACCTTTGCAGAGATTGGTATCGACGGAATGTCATCTTGCCTGGGAAGGAGTTTGATCCGATGATGTCTCGAAATCAGAGCCTATCCAAAATTTGAATGGTTACTAGTACCTTGTAACCGCTGCGAAATTCCAGTTAATACATTTTTTTAACGAAAGGAAAAAATCTATTTGAAAAAAATTAGAGGCCCTTAAAGCATCAATAAAATAACATGCTCCAAAATCATCGAATCTCTCTAAATTCGTAGAGAAATCATGTGATCGTTACTAAAGCCCCATTTCAGAGTATTTTTTTTTTTAAACTTTGGCCTTTACATGACCCATCGAAAGATCGGTTTAAAGAAAAATTGTAATTTGATTAAGAAGGAATTTCATGAAAATACTTACAAGGACATATGATAAGAAGAAACAACGATTCTTTATCACAAAGCTGTGCTACTAATAAAAAGTAAAATTAGTTTTCATGAAGAAAAATCAAAGTAAGATTACTGTAGCCAACATTATCAGAAATAAACAATTAATATCAATGCTTAACAGTCTGATTTAAGACTGAACCTTAAAGCATTACCCGGATCAAAATGGATTCTTCACATTACCAACTTAAATTCCATGTCTGGGAGTTTAACCCATTGAATTTAATGATGGTGATAATATCAATCAATTATTCACGGATTAAGGGAGAGTCTTTGTATTAGAAAAAATTAACTAAATCACAATTGATAATTCACTATACTACAATAAATCTGAATATATGTTGATGTATCTATCAGCTTTCTAGCTTACAATTCATGAAGACCAGGTCAATTATAAAATTGTTCCGACCAGCATCATAATTGTATATATGCTTGCAAATCCATCCATATGATCATGCTATATTCGATATCTTGGTATCAAGAGAATATATATATATTCATCACAATAATTACCTTTTCATAAACCAATAATAATAATTCAATTTAAACTTAGAGTGCACTTTATTCAAGGTACAATTTTCTCTAATTACACATTTCAATTTCCATTGTTTATAAATATTCATCGCATAACATATATTCGGAAAAAATAATGATCAACAACCTAAATACTCTAACCAAGATTACTTAATGAATGGCTCTAACCAAGATTACTTCATGAATGAAGTTGAGCTTCAAACCAGCGTATTGCGCAATGCTCCTCTCCTCTAATTGCTAATCAGGAGGCTTCATCGGTACCTCCGAGCTAATGCTAGGGGTACTCGTCTTCCCCCGTAGTCCTTCGAATTGTAAAGGGGTCTCACAAAAACCAAAATGCAATATCTCCAAGGTTGTCTCGTAAGGAAGAGCTTCCACTCCTTCTTCAAGCTTGGTATCCCAACTCTCACAAGTAAAGCACAATCCACAATAATTTTGGCAGCATAACTTTACAAAGAATAAGTGAGATCCATTTTCCTTCTTCACCATTTGTTTTATAGAAATTTCTTCACTAAAACATGTCCTCATGTAGAAATAATTAACTTTTTATATTAAAATAATTATGATTATTCATCCACACACTTGTCATACTCTCCTCAAGTTGCATAAGTAATTACTGGGTTTTTTTTTTTTCCCCAATGTGTTCCGATTTTGCTCTTAGTTGTTCCTTTGTTCCCCAAATTCTCATTTAATGAGTCTCCTAACTAGATCTTAGTTAGAGTTGGATTATCATTCTTTTTCTAGTTATACTAGTGGTATCTTGACTCTAGATACCATTCTATTTGTATGCCTATTCTCTCATAATTTATTTATTTCTATTTTAAAAATCCCCGATGATTTTAGGGGCTAAATTCAACTCATGGGCTAATTTTCCATGGTTTTTCCCAAAACAAGATTCGTTATTTTAAAAATTATTCGCCCAAATTCTATAGAATAAAATTATTTTACCTTAAAAATCGCCAAAATTTTATAAAAACTATATAAAATCATTATAAATTTGAATATTTTTTAAAAAATATAGTCAAACATTTATAGTTGGTATATGAAGGATTAGTAAGGTTCGCCAAGGTTTCTACATTTTAAAATAAATTTCCATCCTTAAAATCATCCTTGTTTTATTCCCCTTTTTCTTAATGTTTGATTATTCTCCAAAATTTTAACTTATGTCATAATTCATTTAGTCCCTTAATTAAATGTATACTTAGACTTAGTTTTAGACTATGCTTAGATTTTTACAGGGATTTATAATTAATAATTTACAGCTTAATTAATTATTTTATTCCAACAAGGTATAATTATTTCAATGTTTTTTAGGCCACCTAGATTTAATGACTCAAGTTTTAAATATGAAACGTTCCCTTCAAGACGCACCTCTATGCTCCAAGGGTGCCATTCTCCTTTGACTAGTTTTGGAAGTTTGTCCGACCCTTTGGACTGAACACTCCATTTAATCGACCTTGTGAAAGACTAAAGGATTCTAAGGAATAAGGACTTTGTCTTATTGTGCACCCTTTAGAAACTTCGTGAGTCACTGTCTCATTCCGACCTCAAGACATCATGGGCCCCTCCAATTAGATAATAGTTAACCTACAGTTCATACCATGGTAGGAGTGCTAGTAGGCTATGACAAGGACCCTTCCACACCTCTCCCTCAATGTCTAGTTTCTATGTATGGCCCCTCTACTCCTTATATGAGTCGGATTAGAAAGCATCGTCAAGTTTGCATCCATTGATAAAAAAATATGTGAATAATCCATATACATAAATAATATTGTAATCAATCATATGTCACAAGTGCATAAAATAAAATACTCGATAAAATTACAATTTACTCTGTGACTCAATCCAGAGTCCAAGGAATTCCATTGATGTCATCAGCATCCATAACCTATCATGTGTCGTTCAATCGTTCAAACATAAAAAAACTCGTCAATATCATCGACCAATAAATATACATCAAATAACAATAAGTGAGAAGACATCATCGTCATCATGTATAATCCATAATCGAAACGAAATCACAATGTACCATAACCGGATCACTTGCATGCAAGTGTCCTCATATAATAAGCCAATAAAAGTGTTCTCGCTAGAGGGAGATATTGCATACACCCCTTATTATTTTAAACTTCATCCCAAAGTTTGTATAGTATATAAATTAAAATAAATAAATGTATCTAACATATATCTATATGTCTAATCTATCAAACAAGTAGGAAAATTATTGAGGCATCTCATATGTGTCCTCCCATGTAGTTGAGTGTGGACTATACTTGTCCCACTAGACCTTGACCTGATCAAGTATTCTATATTGTAGTTGTTGAATACGATGGTCCAAAATGCGGATTGGATTTTCCATGAGAGAACTCTCGTCTCACAAATGAAAAAAACTCATGTCAATAACATGTGAGGGATCACTAATATAATGTCTGAAACAGATACATGAAACACATCGTGCATATCCTCAAAGAATCATGCAAGGCTAGTTGATAGGCCATTGGTCCTTTCTTTTCCCCAACTTACAAAGGTCCCAAAAGCTGAGAAGAGAGTTTATCATGTTGGCATGTTTACAGGAAAAGTGTTCTTGTCATGGATGGAAGGATCAGAGTGTCCATCGATGGAAAAAGAGAAACAACGTAAGCTCATGTGAAGAAGAAAACAATATCCAAAGATAAAATATTAGGAGAGATAATGTTCTAAGATGCGCAGATGAGATCTCATACGCCAAGTCTCATAGAAGGATCAAAGGTCATGGCCTTTGACACATAGAGATTTGAGAAAGACAAATATAAGGAAGAGGAGCAACAGTGGTCATTGGATCACCAATCTTGAATACCCAATGTCCATTAGATAAGAAGTCTAATGACCAGAGGAAGCGCAGAGGAGAAGTACATATCTGATCCGTTGGATCTGAGCACTAAGGAATAAGAGTCGTCGGATCGAGTATAAATGTGAAGAGGATAATGGCCAAGATCCATCCTCCAACTATGTGAAATGCGAAATCGCGATGATATCTAAACTGTTGGATCCAGAGGACACATGGCGAGAGATCATCATTTTGCTGACTCACGAACTGGAAAATTCAAAGGTGAGTAGTCCTCCAACTTCGCGAAACGCAAAGTCCGGATACAATCTAGATCGCTCGATCATAGAGGGTTGTGGGTCATTGATCTGGAGCAAGTTTTAGAAAATCGAGAGTTAGGAGAAGGGAGGTGAGTAGTCCTCCTACTTCGTGAAACATAAAGTCCCGATAAGATCTAGACCATTGGATCACAAAGGGTTGTGTATTGTTGATCTAGAGTATTTTGGATATCGGGAGTTTGAAGAGTCAAGGTTGGCTCACGTTCAAACGAGCGACACGTGGACTCATGATTTAATCACAACCGTTGGATCAATTTCGAGTGGAAGGATAGGATAAGATAGGAAAGTCGCATCAAAGAAAGATCGAGTCGTCGATCCAATATCCTAATCAAATGAACAATATTCACTTCGGATATAGAGATGTGAGGAGTTTACACTCATGAAAGTTTGAGATTTGAAATACCGAGAATCTGAAGTTCCTTTAACCATCAGATCTGGAGATCAGACAATGACTATTAGATCATGGAACACCACCTTTGCAAGGACAGGTGGCAAACTACATCAGCAAGGACACATGGTGAAATCAGACAATGACAAGTGTCCCGTTGATTCGACATTTCAGGTGTGCGAAAATCACAAATTTGAGTGACACGTGGAAGTTGCTCGACACATGACACATCATCAAGTGACGCAAGAGTTACGTCACTCTAGGAGTTTTTATTTGGGATTTGTACCACCAACACTCGTCCAAAGACCCAAAGTCCCAAAGTCCGAAGTCTTAGAGCGGAGGATAGTCGTTGGATTAAAGAGGACATGGGTCAATGGATTGTCAACTCCAGGAAAAAGAAAAGGAAGGATGAACGAGAGTTTGAGAATTGATATCTCTGAAGTCTGGAGACATGAAGGAGATCTCGATGGCTGATCCGAGAGGGACACCCATCATTGGATCGTGGATTCTGGGTGAAATGATCTTGGGGAAAATGAGAACTTGAGAATTGAAACTCGAGGAGCCCAGATCGCGAAATCAATCTCGTCCATTGGTTTGGAGGGACATGTGTCATCTAATCACTGACACCAAGGATTGTGTGTGGAAAAAAGAAAGAAGGCAGAGCCATCAATTGAAGGGGATAGATCTGAACCATTCGATGATGAGAACCTTCAAGATCGTAATATTGACAGTCGTGTTCCATTGCAAGGCCGGAACATGCTTAGGAATTAATTTTTCATAAGCGGGTCGCAATGGAAACCACAGTTTTTGGAGAAAGGACGCATGGAGGCTTGTGGTGAATTGCGGGTCGAAAATAAATTTGATCTAAACCACCTTTGGACGTGCCCGTAATCGCTTGGTCACATGAAGTTCATATCCCAGGGTCATATTGTGAAATGGAGCCAGTGCTCAATAGACAGAAATCGGGAAGAACCATTTGAATAAGCGCTTGGTCATCGCCAGTGGTCACGCGAAGGAAGGTGATAGAAGCCAAAGAATCCATAGTTGAATGGTTGTAACTAATAGATGATGCAGACCCCCTGCCCTTGGGCCAAGATCCGCACAGGATCATTCCTCTTCGAATCCGCAAAACCGAATTAGTTCTTTCAGGCCCTCACTGGAACCCCACAAATTCGATCCACAGGTCCTTCACGAAAACTCCACTGGCATAAGAAATGCACCAGGCGTGAGTCTTCAGCTCGACACGGCCACCAGATATGACCATGACCTTTTTCGAAAAGGGATTTTGGGTTTCGCAACTTCGAGGGTTTCAACTCAAAGTGCCCCGACTCCTTTTCCTCGGGATTTTTGAAATGCTGAACCCCGAAATGTTGAAATGTGTGACCGCAACCACACTCCAAAGATACGTTGCATTTCGTGACTTTAAGGGTTTTCAACTCAAAGTGCCATGGCTCGTTGTCCTCAGGATTTTCGAAATGCCGAACCCCGAAACTCTGAAATACTGAACCCCGAAAGGGCTGGCGAGTTACAAGCTCCCCGTTTGGATCCTGTCCATGTGACCCTATCCCGTGACCCAGTGCTATTCCTCCAAATGCTTTGGGGTTTTTGTGTTTCGGCATTTCACGATTCCGGCTATAGTAGTTCTTGACCCTTCGAACTATCGAGTCCCGGAATGCGAAAATATCAAACCCCGAAATGCCAAAATTCCACTGCAAGGGAGATCAATGACTGTGAGCCTCCCTTGATCTGATGACTTACGTTATTTCAGGACTTCGTGGTTCAAGAGTCCCAACTCTTTCCCTTGGTATCTCCCGGTAGACGAAATACCGAAATGCCAAAATATCTCTACTGAGAGATCAACGACGCATGTCCCTCTTGGACCAACGACTACGATCCAACTGGATTGATGGCCCACATCCTTTTCAGGAATTTTTTTGAAACCTTGACTTCTTGCCACGTGTCCTCCTTGTGGACGGTCACGATGCTTTCGATATTTTTTCAAGTCCTTCCCTTTGCATATACAAGGGTTAAACCTCATGCACCTTCTCCTGGATCCGATGGCTATCGGCTCCCTGCGCTAGATCTGACGGCCCAGATTTGTTCTTTTTTGCTCTCTCCTCCTACTACCTGGACATAGATTCAATGGTCTAGATCTCTTCCTCTACCTGATCCAACGGTAGATATGCTCCCTCCTGATCTTGCGCTTCTTCCTTCCTCCTAGAATATTTCTAAAGTTTCAAAGGCCTTGGCCTTTGCTTTTGCTGTGAAGCCTGTATCCTCGACTCCCGCCTGTATTCTAAGGACGTTGTCCCTCCCGAACTTTATCGACTCTGAAACCTCAAAGGTTTCTCAATATTTTTCTCCTCTCGGCTACTTCTTTATGCGCAAAGGCATTGTTTCTCCCGAGCTTCTGAACTTGAGACAAGTTCACTTTGAGCACACTTCTTGCGCTATTCTTTCTGAGCTTAAGAACTTCAAACAAGTTCCTATTCGCACACTCCTTGTGCTTCTGAGGTTTTTGAATAACTCAGTTTCATGTATTTCTTGCAAAGAAATGCTTCACACTCTCCTAGCATTCTTCTGCTCGATGCACACCTTGCAGAGCCTTTGCACACAACTGTGTTATCTGTCCTGATCTTATCTGTGGCTCTGACCTCAAAGTGTCTCTGTCCCTTTCTCTCCTTGAAGGGATATAAGCGCTCTCTCGCAACTTATGCTCAAGCACCCCTTGTTGAGCCTGTAGGGTGTTCAATAACCCTGTAAGTGCCTTCTCCTTGACACTTCCCTTTCCTTAGAACTCAAAATAGAGTTCCCTAGTGCACTTTATGCACTCGCTCAATGACATCTTGGCAGAACTCTAATGAACCTTCAGTAGTTCTGCCTTCCTTGAACTCAAATTGAGTTCCTCTTGTGCACTCCTTGCACTCGCTCGATGCCCTCCTGGCAGAGCTCTACAGAACCCTCATCGATTATGTTATCTTTGTGCATTCTTCTGCATAATCTTACCTCCAAGGTGTTCAACAACCATGAGTTTTCCCCCTGATTCTATCACTTCCTCTAGTGCACCCTACTAACACAACTCTCTCCAAATTCTGCAGAATTCAAAAGTGCGCTCTATGCACTGTCTCAATGCATCCTATGCATTTGCTCAATGCCCTCCTCGCAGAGCCTTTACAGAATTCTTAGCAATTCTTCTTCTCCTCTCTATGCTCTCCTCTACACAGTTCTTCCTTTAGGGTGTTAAAAAACCCTAAGGATTCTTCCTTGAGTCAATGACTTCAACTAGTGCACCCTCCTGCCACGTCTTTTTCTAAACTCCGCAGAATTCAGAGGTGCACTCCTTGCATCGGCTTATAGAACCCGCAGTATTTTTTCATGCAACCTCTTGCATCAAGCCTCAAAGAATCCAAACCTAAAGTCAAATAACTCAAAGATAGGGAAATATATCTATCCCTGCATATGCACCTCTAACATACATCTACAACATATCATCAACACATAAAGACATTCATTCATGAACTCATAAACACATGAACAACAACATGAAGGAAAAACTACTCTATTTGTATTAATCAAGAATGCATAATTACAATGTGTTTGAGATTAGAGTGCAACAGAGTCTTGGCTTCCTCTCTTCTCTACCTCTCTATAAGCTCTACCTAGATACAAAGAAGATCTTTTTACAAAAGGGGGTTTCTCAAGCACTTCCCTCCATCCTCACCAACTCTCATTAATTACCATGAATTACATTGAATGGGCCATCTAATCCGAATCAGATCTAGATCCCCATCAACATGTCATCCATTAAGCAGACTCTAACTACACCATGCTCCAAGGCATGACTTGGCTCTACCATCTTTACAATCATTAAATACAATTTCAAAATTTGAAATTTGAAAGTGAGAGGGTTGTGCCTCTCTTCTCCATTGAACACGAGCTTTGATGTGTTGGTTGGATGGCGTGAAGTTGTCTTGGAGCGATTCTCCTACATCAACAGAGAAGATGAAGAGTCTTGACTACCAGAGAAGCTAATAAATATCAACATAACCACCACTGATGATGAACTCATAGGGAGCATAACCACCAGAGAAGATGAAGAGTTGCCATGATCATCAGGAGATGAATCGACTTGAGAAAAGAATGAAGAACATAGAAGTGAAGTGATCTCTACTCTCGATCTATGAAGTAGTGAGGAAGATATGTAGTGAGAAACCTATAGGGTAGAACAATGACATTGTAAAGACCATGCAGAGGCATTGCGCATGATGGAGGTAGAAGATGCACAGAGAGTATAAAAATGGAGAACAAAAAAGAGATGGGTGTTGTTGTTTAGTGTCATTCATGTGGGGAGAAGCATGCGGTGTGAAGGAGATGAATAACATAAGAAGAAATGAACATAAATGTATATCTGAGAGAAAAACAGAAAGTGCATCAGATGCAAGGAGAGAGACATTGATGTGGGTAGAGTAGAGAAGTGTATAAGAACAATGATGAGACTCATAAGCCATAGATTAATGTTGTATCATTGTGATAAAGTTGTAAAAAACAAATATTTATATTTCAGGGTGGTAGGGAGGTTCTTGGGAGGATTGGCATCCTTTGAGTTTCAAGTGGGTGCTTGAACACATGGAGTTGTATCTTCCATCTGGTTGCTTCCAGAAAAACCAGGGTGGCAAGGTGGTGCAAGGAAGAACTATTTTTCTTTGTTATACAGGTTGGTGCCTATGTGACTGGAAGTTGGTGCTTCTATCGAGTTGATGCTCGAACACTCAAGGAGTTGGTTCTTCCTTCTAGTGAGTGATAGAGAAACTAGAGAGTTGGTGCTCTCAACAAGTTGTTTCTTGTAAAACAGAGGTTGTAGCCTCAAGAGGAGTTGTATATCATAAGAATGATAATGTAAAGAAAATAAAGATTACTTATCATATCAAGAAGAAGAGGTTTTTCCATTTATGAGTTTCCTCATGGAATATTTGTCTCTATATATTCATGTGTGTGATTGATGTTTAATATTCTATGTCTTACTTCCCTGCATCATTGTGATCATCATTAAGTGTTCTGTAAAGAGTTTAAAATGGGCATAATTGTTGAAGCATAATAACAACCAATTCACNCATTTTTCCAACAATTGGTATCAAAGTCGGTTCCTTTTATTTAAAGGTAGATCAATAAGATTAAAAATTTCAAGCCATGAAGGAACTTCAACCAATAAGGCCCCTCTATTCATTGGAACAAAATTTCCCTTCTAGAAAGTTTGTATGAGAACCTACATAATGGCTTTAGGTGCAGATTTCTAGGATGTGGTAGAGATTGGTTATGTAAAGCCAGTTGTACTATCTAATTAGGATGACAAGTTGGAATTCATATTCGACACTAAGGCTATGAATGATATTTTGAGTCGGCTGGCAGAAGAAAAATTTGTAAAAGTTATGCACTTATAAACTGCCAAAGAAATGTTGGACACACTCATTCGTAGTGATGAAGGTAAAGAGAAGGTAAAGGATGCCAATCTTCAAACCTACATATTACAGTTTGAACAACTAAATATGAAAGAGGATGAAACAATTTGGAAGTACTTTTTGAGTGTTGAATAACTAGTGACTTCCATGAAGAGTCTTGGTGAGAAGTTTGAAGATGTAGTTTTATTCCAGAAGATTTTAAGATCTCTTCTAGATAGGTTCAACCCAAAGGTCTCTTCTATAGAAGAAATTAATGATATAAAAACTATGGCTTTTGATAAACTTCTAGAAATGTTGACTGCATATGAAATGAGGATAGGTAAAGATAAATCCACTTCTAGAGAAGCATCATTTAAAGTTGATAAGAATGAGGAATCTGATCCTGATGAAATTGAAGCAACATTTGTGAGAAGACTAAAGAAAGGATCAGGAAAGTACCAAGGAAAATTGCCCTTCAAATGTTTTAACTGTGGAAATATAGGTCACTTTGCATCTAAGTGTCCACACAAGAAGTAGGATCAGAATTCTGAAAGAGAAAAGAAGTACAAACCCAAGAGATTGGGTAAAAATAAAAGTTTATGTGTAAACAACGATGACTCTTCAGAAGACATAGATAGTGACTCCTCATGTGAAGATAACGTTAATGAGTTTATTCTTATGGCCCAAGATGATTATTATAATAAAATAATAGGCACTAATGTTGATGATGAATAAGCTTCGGTTGACTTTGAAGGAGAACTGATCAGTGCTCTAGAAGACATTGCTAGACTCAGATCTAAGAGGAAAAAGAAAAAGAAATTGTTGATACAGTTTGAGAAAGACAATGAAGAACCTAATGAATACTTTTCCTTTCTAAAAGTGGAATTAGAAGAGGCAAAGAAAATAGAGGACATTATGAAACAACAGTTATCAGAAAGGAAGGCAAGATGTGAAGCCTTGGAAGAAGTGGTAGTAAAAACCAGAAAAGAGATGGAGAGGTTTAAAACATTGTATCTTCAAAACCTTCCAAGAATTAAAGTCACAATAGAACTAAATGACATTCTGAGAAAACAATGGTCTCTATTTTTGAAGATTGGTTTAGGTTATGTAAATGGTTCAAGCAACAAATAACCAGAAAAGAAAGAGAAAATAAAGATGATCAAGTTCCAAGTTAGCAGACAATCATACCATGAGAGTACTCTGCCACCTAAAGCTAATAAATACAGGATGATCCCTGATAAAAAAACAAAGATATCATAAGATGGAACAACAAATTCTAAGAAGAAGTCCATTGTTCACATACCATATTTTCTTTCATGGCTATTGTTTTTACTGTTCTAATTTTTTTCATAAGGTTGTAAACAGTCAAATTATGTTTAGAGACATGCAACTGAGGGGGTCAAGAAATAGACAATCTTTACAACATATAACTAAGAAACCAATGAATAGACAACGTAAAACCAATCACTTTGACCTACTGAACAATGATCTCGAATGTTATAAATTTCATAACTTCATCCACAAAGCTGCAAACTGTCATTTGGAGAAGTACAAGGAATATCCAAGGATATATTCTTTAGCTAGAAATTCCAGCACATGGAAAAAGAAAGACAGTGAAAAATGTGGTCTAGTACTCTCATCTCAAAAACAAAAAGACCCCTGGTATATAGATAGTGGATGCTCCAAGCACATGACTGGAGACAAGGATAAGTTTATGTCTTGAAGTAAAATAAAAACAGGAAATGTAACATTTGGAAATGATGAACAAGGTAAAATCCAGGGTAAAGGGATGGTGAGTTTGAGTAATGGTAAAGGAAAATCCCAAGATGTTCTAATTGTAAATGGGTTGAAACACAATTTTCTCAGTGTAAGTCAAATCTATGACAGAGGATGTGAAGTGGTGTTCACTTCCAAGGATTGTAAGATAAAGTCTGTAAAATCAGGACAAGTGGTGGCTAAAGGAACAAGGATAGAAAATAATCTATATGTGATCAAAGAAGATAAAGAAGTGTTTCATCTAAGGAAACATGATGAAATATGGTTATGGCATAGAAGACTTGGACATCTAAACTTTGACCACTTAATCAAGCTCAAAAATATTGAGGCAGTAAAAGATCTTCCAAGAATATCAAAGCCACAAGACATTGTGTGTAAACCCTGCCAAGTAGGAAATATAACCAGGACACAGTTTAAATCCAAGAGCTCTACTTCAACAAATAAACCACTCCAATTAGTTCATATGGATTTATGTGGACCATCAAAATAGGAAGACACAGGGAAGGAAAACTACTTTATGTTGATCATTCATGATTACTCCAGACTTACTTGGGTTGCTTTTCTCAAAGAAAAAGATGAAGAATTTGAGAAATTTAAAATATTTAAGGCTTTAATTTAGAATCAAACAGGAAAGAGGTTAAAGGAAGTAAGATGAGACATAGGGGGAGAATTTATGTCAAGTGAGTGCAAGTAATTGTGTGATAAACATGGGATCAAGATAAAATACACAATCCTAGGAAATCCACGACAAAATGGATTAGTTGAGAGGAAAAACAAAAGAGTTCAGCAAATGGCCAAGTCAATGATGAATGAGAAGAACATTGGTCAAACTTACTGGGTAGAAGCAATACAAACAATAATCCATATTCTTAACAAGGCCCACCTCAGACCACATAGTGACAAGACACCTTATGAACTATGGTATGGAAGACTTGCTTCAATCAAACACTTCAATGTCTTTGGGAGTAAGTGCTACATAAAAAATAATAATGAAAACCTTGGCAAGTATGATTGTTTGCACTCTTTTCGTCGCTGCGTGAGAAAAGAGTGAGTGCTTACATGCCTAGTTGGGCTCTGCTAGTCATGACAGCTGTATGGTAAAAGGTTAGAAAGAAAACAACTAAGCTATTAACAAGAATTAAACAAAAACTAAATAAAACTATGAGCATAGAAATAAAAAAAAAAAAAAACAAATGACAATGGACCAATATCACCA
>ML776606.1:2461818-2475159 GCA_009831015.1 Picea engelmannii
CACCAATGTATAAGCTGGTCTGATAGATGAAATCCAAAGATACACAAAGGAGAAAGAGGACTTGGGTCCCTTCCCTCTCCAATGGAAGGCTCTTGAGGCCCTCAACTGATTGCTCTCCTTACAAAGAAAAGATGAGATGTGGGAGAAAGAACTCCAAGCTTATTCACTCAAGTGAGGGGTGAATAGCTTATGAGATGCAGCTTACAATGTGTGTTGCCAAAGAAGGGGTCTCTAGCAATCTCAACAGCATAACAGTATGAAGAATTCCTTGAAGAAATGGTGGTCATTCATGGATTTTTATAGCCAAGCATTGGGTTATTATGCAACCTCTTTTGAATGTGAAAAGGGGCTCTTTAGGGCACAATTAGGTCTTTGACCAGCCTCCCCACGTAGATTGAGCTCGGATTTGGTGTCAAATCGACTTGGGAGCCGATCCATTAGTGGTTGGGAGGTCGACCAGTTTCATAAATGCGTTCTTTGGCAGGCACTCGGGTTTTTCACCCCACAGCCACGCATATGTGCTCCAGATACGAAGATGTTCCGCGCGCGCGCACTCGCGTTCAGTGGGTGCACAACTCTTTGTAATTTTTTGGCCATTTTGTATAGTTTTGACCCTCTTTTGTTGTGCTGTGAATTAATCTTGTGCCATGAATGACTGTTTTTCTGTGTTTGATGATGCAGAGTTCTTGTCGCCCTGTGCGGATGAAATTTCAGTGATAACAATGATGACAGGGATGGTGAAGGCATACTCGTAGGATATGCTACCAATAGTAAAGGATATAGATGCTTTAATAAAATATTGCATAAATTATTTGATTGTATTGATTTAAAGGTTGATGAAGGAGTCCTAGAAAGAGAGGTGCGAAATATTGAGCCTACTACAGAGGACATAGCTGAAACAGAAGATGAACAGATCAAAGAATCAAATGGAGAAGAGACACCCACACAAGAAGAGTCAGGACAACAATCAACATCAAATTATTCCTCCAGAATTACTCAAAAGAATCATCTTGAAAGTCAGATAATTGGTGAGAAAGACAAAGGTGTACAAACCAGGAGAAGGATAATCAAATACACTGAGCAATCACATATGGCCTTCATATCCATGGTGGAACCTAAGAACTTCAATGAATATAGTGAAGATATAAATTGGTTAAAATCAAAGAATGAGGAACTAGACCAGATTGAAAAGAATGACACTTGGGAAATCGTTCCTAGGCCAACAAATAAAAATGTAATAGGATCGAAATGGGTCTACAAAAATAAGATGAATGAGCATGGAAATATTTTAAGAAATAAGGCTAGATTGGTCGGCAAAGGATATGCTCAAATAGAAGGATTGGAATTTGATGAAACATTTGCACCTGTAGCAAGATTAGAAGCTATTAGAATGTTTCTTTCCTATGCTTGTCATAAATAGTTTAAAGTCTACCAAATGGATGTCAGGTCAAATTTTCTAAATGGATATCTAAAAGAACAAGTCTATATGGAACAACGAGAGAGTTTCCAATTGTCAGATAACCTTGACTTTGTGTGCAAGCTGAAGAAAGCCTTATATGGGATGAAACAAGCTCCTCGTTCCTAGCATCACAAACTGGATACTTATCTACAAGACAAAGGGTTCAAGATAGGAACAATTGACAACAATCTATATATCAAAACAGAGGGTAATGATCTTCTCATTGTGATGGTTTATGTATATGACATCATCTTTGGTAGTAATAATGCTTCATTGGTAAAACGGTTTTCTTCTGCCATACAATCTAAATTTGAAATGTCTATGATAGGGTAACTCTCATTTTTCTTGGCCTACAAATTACTCAGAGGTCTGAAGGAACATTTATTTCTAAAGAAAAATATCTAAGAGAAATGTTGAAAAGGTTTCAAATGGAAGATTCTAAACCTATGCACACCTCTGGTGACTAGATGTAAGTTAAGCAAGGATGATTATTCACCTGATGTTGATCAGAGTTAATATAGGTCTATGATAGGCAGCATATTGTACATCACAACATCCCGTACATACATAATGCATGATGTTGGCATGGTAGGAAGGTATCAAGATACACCTAAACAAAGTCATTTGTTAGTTGTCAAAATAATATTAAGATATTTTAAAGGAACAATGGACTATGGCCTATGGTATCCTAGAAATCGAAATTTTCAACTATCAGTCTATTCAGATGATGATTGGGATAACTTAGTGGATGAAAGGAAAATCATGACTGGAGGTGCATTCTTCTTAAGAGATTCCCCCATATCATGGTTGAGAAAGAAGCAAGGTTCCATTTCCTTATCAACTACAGAGTTTGAATACATTGCAGTTGCCACATGTACCGAAGTATTGTGGATGATTCAGACACTTTCAAACTTGGAGGTAAAAGATATTGCACCAATACCAATTCATTGTGATAATACCAGTGCAATCAGTCTGTCAAAGAGCCCTATATTTCACTCCAAGACCAAGCATATACCCATCAAGTATCACTTCTTGAGGGAACAGGTGACCAACATTGTTTTTTCTTTGCGTTATATTCCATCCAAAGATCAGATTGTTGATATCTTTAATAAACAACATGCAAAAGATTAGTTTGAGTATCTTTTCTAGAAGTTGGGAATCACCCCATTATCAACCTAAGAGGGTCCATCCTTTCAGGGGGAGTATGTACAGGTTGAATATCTGATACCTCCGATAAGTACTGCAAAAGCTCATGGGGGGCATGTTTTCTTTGACATTGATGTCAAAGGGGGAGAAAAGGTCTGGTCTAGATGCTATAGTTTGAGAATAGCGCAGTCGTTGTCGCCTTTTAGGGTTGCCATCAATGCCAAAGGGGGATATTGTTGGCATGTTTATAGAAAAAGTGTCCATCAATGGCAAAGCAAGAACAATGTAAGCTAAGTTGAAGAAGAAAACAATATGCAGAGATCAAATCTCGTGAGAGATAGCGTTCTGAGATGCGCAAATTATATCCCATACATCAAGGATTGCAGAAGGATCAAAGGTCATGGCCTTTGACGCTTAGATATTTGAGAAATCCAAAGATCAGGAGGAGGATAGATAGTGGTTGTTGGATCACCAATATTGAATACCTGATGTTCGTTAGATCTAAAGTCCAATGAATAGAGGAAACACAGAGGAGAAGTACATATCTAATCCATTGGATTTGAGTGTCGAGGACCAATAGCCATCAGATCCAGTATAACAGGGAAGAGGATAATGGCTGAGAGACATCCTCCAACTACGTGAAATGCAAAATCGCGATGAGATCTAAGCCATTGGATCCAGAGGACACATGGAGAGAGATAAACATTTTTCTGACTCACGAACTAGAAAATTCAAAGGTGAGTAGTCCTCCAACTTTGCGAAATAAGAAGTCTCGATAATATCTAGACCGTTGGATCATGGAGGGTTGTGGGTTGTTGATCTGGAGCAAGTTTCAGAAAATCGGAAGTCAGGAGAAGGGAGGTGAGTATTCCTCCAACTTCATGAAATGCGAAGTCCCGATAATATCTAGACCATTGGATCACAGATGGATGTGGGTAATTTATCTATAGTATTTCGAATATCGGGAGTTGGAAGAGTTGGGATTGGCTCACGTTCAAACGCTTGAAATGCGAAGTAGCGATTTGATCACATCCATCAGATCAATTTTGAGTGGAAGGACGGGATAAGCTATCAAAGTCACATCGTAGAAAGATCAAGCCATCGATACAAGATCTTGATCAAATGAACAACATTCACTTCGGATATAGAAATGTGAGGAGTTTACACTCAGGAAAGTTTGAGATTTGAAATCCTCGGAATGAAAATTTCCATTAACCATCGGATATGGTGATCATAAAATGGCCATTAGATCATGGAAGACCATGTCAGCAAGGACAGGTGGTATACTATGTGAACAAGTACATGTGGTGCAATAAGACAATGACAAGTGTCGAGTTGCTTCGACGTTTCATAAACATGGAAATCACAAATCCGAGTTACATGTGGAAACTGCTCGGCTCATGACATGTCATCTAGTGACACAAGAGTTACATCACTCCATGAGTTTTGATTCAGGATTTTTACCACGAGTACTCACCCAAAGACCCGAAGTCCCCAAGGCCAAAGTCCCAGAGTGGAGGAAAGATGTTGGATTAAAGAGGACACGCGTCAGTGGATTGTCAATTCCAAGAAAAAGAAAAGGAAGGATGAACGATAGTTTGAGAATTGATATCTTTGAAGTTTGGAGACACGAAGGATATGTCGATCGTTGATATGAGAGGGACACACATCGTTGGATCGTGGAATCTGGGTGAAATTCTCTGGGGGAAAATGAGAAATCTAGAATTGAAACTCTCGGAGACCGGATCCCGAAATCGATATTGTCCATTGGTTTGGAGGGACACATGTCATCTAATCGTTGAGAACAAGAATTGCGCATAGAAAAAGGAAAGAAGGTAGAGTCATTGATTGAAGAGGATAGATATGAACTGGTCATTCAAGAGCACCATCAACATCATAAGATCGACGGTCGTGCTCCATTGTGGGGCCAAAACGTGCTTGAGCCTTAATTTTTCGTAAGTGGGCCGCAATCAAAACCACAGTTTTTGGAGAAAGGGTGCATTGAGGATCCTGGTGAATTGTGGGGTGAATAACAATTTTGTTTGGGCCACCTTTCGACGTGCCCACAATATCTTGGTCACATGAAGCTCATATCCCAAGGTCATATCGTGAAATGGAGCCAACGCTCACTAGACAGAAATCGGGAAGCGCCTTTTGAATAAGGGCTTGGTCACCACCAGTGGTCACACGAAGGAAGGGGATAGAAGACGAAGAAGACATAGTTGAGTGGTTGTAATTGACAAGTGAAGACAAAGAGTCTTGACTTCCAGAGAAACTAAGGAATCTTAGCATAACAACCACTGATGATGAACTCACAGGGAACATAACCACCAGAGAAGATGAAGAGTTGCCATGATCACCAGAAAGTTAATCAACATGATAAAAGAATGCAGAATAGAGAAGTGAAGTGATCTGTATTGTTGATCTATGGATTAGTGAGGAAGAGTTGTAGTGAACAACCTATAGGGAAGAACAGTGACGCTGTAAAGAGCATGCAGAGGCATTGTGCATGATGGAGGTAGAAGGTGCACAGAGAGTCTAAAAACACATAAGAGAGGAGAGATGGGTGCTGCTATTGAGTGTGATTCATGTGGGGAGAAGCATGGGGTGTGCAGGAGCTGAAGAAAAGAAGAAGAAAGGAACAAAAATGCATATCTGAGAGAAGAAAAGAAAGCACAATAGATGCGAGGAGGGAGACATTGATGCAGGGAGAGAAGAGCAGTGTAGCAGAATAGTGATTAGATTGGTAAGCCATAGATAAATGTTGTATCACTATGATAAAGTTGTAAAAATAAAATATTTATATTTCAGGGTGGTAGGGAGGTTCTTGGGAGGATTGGTGTCCTCATAGTTTCAAGTGGGTTCTTGGACACAAGGAGTTGTATCTTCTATCTCGTTTCATCCAGAAAAACCAAGGTGGAAGGGTGGTGCAAGGGAGAACTATTGTTCTCTGTTATACAGGTTAGTGACTATGTTACTGGAAGTTGGTGTTGTAACACTCGGGGTGTTGGTGCTTCCTTCTAGTGGGTGCTAGAGAAACCAGAGAGTTGGTGCTCTCATCAATTTATTTCTTGTAAAAAAGAGGTTGTAGCCTCACGAGGAGTTGGAGCTCATATGAATGATAATGTAAAGAAAATAAATATTACTTATCATATAAAGAAGAAGAAGTTTTTCCCTTTATGGATTTCCTCAGGAAATATGTGTCTCTATATATTTCATGTGTGTGATTGATGTTTAATATTGTATTGCTTACTTCCTTGCATCATTGTGATCATCATTAAGTGTTCTATAAATATTTTAAAATGGGCATAATTGTTTAAGCACAGTAACAACTGATTCACCCCCCCCTCTCAGTTGTCAAACAACACCCTTTCCAAACTTGATCAAACTCTTGTGTATTTGTACCTGCAAGGAAACTCTATCACGAACTTCATAATTGTAGTCAACAAAATGTACATAAGCATAACTATTTTGTTGATCTTGTGCTTCTTTAATCCTTTGTCTTATCGATTGCAGATGTTCTTCCATTTGTTGAATCACTTATTGTCCTAACAAGACCCTGTCCTTAAGTCAATCCCTACTTAACGACGTCTGACACTATCTCCCATAAATAAACTCAAACGGTTCCATCTTAATGGTACTTTGATAGTTGTTATTGTATGAAAACTCTACTACTTGCAAGAAATCTTCCCAAAAATATTGTTGATCCATTACATACATATGCAACATATCCTCCAAAATATGGCTCGTTCTCTCTATTTTTTCATCTGTCTAAGGGTGATACAACGTACTAAAATTCAACTTCGTTCCCAATGCCTCTTGGAAATTGGTCCAAAATCATCCTGTAAACATTGATCCTCGATCATATATGATCCTTCTTGGTACTACATGTAATCTCACAATATCATTGAAAAATACTCTTTCTATGTATGACGCATGATACATCATACATACTGGAATAATGTATGCACTCTTCGTCAGAGTTAGCAGTACCACGAAAATTGAATCATGCCTCATTTCCATTAGTGGAAATCCAATGATAAAGTCCATTGAAATGACCTCCCATTTCGATTTTGAAATAACATGTGTCTGTAACAATCCTACTAGATGTGTATGTTCATCCTTCACTTGATGACATTCTAGACATCTTTCCACGTAACTAACTATCTCTTCTTTCATTGTGTTTCAGAAGAATAAAGGGTTAAGGTATGCCTTAATCTTCATGACTCCTGGATGATCCATGTACATTTCTTGATGTTCTTGACTTAATATCAAAATTATTAATTCGTGGTTAGGGAGTACACAAATTCTTCCATTAGATATCAACAATCCAACATTGTCTAATGAATAACCTTCATATTTTGGTACCATCATTATATCTTGTCCAACATTATTCTTAACATCCTTGTACTAATCATCATCTATCTATAAGGTTCAAATATTTTCTCAAAGATTTGTCTTAAGTGGTATTACCAAAAATATGTGTGGTATCTACTTAAATGCATATGCCACGTTGTTCATCGTTCCTTTAATGTAAGTAATCTCAAATTCATATTCTCTAATTAATTATGACCAATGCCTTTGCCACACGTTCAAGTCACTCTGTGTAAATATATGTTGCAATCCATATTGGTTTATATTTAATTCGAATTTTCTTCCAATCAGGTAATTTCTCCAAACTCTCAAGGAATATGCAATTGCTAATAATTCCAAGTCATTCATTGCATAGTTCTCTACATGTTTTATCAATTTCCTTGAAATGTAAGCGATCACTCGATCTTCTTGCATCAAAACTCCACCTAAGCCTTCCTTGGATGCATCTGTGCATACCAAGAATTCTTTTTCCATGTGAGGGACCTTTAGTAGCTATGTTATTATCAACAAATCTATGAGATTTTAAAATTCTTTCGCATATTTCTTACTTCATACGAACTTCTTGTTCTGCTTATGCAATTCCGTAATCAGATTTTCTATCTTTGAAAAACCTTCGACGAATCGTTAGTAATATTATGATAAACTCATAAAAATGTGTACTTCTTGTACATTTGTCAGTGATGAACATTCCATAATAGCCTATACTTTCGCTAGATCCACATTGATACCTTTACTAGATATGATATGTCCTAAGTAATGAATCTTTGATTGGTAAAAGGAACATTTCAATAGTTTCTTGTACAAATTGTTTTCTCGTAGAGACTTTAGGACCAATATTAAATGTTCTTCATGCTCTTCTTTCATCCGAGAATAAATTATTATGTCCTCAGTAAATACTTGAACAAAATTATCCAAGTATTCATGGAACACTTCATTCATCAAACTCATGAATACCCCAGGGGTGTTTCTCAATACGAATGCTAAAACTATAAATTGATAATGTTTGAATCGTTCCTTAAATGTGGTCTTAGGGATATATTCTTCTTTAATCCATAATTGGTGATATTGTGATCTCAAATCAATCTTCAAAAACATTTTCTCTCCCTTCATCTGGTCAAACAAATCATCTATTATGGGGAATGTATATTGGTTCTTGATCGTTGATTTTTTTAATCGGTGATAGTCAATACAAAGTCTCCACGATCCATCCTTGTTTCTGAAGAAAATAATTGGTGCACCCCAAGGAGACACACTTGGACATATAAGTCCCAAGTCTAATATTTCCTTCAATTCCATTTTGAACTTTTGCAATTCAGGCATTGACATATGATATGACATTCTCGCTATCGATTTAGTTCCAGGCTTCAACTCTACTGTAAACTCCAAAGAGCGGTAACCCTAGTAACTCTTCTGGAAGCTCATTTGCAAACTCATGCCCTACAGGAAGGTTTTCTAATCCTTCGCCTCACCCTTTTCATTTAGCGCTAACATTGCATAAAGATTTCACCCCTTGTGCATACTCTTTTGTAGTTGTAGGGAAGAAATAAATCTCAAGGAAAACCCCTCTTTCCTTCCTACAATCACTCTACTCTGTTCCAAATCATCCATCAAACCTAACGGTTTCATCTTACATTTAAGTATCACATCATCAAATTCTATGCAATCCATACCAATCACTATGTCATAAGATCCTAAGATCATGACATAAATATATACCTTCCTTACAAGTTCTCCCAAGTTAATGCTACAGTCTGTAAACTTTCCTCCAACATTGTGCTTAGAACCAAATCCCATTTCTACGTGTCTGAACCCATCCTCCTCGACTACCTTTACCTTAATTCTCTTTAGCGTTGCACTACAAACAAATGTCTCTGTAGCACCTGGATATATCAAAATGATAAAATTTTGGTCAACGATTGTACCTGACGTTTTGAGCACAGTATATTGGCGCTTGGCCTAACGGTTGTTCATCATTGCATGTATCTTGTGGGCCTTTCCAAATATTCCAATTGTAGTTCTTCCTGAAGGTCCTGCCACTTTGGCTTTCTCCATTGGATAGTCTCACTGGTAATGTGGCTCTGCACATGTCCAACATCCATTCCTCATTCCAAGTGCTCCTACTCCCCGAAGTAGAAGTTGTTGGCCTAACAGTCTATGATCTTGGTTTGTTTTCTTGAATATTTATAAACTGTTGTTGTTGTTGTTGTGGAAGACGTTGGTGTTGTGTCCATGGTCCTCTGTAAGGATTCCTCTATTGATGAGTCTGTCATCATGATGCGATGAACATAGATCCTTTGGACATATCTCAATGCCCTGAAGTTTGTCTAACTGGTGCCTGATGTTGTTGCACTCCTGATTTCTCCTTTCTATTCATTCTAGAAGGATTCATTCTTGGACCCGCACTATTCATCTCTTCCTCAACTATGAAGGCCCTTTGAATTGTATCATGCAATGTCTGAGGAATTATGATCCTCACCTTTGCAAAAATGTTGAAGTTAAGACCAAACAAAAACTTGTTGACCTTTAACTTCTCTGTGTTCATATGTGGATCATACCTAAGTAGCTCCATAAATCTGGCCGCATACTATGGTACTGTATGACCACCTTGTTGTAAGGAGTTGAACTCACTAAACTGGTGATCAATGAATTCCTTGAACAAGTACCAAGTTCCTTGAACCATTCCTTGAGCAACTCACATGACACATCTTCGACAACCATGTTTAGTAGAGGTAGTAGTTTCTTTCACCATAGACAAGCACTCACCTTTAGTTGAAATACCACCATGAGGACTTTCAGGTTGGAGGTGTAATCACGAAATGTGAAGCACATCACCATATTCTCCATCCATGCCTCAGTGGCTAAGCCGTCTATGGCACCCATGAACTTGGGAAACATTACCTTCTCTAGCTCTTTCTGTATATTACTACTACCAGTTGGAGCACATTGTGAACCCTCATTGGGTACATATGTTTTTCTCTCATCTTGATCGAGGTGTTTAATCAACACCTCTGACATCCTCTGGAAGGATCTGATCATACCTACCACATCTCTCACAACAACTTTCTCCTACACAATAATTTGCTCATATCCCTGGGGGTTAGACCCTTCTGGGATGGATACTATTGGAGGTGTCACACCTCTTCCTCTAGCACCACTTTCTCTACTTCCCCTCTTTCCTCTAACCATGACTACTTGCATGTACAATTTCAAAATTTAATTAGTGATATAATTTTAATCATTTATTTAACACAGTGGAAGGCATAACGGTCCAATGTCATAGGGTTTAATCTGCTTTGATACCATATGGAACAACCTTCTCAACCTCAACATAAGTAGGTAACACAATACAACAGAAGTTGCATATATATAAGGAATTCACATGCCAAAATTCAATACATCACTAAAGTAACTTACAATACATAAAAAGCAATATTAAGACCTTCAATCGAAAGATGAAGCTATCCTAGAATTAAGTGAAGATTGGTTCCCCTCTCATAAAAATAAGAGAAAAATAGATAAGTAACTCCACCTAAATAACCAAAAAATTATTAATTAATTAATAACACCAAAAAACTAAGATTAACAAACCCTAAACCTATTAACACTAATCAAAACCTAATACAATTAGATCTATTAAAATAACCTAATATTAACTCATAACTTATAGAACCACTAAACAAACACCATTAAATATTTTAAGGTTTCTTAATAAAACAAAACTAAAAAATAATAAATTTACACTTAAAAACCTATTAAATACTAACAACATCATAATAACCTTTCTAATGAATAAAAAAAACTCTTTTTTCTTAAAAAAAAAAAAAATAAATAAAAATAAATAATAATAATCCACCTTCAAAAACACTTTAACAATGTCTATTTTATTAATCAATAAACCTCAACTTTCTTATAAACACCACTAAAATAATTAGATTAGGGTTTTCTGAATAAAATCACTATCAAACTTAATAAAAAAGACATTCATTAATGATTACAAAATATAAAAAACCCAAAATTTTAAATAAAATAAAATAAAATTATCTTGATAAAAAAAATTAAATATAAATTTAAAAATTTAAAGAAATCTTTTATAAAACCCTAAATTTAACTAAACTAAATAAACCTAATCTAAAATATTCACCAAAATACTCTAGTCGACATGAAATTTCCTGTAAAACTTAGATATTTATAACCATTTCTTCTCACAATTAAATCCAAGCTTGTTGTCGTGATGATGGATCATGATATGGATGAAAAACATTGACATTCAATTGATACTACTGTGGTTTTTCCGAATTCGCCTGAAAACACTCTTCATCATAGAAATGATGGATAATGATATGGATGAAAAACATTGACATTCAATTGATACTACTGTGGTTTTTCCGAATTCGCCTGAAAACACTCCTCACCACAGAAATCTCAACCGTAAAGCATTGAACTCATTAAGTTGGCACTCAATTAATTGCACATTTTATAAAATTATGATATAAATGATTATGATAATAATTATTATAATTTATTTTTAAGGTCACGGATACCAAATTGGTGTATGAGACCCTTTTCTTCCATAGATTTTATTGATAATAGATATCCTACCTCTATCTGGATTTGAACATGTCACCTCTTAGGAGGAAACACATGTTCTTAACCATTAGGCCCACTCAGAAAACATGGATTAAAAGGATGACAATCATTTATTCCAACCACCCAAACTACTTCCAAATAATATAAAATAATATATCGATATCACATTTAATTCTTACTATGTTTTAAGTTAAGAATATGTCCATAAAAATAAANATATATATATATATATATATATATATATATATATATATATATATATATATATATATATATATATATATATATATAATCTATTTTTAAGATCACCCCTAAAACACACCAAATTGGTGTATGAGACCCCCTTGTTTGTATGTATACCTCCTTAAACTTTACCAGTCAAATTGTTGGACAGAAAAAAATATGCAATGAAAGATCATCAAAATATATTTCTACTAAAAAAGGAGTTCTCTCCCACATGTAATATACTTCCCCTACGTAAATTTTCATATCCGTTTGAACATGCACTGTTGTTTTGCATCATTTCTTTTTCGCTTAAAAGCATTGAAACCACGATCTCGCCATAGAATCAAAATCTATGTGTTGAGCGAGGTGGCACACAGATGACATATTTTAAACATAATGGAGAACAATTCCAGATCTGGCGTTGACTGTAGTTTTTTAAAAATATTTCTCTCCCCCGGATGGGGTGTCAGAGCAGTCAATGGGGCGCGATTTGCACGAGCCCGAAGGGCGGCGTGGCATGGGGCCACATGATGGGCTTATGGCGCAGCCCATCAACGTACCCAATGTTCAAATGCAAGTTTAATACAATGGGAGAGCGCATTAACACACCAGACCTCTCCTCCTCGCCGTTAATTTCAATGGAGTTGCTCGTTTTGCTCGGCATTCACCTCTGTACGCAGGCAGCAGAGGCCTTTCCTGTGCAGAAAAGGTCAACCCCAGCGCCCTGTCGCTGGCACCTCCCTCTCCTGGTCTGCTCACTTCACCCCGTGTTTCTCTTTCTCCTGGTTCACTGCACTAAGTTCGTCATGCCTCGACATCGGCCCCGGGGCAAACCAAAGCGAGGCTCCCCATGGAAGCCTCGGCGACCACTGGTAACATCCTCCGATTCAACCTCCGGTGATTCCTCTCCGCCACGGCATGCCACGACCATCCATGTTTCACTGCACGCCCCACAGCTTCGCTCCATGGCCATCATCCAGCGCACACCTCTCTCAATTCTGCATCTCTCTCATGATCCAACAGAGCTTCCGTCCAGCTCAATGCCTCCAGGCGAACCACAGGACAATTGGGGCGCTCATCCTTCTCCTCACACAGCACCCATGCGAGCAGGTCCTTGCTACCCAGAGAACTTTGACAGAGTCCAGTTTGCAGAGAGCCTGGCCATCCTACAGGACTTGGTATTCGAGCTTCGGCGAGAGGTCGCGGATTTACAGTATCGGTTCCAAGCAACGGAGGGGAAGGTGGCCAGTTTCATGCACATTCTCTCCTCTATGCACGAGGCCCTGTTCTCCGCCCCGGAAGACACCCGTCCCACAGAGCATCCCGAGGATACCACCGAAGCGGCACAACCCAATACGCAGACTTCAGAAGCAGCAGGATGGCAGCAGAAGGAGCGCCGAGACGATGGCAAGGACCTCGCGAGCACCACCGAAGCAGCTGAACAATGGGACTATGGCGTCACGTACATCGAGGAAGAGCCTTGCCCAGGCGACTTCCCTGCCACCTGGCCTACCTACAAGTCAACTATCTAATTATAGTGTATGTCTGTT